>JANPWX010000310.1:43972-120948 GCA_024734555.1 Trochalopteron elliotii
GGCTGGTGGCACCGCAGAACACCTTCCTGGAGAACATCGTCCGGCGCTCCAGCGGTGAGAGGTTCTCCCCCCCACACACCCCGTCATCCATCCATCCGCCCGTCTGTCCATCTATCCACCCGTCCCTCCGTCTCTCCGGCTTCTCGCCCCGGCGTTTGCTACGCTGGTGGGTCCGTGCCAAAGCGGTGCCTTCAAGGAACGGGATCCGCTCATCCCCCTCCGGAGCATCCCCTCGCGGTCCTTACCCTGTTTCCCCGCGCTTACGTCGCAATCACTACTACCAATTTCAACCCTTTTCTCTTTTATGAGACAATAAATTGTCATCCTCTCCGCTTTTTTTTCGGGTCTTTGTTTTTTCCCACCTCCATTTTTCTTGTTCTTTAGTTTTTGTAATAGTTAGGACTTGCAAGCGTTTCCATTCAGGGGGTTCAAAGTTTTTTGCAATTCTGTGACACTTAAAAGTCTGTGGCAACGGTGCCGGGAAAGCGGTGAGGGAGTGACTGTGGTTTGGAATGATGGTAAATCCTGTGGCTGAGCAAATGGGTAAAGAACTGTCTGCACTTGTTCATTTACGGCTCCTCTGTTAGGTGAATATTTACAGGGCGAGTTCAGGACTGTGTGGCGTCCACTTATTCCTTGCTGCTGGAGTTAATTTCACCCTTTCTAGTGCAAAGCAGCACTGTACACAGCTCCACTGAAGTTACATTGTGTTTGCAGCCCACTGTCTCTTTGGGTGTGCTGATGTAGATGCTGCTTTAGGCAAGTCCTGTGCTAGTTACATTCTTTTTTTAATGTAGTTTTTGCACTGGCAGGTAACTACTGAGACATAGGAGTGTTTGCACGAATGTAGGAGAGCTCGGCTTTGGCTTTGCTAAAAGATAACACCTTGGTCAGCCCAAGTTTAGGGTGACACTGCCGTGGGGAAGCACTGCTGTGCCAGTGTACGCAGGGGACAGGAGTGGGAAAGGTCAGCAGAGCATTGAGAAGAGTTACTACACCTAATGTTAATCAAGGCACCAATGGTTGTAAAATATGCTGAAAAATGTTGTTTTCCACCTTTCCATACTGCACAGTGCTGGATGTACCTCACAGTCACACCAGTGTGGTGTGATGCGCTGGCTTGAGGTGGATTTTGATGGCAGGTAGTGAATTGGTGATTCATAGATTTTCCTCAGGAGCAGAAGTGGGAAGAGGAGTTGGAATTTGTTTTAAAATGTTGTGTGTTAAAATGGCAGCTTTATATTGAGCTGTTTTTGGGGGGCTTCCTCCCTCTGGTGTTGCCTCTGTCAGTTCTGGGGTTGGCAGCTGACTCCCTGTCAAGCCCTGTAGCTGCACCATCTCCAAGAGCTGGTTTCCCGCAATAGTGTATTTATTTCCCAGAATATTAAATGCAGGCTTAATTAATAGGCGTTTATACAGCACTTTCCCTCTGACAATTTCAAAGTGTTGGGTGGAATTTAATTACACTTCACAACTCCTTGTGGAAGAGGACAATACAGAGGCTTTCTCAACCTGTTCATCAAATTGTGGCATAAATGGGGGCTTGGGGCATCACAGCTGATTTCCCCAGGTCATGCAGCACATTGGTGGCAGGGCTGGCAGCATGGTTTGGGAATGCCAAGGTTTTGTATCCTGCTCTGATTAAATCACACATCCTCCCTGGTGAAAACTCAGTAAAGCTTTGAGATATCAAAAATCGGAAAAGCTCAGGGGGCTTTTGAACATTATACTTTAAAAGCATGTATCCCCTTCAGTTTTTAACCTGGTCTGATTTAGGAGCATAAATCATGTTGATCTGGTCATTCATTCTGCTTTTTCAGTGCCACTGATGATGTCTAAGCATGGTGCTAGCTAGAGAGGTAAATCTTCCCTGTTGGACACAAAGAGGAAAGTAGATTGAGAATTTGCATTTAACTCATGTAAGTTGTCAGTGTTGTGAGCTGAAACATGATTTAGTTCTTATTTTTGTCATCCAGGACATAGCCTTATTTATCCTTTATAGAAATAGTAATTTTCATTGGATTCAGTACTGTTTAATCCAAACTTAATAATACACAGTGGAGCAAATCTGGTTCAAGTATCTCCTGCCAGTGCTCTGTAGAAGACAAGGATTTGATCTGCTGACTGACTGCTGGGTTTGTTTTTATACTTGGATTCACCAGGTTCCAAGGGATTTTTCATTGACAATTTGAGGAATGGGATGAAAGAAAGACTGATGATTGTTTTTTTTTAAATACATCTTCAGCATTTCCCCCCAAAAAGCCTTTCTGTCATTGTTCCTGGTTCAGGAACATTCCCCTTTGAGCTTTGTCATGTTTATGCAATCCCATTGCACTTCTTGATCATAAACCTTTTCTTAACAACCAAGAGAAGGTTTGTAGATACGGGTAATAACTTCTTTTAGGGTACAGGTACTGCTGGAAAAAATCAGGCAGGTATTTCAGCAGATAGGCTCTTCTTCAGGTGAAATAGAAGCAATGGCTTCAAAATGAGGTGTTGATGGAGACAAATTACTCAGAGTTACTGCAGATGGATCCTAATAACAAAATTTATAGACAAAACTGTAATAATTTTAAAATGTGAAAGTCAGGACTGGGAGCGAGTGTATTGGGAACACGGTGTGCAGGCTTGGTGTGGTCTAGCCTGGTGTTAAAAGCAATCATATATTGAATTTTCAGCATTCTTCGGGCACTTTCTCTTTAGGTATATTGCACACCCTTCCTTTTTACCTCAACTCTGGCTGCTTATCAGGTTAAAATTGTGGGAGAAGCGCTCACAGTGTGCAGCCGAGAGCAAAGCACCAAGGAGCTGAGCAGAAAGGAACAGGGTGGCTGTGACCAGGGTGGCTGTGAAACAGGGTGGCCGTGGCTCTTTGCCCTCTGTGCTGGAGAGTGGGAGAGCTGGGCTGCCCTGCTGGATGCCCCTCTCCATGCCAGTGTGTTTGGGAAGGATGGAGCAGTTTGGGAAGTGATGGAGAGGTCCCACGGTGCCGCCTTGCCTGGGGAATGTCTCTTTTGGAGATGAATTTACACCTTGGAGCTTGTGAAGTGTTTTAGGTCAGCGTTGAGCTTTGGTGTTTGGGCAGCATCACAGGTTGCAGGTGCTTCCCAAAGCATGGAGTGGTGCATGGCAGCCTCTGCTTTGCAGGGTCTTTGCTCTCACCACAGCTGAGCTCCACTCAAGGAGAGCCAAAGCCCACGGGGAGTCACAGGGTCTGTCCTTAGGGCTGCTGTGGTTGGTGAAAAGGACAAGCAGACCTCTCTTCAGGGTAATCTCAGTGCACTCTCTGCAATCTTTTTTTTTTCTTTCTTTTAAAGCACAGTGAAAATACATTGAGGCTTATCTGTGGCTCACAAAGATTGATACAATCTCGCTACAGCCTTGGCTGTGCCCTAGATCTTAAGAGCACCAGGTATTTTGCTGAGCTGAAAGGTGTTTTGTGAGAGCACTGGGCTAAATCACATTAAGGTGACTGCCTTTTACTGCCATTAGTATTTGGGATGTTTAATAAGGACCATCCTAAGGGCAGTGTTCTCTCCCAAGATGTTCTCAGCAGGCTGTGGCCGTTATTACTGATATTATTGTTTACTTATTAAGTGCATTCAGAGCTCCTACTGATACTGACCTGTGCTCAGCACTGTGGAAGTGCAGAGGGTACAGAATTGGGCAATTCTCTAGATCAGGTCTGGGGTTTATGGACCTGTCTCATGGGCAGAGTCATCCAGTGAGTTGAGCCAGGCAAGTCTGTCTTGCCTTCACAAATTCTGTCAGCAGAAAAATTACATATATGTTAATGGCATATTCTGCTTTCCTGGTAGAGCATGAATTTGTGGAAAAGGTGACTCTGGGACTTGGCAGCAATCTTCAATTAAGACTGCTAACAGTTTGGAGGAGAGGATGAATTTAGTGAAAAACTGTATATAATCTTATCTATATGATTATTCAGTCTATATGATATTATGATATCATATCTATATCTATATCTTATCTATATGATATTCAATCATTATTGGATATTGTTTCTGTTGCAATAACTCTTAGAAGCTTCCTCATGAAAGTGGATCTTTCACAAATGCATTTTGACACTGGGATGAAATCTTAGCTCTGTAAGGCTTACATGGGAATTCCAGCATGAGTTTTAATGAAGCTACCATTTAATTCCTGGCCTTTTTCAGCTTTATGCCATGTTCCTGAAAAGCAGTTTCTTTACACAGACCTTTATGCCTTGCTGGGTCCCTTTGGTGGGTGAAAGGATCAGCCCTGTTCATAGGTAATTTTTGTCAAGGCAGTTTACCTGGAAAGGGGACGGAAACAATTGTCACATCTGTAGCAGTAAGACACTTTTTAAATTTTTATTCCACTGGTATTACAGATAAAATAAATGTCCCTTGTCTCTTCTGTTCCTACTAGCTTGTGTAGGTTCCTGTCTTCGAGGCAGGGATATGGGATGTGATACATGCTTCTGTCCCCTATATTAACACAAGCTGCATTTTCATCTGGCACCAATGAAATTACACATGCTGTACAGAGGAAGTTCTTTAAAGCAAAGTACTTCGGGTTTAGTGGATGCCTGTCACTTGGTATCCTCTGAGAAAAATGCAGAGCTCAGCAGTTCCCTAAATCCCTGCAGAAAAGCAGGATGCACCATGGGGTGAAAGTTTCCATCCTCCAGTTCAGCTCAGGAGTTAATGAAGAGATCACCAAGGTGCTCATGTCATTAGGGCTGTCTTTGGCATTCGAAGGCACAGGGTTCCTTCTGCAGTTTCTGTGACTGCAGGGCACTTGCTGACATGTAAATCAATGCAAAGTGGATTTTTACATTGACAAGCATTACTAGATGACATATGTGAGGGGTTTGCAGTTGCAGACATCCTGTTTTCCTTGCTTTTCAAGTGGGCTTGCTGAGCGCAGACAGGTTAAGAATCTCTGACTGCTGCTGAAATTGGGGGAGTTCTGCATGGTCTAAAATGTTTATTTTTACTTAAAAAAAATAGTTATGGAAGTGCCATTTTATTAATTTAGAAACTTAAACAATGCCATGTTGTTAGCTAAAGGAAAAGCTGGATTTCCTTGAGATATGATCAGCTGCTTTGTGGTCTTATTTCTAATTGTATCTCTCCCTTCCTTCCTTCCTTCCTTCCTTCCTTCCTTCCTTCCTTCCTTCCTTCCTTCCTTCCTTCCTTCCTTCCTTCCTTCCTTCCTTCCTTCCTTCCTGCCTCATTTCTCTTTTTATTATTATATTTAATTTTCTTATTTTTTTCCTTTCTTTTCTTTCGTTCTGTGGTTGGTGGGAGAGGTCTCCATCCCCTCATTTTGGAGGAATTTGGAGTGCTGCTGAGCACTTGCCACAAGAGGTCACTGCAAGAGTTGCTGCATTCCCAGGTTAATGTTGAAACCTGAGAGAAGGAAAAAAATTAAATTGATTTTTTTGAGGAAACATTCAGGTTTTCTTATTGCAGTTGGAAGGAGTATACAGCCAAAGAATAATGTCAGGAAGTGGAAATACATTAAATTAGCCTGTTTTACAGGGTGCTGTCTGGTGGTGAACTGGGATTTTAAGTTATTCTCTTGGATAGCTGAAGGAAATAGGATTTTCTGATTTGATAACATTAAATAATAGAAGATTTTGGAGTTGGTGTTCTAATAATCTGCTTTTCAGATAAAAAAAAAAAAAAAACGGGCAATGCTTGTTTAATCAGCACACTCGGGGGACTGGCTATTGTAACTGCTAAGCCCTGGGTATCCCAAGTGGCCAGGGCCTGACTCCACACCCGGGAGGGGTTCTGGGATCAGTCCTCTTGGAAGCTTTGCTTCAGCCACTGGCACAGAGAGGAGAGCACAGGGGATGCAGCTGATTTTCTGCCCAAACAGGTTTTTTTTGAGAAGCAGCCAGGCTCTGTAGAACTGCAGCCAGGACTCGCTGCGGGCTCAGTGTTTGCAAGAGGAGCCCCGTGCCTGAAGAGCTCTTGTTACCACAATTTTCTCCTCTGGGAATGTGAAGGCAGCACTCTCATTTGTATAAAGCTGGAAGTCTGGATTCTGGTTCTCCCTGAGGGTGCCTGTGTGTCTTGAGTGAGAGCTACAGTGTGCTCCAGTTTAAATTTAGTCTCAGTACATCTGTGTTGTGTTCTGCATAATTTTAATAGAGAGCAGATTCAGCAGTGGCATTTAGATGATAACTGGGATAGGTGAGGGTTAGTTTAGTTCTAGGATAAATGGACGTGTGAGGGAGAAACTGTGATCAGAATTGTATGAAATGTCATTTTTCAGGTAACTCATGGAGAGGCTCCCATCTCCTTATTGCCTCAGAGCTCTTCCTGGGGTCAGTGATGTGCCACAGTAAAGGCAGGGGCTGTTCATGGGCTTCCACATCCCAAATGATTGCAGTTAATTTTCTAAGTTTCAAGGAGGTAAATTTTAGACAGACTCTTAATTTTTCTCCTTGAGCTCGCTTGCTAAATTGCTGAAAGCTGCTGTGTTCCCAGCTGAGTGGCTTACATGTGGATTTAATATTTCAGCCAGTGCTGGATTATTCATCTTATGTTTCATTTGAGGAGCATGTTTTTGGGGCAGGAAGTGGATAATTTCAGCATAGTTAGTGTGATGACACCTTGCTCTGGGTTTAGCCCTCGCTGCATCTTCATGATATGAGTATTAAATAAAGACAACACTGCCACAGAAAGGTGACATAAAGAGTCAGTCCTTTGAGAGTTTATTTTTTTTTTTCAGGCAAGCAACGCTTAATGTACTGGGTAAATTGGATGACACTGATGTTTTGCATGCTTTAAAGACACTGGGGAAATTATAGCTTTGTTAGAAAACAGCACAGTGGTTTCACAGACAGGAGTACAAAGTGCTGGTGGAGGTTGCTGCTTCAAGAACAGAGGTTTGTCTGCAGCTAGCCCCAGAGCTGGAGGATGTTGGTGCCTGTTGAGGCAGATTTCAGAGGGCTGTGCCCTCCAACAAGATCTTCCCCTGTATTCCATGGGGATGCAGCACATTTTGAGCACGTGGTTGGAGTCACCACAGACAACACTGGGTATTGTCAGGGCCAAGACTCCCTCAGGAAAGTTAAGAAAATTGAAAAAGAGAACTTTTTTAGTGCACTCATCCCGAGTACACCCACAGAGGAGCACCAACCATTTTTCCAAGATGCTCTAAACAAGTCTGCAGCAATATGCTGACCCTGTGTTGTTTTGAGGAGAATGAACTGACAGCAGCTGAAATGGTTTGGGACTTTTATGTTTGCAAAAAAGGGGCAAATTCCAGATATTTCCCAGCCCCCATGAGGTCTGAACTGCCTTTTCTGTGCAGTGGAAGTGTGGTAGTTCTGAAGGACAGCTCTGTGTAAAGTTGACAGAGGTAGGAATTTGTTCCTAGATGGAAACACTGCTTCTTTTTGTTATTATAATCATCACTGTTGTTTGTGTTCTGCTACTTTATTTTCTTTAGAAAATCTTTTCAGTCTTTCTAAAAAAGGTCAGTTGCCCATTTCCTTAAGAAGAGAGAGAATTCTCAAAAATGGTGATTTAAACAATTTTAATTGGAAGTGGTACCCAACCATTCTTTAGAAAAGATGATTAGAGACAATGTTTCTCACTTGGTTAAGCATATCTCCTGGAATGATTTAGCTGTTCTTGCTCTCCTGTCATTACATAACATGAATTTTACACAGCTTTAGGCATTTTGTTAGTTAAAAAAATTGCTTGCACACTGTGGTCTTTTTATTTAGTTTTAATAACAAACACAAGGCTCAGCTCTGCGTTGAGTGCTAGCTACTGCAGGATAGAGTAAGATTAAAGGCTAGCTGCTCTACAGCATAGGCTGCCTTTTACAAAAGACCCTTTCTACAAAATAGAAGCATGGCAACAGCAAATGCAGTGCCTTTTAAAAAATTGTTTTCCTCAACTGTGTTTTCCAACCTGAAGTTTTGCTGACTGTATGCCTCTAACACCCTGTTTCCTTGCCATCAGCATTAAACCTTGTAAATAGGAGAGTTATGTTAGCTAATAAAAAGCCTGCTGCCTTTCCTGAGAGGAATCTAGCAACGCTGAGACAGACGATTCTGCTGGCAGACCCTGCTTTCCTTATACACAGACACTGGTGTTTAGAGGTGTCTGGCCAAGGAGCATGCACACCCTACAGAGCTGTGATTTGGGTTCCCTACAGAGCATCAGGAAGGGGAATGGGTGGAGAAGACGGTTTGTGGAGGCAATGACATCAAGACAAGCCTAGAAATAATAAAAATTGGCCTTTTATCTGTAAGGAAATGGGAAGTGAACTTGCACTTTCAGTGCATTGGAGAAATCCGAGAGGGATGAACAGATCACTAGAGATTTCGGGATCATCATCGCGTGAGTTTTGAAATTAAAGTGTTTTCAGAGCATGAGATACCACACCATGGTCATCTGGATCCCAGTTTCCTGGAGTTTCACCATATGCTGGATCAGACCAGAGTCTGTCAGAGTTCCTGTCCTGCTTTCAGCAGTGACCAGTGTCTCGCTGACCAGTGGGGAGGTCCCCAGCTTCCGCAGAAAAATACTTGTGAGATTGGGAGCTTCACAGAGAGATATTTTCCTTTCTGGGCCACAGCACAGATATGGCACAAGTTTTATTTTACAGCACCTTAAAGCTGACGTCAGCTGTGTCAATGTCCTGCCACTCATAACTTTGGCCATCCTTGGCAATCCCTGTTGTGATCTTTCTATGAAGTTGTGACTTAATTGAAGTAAATTCATGTGTTCTGGTGTAGGTGTAGTGGCTGGATTCAGTGATGCCCAGTTATTAGTTATTAACTAAACTCTCTTAAGAGAAACACTCGTTATTGAGAATACCTCCAACAGAATATATTCTTTCAAAACTGTATTCTTGCAGAATATAGTTCTTGTCTATTGGATCTGACAGGAATATGGCTATGGAGATCCCAGTGCTGTTGTCCTTGCCATGCCCATCACTCTGCCAGTTCCAGACCTTTTGTTGGCTCCTTGTCTTTTTCTTCTGCAGAAGTCACAAAACACCCCTTTTATCTGTTGGAGAATTGAGCAGGGAAGGAGAGGTTGCTTCTCCCGTGAAGGGAGTCTGAACACCTCCATTCTTGGCTGCCCTTTGGCAACTGGAGATGGAGATAAAATGAGGTTATTTCCAGCACTTATCTCTTACACCTGGTTCAGGCAGCCAGCTGGAAATTGGACAGAGTGGAATTTGCCATAGACTCGTGGAAATCATAATCAAAGACACAACTGTGGTGACCTTTCTTAGCCAGGAAATCATGAATCTGAACTGTAGGAATACGAATGTCAGGCATGCAGGTGGATTTAGTCCAGAACTGGACCGTGGATCCATCCTCATTGGAGGGAACTGCAGAAATGGACTTTCAATGCATAGTCAGTGGTGATAACATGATTATATAAAATTATGGTCAAAACCAGAGAGGTTCTCTCAGAGTGTCCTGTCACCCAGTACACAGTTTGGGGTTTTCCAGCTGGGTATGGACTGGCTCATGTAGAATTAAATCTGCCTGGAGTTATGATTTAGATAGAAATAGGAAAGAATTAATTGTGTCTTGGTTGAAGAAAATAATGACTCGATAAAATATAAGGCAGGTTAAATACAGAGAGTTCTGTGAATACTGAGATTTGGGAACCCAATAAAACCGGAGGGTCAGACACTGACCTGTTCTTCCTTCCATTTTATCAAATTGCTCAGTGAGCAGCAGCATTAATGGAATGTGGATTCCTGTGGCTTTGTGCCTGCAGTTGGATTTCTTGGTCTCTAACAAGAGGCAAACATTGATTCAAGATTTTCCTTTGACTGGAATTAGACACACACAGATATTGGTAGAGGAATTGACAGTGCTGGGTTTGCAGTTGGGCTCAATCATCTTGGAGGTCTTTTCCAACAAAAAGATTTTATGATTCATATTCCTGTGCTAAGCATGGATGAAGGAGCTTTGCTTGCTTAGGAGACAGAGGTGGAAAAATAGGAGTCAACTAAGTAAAGGAAAATTCAAGGGGACGAAAAAAACCACCTTCTAATATCTGGTCAAGTTTCTAATGTGAATATTATGGATCTGATCTAACCTTAAAAATCAAAAATACTAATATCTACCAAGATGTTTCTAGTGTCTTTTTTACCTCAAATTTTGTGGGACTTAAAAGAAAAACAAACCCACAACAATTTGTCAATAGCTTGGCTTTACATTTTGTCCCCTCCCAAGTTTCTTGTGGATTTGGTCAGTCTGGTGAATGCCTTATCAAATATTTTGAGACCCTCAGGTGCAAAGAAGCATAAAATCCATAGAAGACAACCATTAAATGCTATTTATCTGGCTGCACCACGTATCTTCTGCTGTGTGCTCTGTGTCCTGAAACAGTGATGTGGTGGGAACACACAATGGAGTTCATGGCTGTGGATGGGGAGGCTTTGGAGGAGGGTTATCTGCTTTTGGACTGTGGCTCTCTGGGGAGCTCAGGGGTGTGCAGAGCATCCCTGAGTGCATCATCACCAAGCTCTGCCCTTGGTGTTGAGGTGTGTGAGCAGAATTTTGGCCAGAGATGGTTCTATAAAGACAGTCTTTCCAAATTTAACTTCCAGCCTTGGGTTGTTTCTCTCTTGGATGGGAAATTCAGAATTGCTCATGCTCCCAGCATCTCCAGCTTCTGGAGTGTGGTGGTGATGGGGTGGCAGGCATGGGGAGAGCCCAGCTTTGGGGAGTTGGGGGTGTCTCTCCTTTTCCAAACTGGAGGTGCTGCCTAATTACAAAAGGAAAGAACCTTCCAACAGTGTTAAAGTGGTAAAATAAAAAGCAACTCTTTAATGAAAGCTTTCAGGTGCACAAATATGGTTCTGTGCACATGTGAAAAAGGATTTTCACCATTTTTATAAGGTTAATTAATTAGTATATCTAGCCAATACATCCAGTAGGAAATCAGTTACTCCAGTAACCCACCCTTGAGTCAGCCCTCTGGAGTTGGTCCTGGGGCTTCTTTGCTCTATTTTCTTGTTATATCTGTTAAGTTCTGCTGGAAAACAAAATGTCCTTATCAGAAATTCTCTCCTTAAATATAAGATTAAACAGAATTTCAAGAACGTGTTAGAGAAGGGTTAGCTTATTATGAGAAAGGGCAGGAAAATTACTAGAAAGTATACAAATATATATTAAAAATCTACAAGGCTACAGATATATGAAAATATGTAAAAAGCTAAAAAATCTTCAGCTATCAGTGGAGATGCAGGTGTGGGGGGGCGCCAGTACAGGGGGATGAGCTCCAGTAAACCCTTTGGTTCCCAGGGGCTTAGGATGTCCCCTGAGCTGGGCTGAGTCCCAGCAGAAAGGGGCTGGTGGAATCCAGGGATATTTTGTGTAATGCTCAGGCTTTACTCTGTGTCTCCTGCTGCTTGTAGCGAGGGCATCTTCCTGTGGGCAGGAAAGCAAATTTTTAAAATTGACATTCAGGCTTAAAGGATATTTGTGATGGATCCAAATAAATGCCTTGAGCGTAAAAGTGTTAGATTTCACAAAATCTAAACTTCTATTTCTCCCATAGAGTGGCTTTACAATATTTTAAAATCTGCTTTTCTGTAGAAAATCCAATAATATCCAGATTATTTTTTTCAAAATTCATGCTTATAAAGAAAAAAAGATAGAAATACTATTTTTTTGTAGTCAAGAGAGTAATATTTTGCAGGATGTACAATCCAGTCACAGTTATAAACACTCTGAGTAGGGCATGTGTAGCTCATGCAAACTCAGTGTCACTTTTATGTTAAAATCAGTATGCACACCTGAGTAAATGTCTGTTGTTGTCATAACCATTCTTTGGCTATTATGAGGAAAATTTGTAAAAATATCTCTTTTCTTCCCCACAAGAATTGCTGAAAGGAACATATTCTATACTTTTTATGAAGCAATGATTGTTAATAGTTACATTTTAATAGCTTTTTAGCACCAGTGAATGGGACCATATTGTTCCATACCTATAGTCAAAATGAAATTGAAAACTAAGAGTAAAAATAAAGAAAACACTGAAGATTACCGTGGACTACAATTTGAAAACATCTGCTTTCCCCAGGCACCCTGTCCCTCATCCCAGGGATTTTGGCTGTGTCCTGCAAAACGGACTCAGACCTGCCAGGAAGAAAAAATTACTTCTCTCAAGCAAAAGAGTCACTCTCAGCTTTGGGCAGGCATACAATTCAGCATTTAAAGCTCAGTTTGCACGTTAATTTAATGTTGCTTTTAAGATATGTATAAAACAAAACCAAAACATGCTATCTTGCCCAGATGTTGTGAATAAATGAATGCCTTCTGAATTGTTAAAACACTGGGGCTTTTGTGGTGTAGGAAGCTACTTGCATTACCAGGAGTTATACTGTTTTATCACAAATTCTTCTCAGATGTCCATTTGGATTTCCCTCTGAAACGTCAAGATAGAAGTTACTGTCACGAATAACTGCCTCTGCTGTGTAACACAAGGAGGATTTCATTGCACTTTGCCACTGACAGCAGCCCTTTCTCTCTTTTGCTCTTTGTCCTTTCAGAATCCAGTTTTTTGTTGGGAAACGCCCAGATTGTGGACTGGCCCGTAGTTTATAGTAATGACGGATTTTGTAAACTCTCTGGATACCACCGAGCTGACGTCATGCAGAAGAGCAGCACTTGCAGGTATGCCCACTGCCTTTGTCCTGCCACCTGGTGCACTTGAAAACTTATAATCTGCTGGGAAGGATGGTGAGGTTTTGGGTGTAGGAGAAAGGAATACAGGTGACATTGCCCCTGATAAGTTACAGCTATATCCAGTAAAGACAAGTGTGATAAAAGGGAGTGGGTTAGCTGGTGAGGAGAGGATCATGAATGGGAGAGGATGAAGAAGAAGGATTCTGGGGAGAAAGAATCACTGCTGTGGGGTCAGTCTGGGTCTGGTTAGAGCCTGTTGTTGGAACCTGCAGTCACAGTCTAGCTGGGTGAAAGCCTGCAGTCAGAGTCTGCAAACTGATCCATGCAGTCAGAGTTCAGCAGGAAATAACCAGCAGTCAGAGGCTGCAAGGGAAGCCTACAGCAGGAGCTTGCTGCAGCCAGAGTCAGTGAATGGTTGGAGTCAGGATGGCTGAGCTGTAAAGAGGAATAAACCAGGACCCTTTTCATGCTGTGATAAACAAGAAGTCTGTGTTTCTGCTAATTTCTACCCTCTAACAAGAGGGCTGCTGCAACATTTTGGGAGAAAGGATTGAGGTAAGAAAGACATTGTTTTGATGTTGAAGTCTTAAAACAGGCTTTAAGTGAAACCAGCAACTTAGAACATGGTAAAGGACCTTGAAATTTATCCTGGCTAATATTGGTGAGAATATACTCTAAGCTAATGATTCAGTAAAGAGAATGGGGTTTTAAGTAATATAGTTCAAAGGCACTTTTGCTAGATTGTTCTGAATTCTGCTGTTACCATGCCATGAGGCAGGGGCTCTTCTGTAGCCCATGCTGGCCCCTTTTATTAAGCATACACAGAACCCAGTAATGCACAAAGTGCATCTTTATTCCCAAGAGAGTGATTAGGCTGCTGATATATTTACTCTAAGCATTGCAGCTTTATGGCTTTTTTCTTTTATTGGTGGTCTTTCAGGAGCAAGCAGCTGTGATTTGTGGCTGCCTGTGCATTTGAGCCTTGCCTGCTGCATCTTTTAGAAAGAGATGCTTTTGGGGAAGGACTGTCTCCCTGATGTGTGTGTGTGTGAGAGCAAAGCAAAGGAGGGACAGAGGCAAGAAGGGAGGGATGAGATACAAATTTGTGTAGGTTTTCCCTTCCTGCCTACAGGGAGTGATCAATTCCAGGCATTGGGGACAGAGGATGGAATATCTGGAAGTGTTCAAGGTCAGGCTGGATGGAACTTAGAGCAACCTGGTCTGGTGGAAGGTGTCCCTGCCCACGGCAGGGGGTTTGGATCTTTAAGGTTCCTTTGAACCCAAACCATTCTGTGATCTACAGTGATAATTTCTGGGAGATGATGCTGCCATGCAGTGCTGGTCAGCTGATGGTTCAGCTGGCAGGAGCAGGGTGGGCAGTGAGCCTGTCCCTGCATGGCAGCCACTGCTTTCTCCAGACAGCAACACGTGCTACTGTGTGGTCGCTGCTGTCATCTGCAGGGAAGAGGAGAAAGCAAGATCTGGGATTGTTCTGTGCAGTCAAATGCCCTCTCAGGGGCAAGAGGCAGGAGATGGGCACGTGGTGTTGAAATAAAATATTCATTCACACAGTAGCAACAGAGTTCTGTGGGGCTGAAGGAAACAGCCTGATCACAGCTACTCTGGAGATACATACACACTTTTCCCCTCTGCTCTCTGCCATCCTCTGTATTGAATTGTCTGTGCTTGCTGTGAGCCAGTGCTTTTACAGCCTGTGCACATTAAAATAATTAGAAATACAGAATGGGATTGTAGGAAATTGTTGAGGAAGGGAGGGTTTAGCCATACCTGTCTGATAATGATGCACATGTGCTTCAAATATTGAGGGGGCCAAAAGGTTTGTTCCATCTGGGTGCTTATTGTGAACGTGATAATCTCCTGTTACCATTTATAAAGATCCTGTTTTGAGCACATTCAAACAGGTCTTTGAGATGAATTGTACAAATTGAGGAGGAATTACTGTGGAAAATGGAATTGGTAGCAAAGATTATTTTTTTTCTTTCGTCTTCAGTCTAGACACCCACCTCTGGATTTTGAAGGGAGCCCTTTCTACACTCAAAGCATGACCAGCACTGTTGTGTCTGGCTCTTGGGCAGGTTGGATGGGACTTTAAACAAACTGATCTGGTGGAAGGTATCCCTGCCTATGGCAGGGGGTTGGAACGAGATGATCTGTAAGGTCTCTTCCAACCCAAACCATTCAGGGATTCTGTGAGTTCCATGTGCAGAGTGATGTTTCTAACTTGGTAGGAGACATTCCAGACCTGTGAGAGCTGGACAGATTTTGGATTAAGTGAGAGCTGGACACATTTGCAGCATAGGTAATGTGGAACATGCAGCCTTCCAGAGCAGCTGGAGCTGCTCTCTGATGAGAGATATGGAGATGATTGGTCTTAAAGGCCAATGGTGGCTGCTTAGACTACTCAGCAGAATGTCATTGGACTTTTTTTTTTTGATATCTGGGACTATTATTTACAGTATTTTCTGAGTCAGGCTCCCGGTCCAGTTTTGCTATGTTATGTCCAGATTATGTTACATTATATATAAAATTTTCTTTATATGTAGGGTTTGTTTTATTGCTCTAAGACAAGTGCTTTGGACTAAGAGTGCTGTGGTGCCACCTCCTAATTGCATGTTTTGGAAGGGTCTGCTTTTCAATGCCAAAAATCCAACCAAATTAAATATACAAACAATGTAAATCTGTCCCCTGATTCAAATCGTTTTTAGTACTGATCATGAGTGTGATAAAGGACGATTTATAAATATTGCAATGTTTGGTCAATTTGCCTCAGGCTATAAGTGTTGCAAAATCATCTTTCAGCCATACTTTTCTCCTGGTAGTCCAGTGAGAATTCAGTATATTCTTTTTCCCACCCCATCCCCTACATTGGGACTGTTCATATGCTGTGTAGGTGTGGCACTCATGGAGAGGGTTTAGCGATGGACTTGGCAGTGTTGGGTTAGCAGTTGGATTTGATAATCTTAAATGTCTTTCTCAACCTAAATAATTCTGTGGTTCTGTGATTTTAAGTCTCAGCTGGTCTTGCCTGATACAGATCACAGGGAGAGGTAGATCAACTGAAGGCACTGGAGGTGTGAGTGACTTTTGTTCCAGCTCAGGCAATGAGTTAGTCCTGTGACAGGCTGGTAATTTCTTTGATTTTGCACCTCTCTCATCTTTTTAATCAGCAACAATATGCCTGCTGGCAGGAAAATCACTTAGAAATCCCTCAGTATGAGTGCCAGTCTCCTTAGTTTCACAGGCACTATATAAAAAGCACATTGTACATGGAAGTCAGGCTATACTGGGTGATGGGAGTTGATATGTGTTCTTTCTGAGCTCACATGGCACTCAAAATTGCATGTGTAGCTTGGGCTGATATATAGAATAGTTTGTATAAGTGAGTGCTAAAATGCATAGAATTTGTAGGTGGAAGAACTTTCATCTGCTGTGAAAATGAGCTGACAGTGCAGGAGGAATGGGACATGTGACTGAGACTCCTCTAAGCTCCACTTAACCAAAAAAATGCCCTACCTGGAGGTGTATCAATAGGCCAGCATCCAGGAAAATCACCGTTTTCATGCCCAGTTGTCCACAGACATGACCCTGTGTGTCTTCATGAACACGTTGAAAGAATAAAGAGCTATAAAACACTGAAATGCAGTTTAATGTTGCAAGTTATATCAGTGTTTTCTAAACATTGCTGCTTATCAGCTAAGCTCTGTGATTTCATCATGCCTTTGGAAGAGCAGGAATCTTTTAATGGACCTACCCTGGCATTTGACACTTGGCATTCACTCCAGGCTTTGCTTTGCTTGCCTTTCCTTGCACATGAGATTTTCACGGCCACTGTTCCCACTGGAACACTTGGTCAGCATCTCTGCTCTGCCTTGTCTTGATTTACTGCCCTGACAAGTGGGATTAAAAAACAGTCTGCAAGGGAAATCCTGGCTCTAGTGAAGCCAATGGCAAAATTCCCACCGTGCTCAGGAAATGGGATTATGCATGGTGGGTACAGATGGACTTGAAAAAGGTCAGATTTGGTGTTGGGATGGCACCTCTGTGGCCTGATTTTTGTGTGCCCTTGCAGTGCAAAGAAGCCCCACTGAGGATGCCCGTGGGATTCACTAAGCTGCACCTCAGAAATGGTGTCTGCTCTTCACCTTGCAGGGTTTTGAAGCTATTGATGTGTATCTGTATTTGCTGTTCCTCCTGGGTGGATGTTTGTCTCTTGTAATTGATGCCCTGACTGCTTGTGGATGAAGGGAGCTGTAAATTTGGTGTAGGGTTGAATGCCTTCTGTGCTTCACTTTTCCTCTGTCCTGGATAATTTCTCTCAAACAGCTGTTACTGCCCTGCAAACACAGACCTGCTCTGATGCTGCTGCTCTGCATCCTGGCAGAGGACAGAGGAGCACAATTTGAAACTTCAGACGAGGCGTTTCTGTGCCAAGAGATGCTTTAAGAGGGAGGCAGGAGCCCAGGCATCCTGAATGACAACTGGTCTGTTTTAGAGGCGGAGAAAATATTTAAGATTCTGCCTCTTTCTGTGCATTTCAGCGAGTCTTGCTTCTCTTTGATAAGTGTGTTTTCTATGTAGTAAGATTCCCAGTAGCAGAGTGGTTTTGATATTTATGCCTTGTACAGTTTGCACTGAAGACATTTGACAAGTACTAAATAACAACAAAAAAAAAAGGCAGAAAAAGACAGTGATTGACTAAAGAAGTAGGAGTCCCTCCATGTGTACAAAATAGGACAGACTAAATTAAATTAAGCTTGTGATAAGCAAAAATCTTATATAACTCATGCAGTGAAAGGCTCTGAGGTTCCTTTGGTGCTGTTAAAAATTGCCTTCTGAAAAATGTTTTTATTGTTCCAGAAGCCTTTAAAATGTCTCTTTATGTGTAAATATAATATGAGATTTAAGCATTACAGGTTTACTGCAACAATAAGCTGCCTGTAATTTAAAACATAAAGTTGATTGGTCATGTTCTGCAGCACTAACTGGTATCGTCCACCTCTCATCATCAAGTCGGATTCGTCATTTTAACACTAATTAATGATGACTTTCTGCATTATAAGTCATGTAAAATCAAGCACTTCAACAAATTCTTGCTCTTTTTTCCTTCAGGACTATGAGAAACATTGTTTATAAGTCTCAAGAAAACAAAAAAGAGATGCATCAGAGCATTAAAAAAGGCATAGATTAAAAAATAAAATTAAAAATCAAGCTCTTTTTGTTGTCATCTCATGTATAAGTGTATAAAAGGTAATCAGGTGAAATGGGGAGAGAAAGGCAGGTCATTTGAAAGCAAGCACTGGGCTGTGGTCTGCATGTCCTTGAGACAGCTGTGCATGTTAATGATAATCAGGACATTAATGAATCCTCGTGCCTGGGTA
Source organism: Trochalopteron elliotii (assembly GCA_024734555.1). Taxonomy (NCBI): domain Eukaryota; kingdom Metazoa; phylum Chordata; class Aves; order Passeriformes; family Leiothrichidae; genus Trochalopteron; species Trochalopteron elliotii. The sequence goes on from JANPWX010000310.1 coordinate 62,048, forward strand.
AAACCATTTCCTGCTGTCAGCTGCTGTGGTGGCATCTCCTTTGCTGTCCCAAAGGTGACAATTTTGCCATTTATAGACTCACAGAATCATTTGGGTTGAGAAAGACCTCTGAGATCATTGGGACCAGGCACTGCCCCAGCAGTGCCACCTTCACCACAAAGCCACATTCCCAAGTGACACTTCCCACATCCTCGTGTTTTCTGAACACTTACAGGGGTGGAGATTCCACAGCATTCCTGGGCAGCCTGCTCCAGTGCCTGACCACCCTTTCAGTGATGTTTTCCCTAATACCCAATCTAACCAATGTCTGTGCCTGTGTTACCAGTGAAGAGGCAGCTATAGGGAAACTCAGATGTTGCAGCCACTCTGATGCCTCCATCACCCACACCAGGCACCACCTTGCTGTGGGAGCAACTCCACTGCTTCTCTGGGCTGGCTGTGGGGAGAAAAGATTCATGGTCTGGCCTTCAATGAGCACTTTAATGCTTGCTGAGCCTCTAACCACCGTGTTGTTTTATTGTTTCTTTCAGAGCAGTAGACATAAAATAAATGTTTATTGAACCTTTGGAGGTCTGTTGATCAATAAGAGAAGCTACACTGAAACCACAGAGGCACTGATAGCTTTTTCCTTTCATATTCTCAGCGTTTTGGGTTGGAGGTTTCAGCTGAGGCCCAAACTGTTTGTGAACTAAGAGAATGGGGGAGGGGAAAAAAAAGTCTGATCAATTAAAAGTATATTCATCCAAGTGTCTGAAAGCTTTTATCTGATGTTCCATTTTCTTACAGTTCTGTAATTGGGCATTTGCACAGAGCAGCCTTCACTTATTTTTAATCCAGGGGAGAATGACAATAAAAGCCTGGCTGTTTCCTTACAAAGGATGTCAAAAGTAAGGTCAGGGGGTTGGGTTTGCTTACACCACCTGGAGGTCTGACCTGGAAAAGAATGCAAAGATGAGATGGTTAAGTGGCAAGAAATAGCAGAGTTAAAATTAAATTTTTATATTCTCAGCCTGGAGAGGGATGAGTCTCCAAAAGCTTTTTAGTATTTTCCACTGAACTATTAAGGAAATGCAGTATACAGTAAGGAAAATGAGGATGAATTTGTTTGGTAGTAGTGCAGACATAGCTACACATTGCAGTCATTGCTCCCCACTGTTTAAATCCTACTTCTATTTGTATTGGTATTTAGTAAAAGAATTCCAATTATCTTATTGTCCCAGATGCATCTTGACAAGATTAGATTTGCAACCATCAGTTCAGCCAGCAGCCTTTACCTGTAGTAGCTTACATCCCTCCTCCAGAAGGATTTTCAGCAGGATTGAAAAAAATTTGGGAGATTTTGGAGGTTTTGTTCAATTTTCTCTTGTTTTGACAGCAATACTGCCATGGCCTGCAGCTGTGGTGATAATGGTTTCATAAGCTGTCAGCTCTTTTCCCAACCATATATCCTTAAAGATATACTCAGTAAAGCACTTAATGAAGCATTATGTTGGATTTATTTGCAGTCATTTACAGTAAGAAGGTGGTCATGGTTACTCGCTACTGTAGGTGTCCTTGTGACACTCTAAATATTTAAATGGAGTGTAAATCATAATTAAACCTTGGTAAATGACAGTTCAGAGCATCTTCAGTGCTTTTGCTATTTAAGGTGATTGTAACAATGTTGTTGCTTGTCTCGAAAAAAAGAGAATTTTTTTTTTTCCAGTTTTATGTATGGTGAACTGACAGACAAGAAGACCATTGAAAAAGTCAGACAGACTTTCGACAACTATGAGTCAAACTGCTTCGAAATTCTCCTCTACAAGAAAAACAGTATGTATATATTTGTGTGTGGTGCTGGGAGTGAAAAGGCATATTTAAAGCATGTAATAGACTGAAAGAAATTTTCATTTTGACATATGGGTAAATTTGGGGCAAGATTGGAGAAGAAACAGGTATTTTGGTTTGCACAGCTCAGGAAGAGAGCTCTCTTTTCAGGCTAGGCATTCAGATTGCCAAGAATAGTAGTTGTTCCCTGCTGTCTCTAGTCTGACTCCTTCTTTCAAAAATAAATTTAGTTTTGAGGATTGTTTCCCTGAAGGGAAGCTGACTGGGTTAAGTGAAAAGAAATGCAGAATGAGGTTCCCCCACATCCCTCAGGAAACTCCCCCATGTCTCCACAAGTGAGAACCCAGGCCCAGGCTGCCGTGAGTGGCTGCTCCCGGCAGTGTCAAGATGCCTCCCTGGTTGTAAACCAACACATACAAGCTCTGGGGAGAGTACTAGGCCTGGCACATAGCCCAGGGATTAGTTAGAAAACCAGGGACTTCCACAGCTTAATGAGATTCAGGGCCTGTGTTCCTTCTTCCTGGTGGCATTGGGTTGGCAGGAGGTTGCCAGAAGTGGAGATTTTCTTTGTTTTGTCTTAACCACGAGCCATTCCAGGCACATTTTCTGTCCTGGGCAGTACTGGCTTGTTGATCTTAGGGCACATTGTGAGTGCAGCCCATGCTGTTTTGTGGCCTCATGCTGGACTTGTGCATGATGGACAGATCTGCTGGGCTGGTGGCTGCAATTCCTGTTCTTGTCCATGGAAACGAATGGCCTCCTTCACTAGGACAGACCATCTTCCCAGGATAGAAAGCCAAAACTCAGATTGAACAAGCTCCAGAAAAGCTGGTCCTCTACTCTGCACAGAATTAGTCCAGCTAAGTGGGTTGGTGGCTAAGAGCAGTCCAGGACCAATCCTGATGGAGATGTTCTCTTCAGTTTGGCTCTCAGTGCCCTGTACAGGGTGCAGGTACTATGGGGTCGGGGATCTTTCCTCCTGGTTCACCTGCCTGGAGCCCAGAATCTGGGGCCATGCTTCCCCTGGGTGGGCTTTAATGCTGGCATGGGGTTACCAGAGCTTTTCCCTGCATGCTGTGGCTGAGAGAAGGGAATGTTGTGCCTCAGGAAAGAGTTCCCTGTGCCTGACTGCTCCATTTCACTGCAAACTCACCTAAACCTTTCATGACATTGAAGGGAGCGTCCTGGTCACCTCCTCTTATGCTTTACCTCTGTTTTCCCTTTTTAGACTAAATCTTCCTGTGTGGGCACTAAAATAGCAGGAAATGCCTGCAGAGTTCTCCAGTTCTGCCTGCATCAAGGCATTTTAGCCAAAATGTTAATTACAGAGAGAAGCCAGAGCACCTCTGAAGTCCAGCTGTTCCTGCAGGTGCCCAGGGGAGCCCTCCAAATGACCTCTTTTTGCTTCCTAAGCATATGGAGGTGTCTGTTCCACAGATTTTCTGCTTCTCTTCTCATTTCCTGTGCAGGTCACCTGGATGCCCCCTCACATCAGGGGAATTTCCTGGGACAGTCTCATGTTGGGTGTCTTTGTCAGTGATGGTGCCCAGCACCATGTGTCCATGTGATTTCCAAAGTGGATCCCAGAGACCCCGTGCTCTCCCCAACCCTGGCTTCTCTTAGTAAATGCTGGAACAGTTTTTGGTCTAGAATGGGCCTGATGGGCCTGAATTAAATTCCTTTCTATTTTATTTATGTATAAAAAGAGAAAAGTCTTCTCTTGGTGACTTTCTTGTAACAAGGCAGATGCTTTTTGCTTTGGGTTGTGGATTGTCTGCTGGAGCTTGATGATGGTGCAGAGATTTATTGAGTTGCAGTTGCCTTAATGAAATCTTCACCTTTGTCCAGATCCCCAAGCCTACACTCTCCATAAGTTATGCAGGATTACAGAAGGACTTTATGGAAAATTACTCAGTATTCTTCTCTGGGCTTGAGTCACTTCCCATCCACAACATCTGTTGTCAGCTTTCTCCTCCATCACCCAAAGCCCAGAACCTCAACCTCTCTCTCATGCTAACAGGCTCACCTCTTGGCTCCAGCTCAGAACTGGTGAGCTCAGGGGTTTGCCTCCATTTGCCTTTCTCTGAGCCTTGTGGAAGATGGTCCTTCAAGACACTGCCTGCTTATCCTCCCGGCTGAAAAATGGAGCAGAGAGGAAATAAAGATTAGTTGTCTGTTGGTATGAATGCACTTCTGCAGAGTGTAGGTGGTTACTCTGTGGAAGGGCTTGTGTTTATCACCTACATGAGGCTTGCAGTGCCTTCAGAGCACCCTCCCACCCACATTTTCAAACTGTAGGTCCAGGTGTGCTGTTTATTTTTGATAATGTGGCACAATGTGGGTTGGTTTTTTTTTTCCCCTTTACCCATTCCATTTTACTTCTGGCAGGGGGAGATTTTGAGGTTTTCAGATTGTTTTCCCATCCCTCTCTGCTGTGTTAGAGATGATCTTTAAGGGGCTGATGTTGTCTGGCAGCATTTGTTTGACTGGTGCCTTCACACTCCCCTTGGTGTTCCAACCCAGCTTGCAGGTTCCAGCTTCAAGACTTGAAAGCTTGCTACAACTCTCTTCTGCTTTGCTGCATTCCCTTATTATATAGTCCTTACCCCTGCCCACACAACTATTCACCAACCACATTAGGCATGCCTGCATATACATATATATATATGTATATATGTCTATGCATGCCTCTTTCTGTATATGGGAATACTCAGGAGATCTATATGGTAATAGTCAGGAAATCTCTTTACCTGCTTTTCCTCATTTTGCTGCTTCTACAACAGTAGCCACCTTGCCTCTGTCTTTGATTTTTGTCAGCACCCTTGTAGAGGGTGTTTTGCCTACTTGCTTTCATTTCAAAGGGTACAATGGATTCCCAGATGTAACTGCAAGTTAGTTCTCCAGAAAGCTGCAGCACTCTGTTTTAGTACTTATGAGAAGCCTTTTGTCTTGGGTTAGCAACTGGGAATTAAGATCATCAAGTAATCACCATAATGGCTTTGGAATTATCACAGAAAGCAGTCCCACATCTTTCCCACTTCTCCATTTTACTGGTAGTGAGTTACTGGTTTAATCCCGGTTGAATTTCAATAAACCCTCGTGGGTTTTAATCTTCCCCACTGTAGTCCTAGCCCAAATGGTTTTCTCTGCCCTCTGGGATCTGTGCTGCAGTTCCTGGCACAGCTCCCAGACCTGGTGCATCAGAGGAGATTTGGGGGGGGCAGCAGTGCCCGTGTGGGATAAGAGTGGGCAAGAGGCTCGTGTCAATGTGTCAGCTCCCAGGCAGCTCAGGAGAAAAGCCATTCTGTCAACTGGCTGAAAGCACATCAAATCCCAGAGGTAATTAGCTGGCTGTGAAGGCATTTATGGTGCAGGGTGTGTAGGTGCTCGTTTGGGAGGGAGGGACACGGAGCTTTGCTGGATGGAGAATGTCTGACATTCACAGCCCTGCAGGGGAACAGGATGTTTCTAGGTTTCACCCCTTGTGGAACACACCTGCATGTGTGTAGGGACTGCCATGTGTTGTGTCAGCCTGGCAGACCAACTTCAGCTCCTGAGCACCTTCAGGAGCCTTCTGCAAACGGGGGGATTTACCAAAAGCCAACCTACCCTCTCCAAAACCAAGGGCTGTTTTTGGCTGTTTATTTGATGGGTGATGGGATTTGAAAAACACTTGGTTTCATTTCAGAAGTTAAGTAGAGATAACTGCTGGGAGAGTGCTGCACTGTGCAGGGCAGTGAGGAGGTGTGACCTGAAACACAAAACAGAAATCAAATCTGATTTGTCCTGATAGGACATCCAACTCAGGTTCTCTTAAATATAAAATTTGGAGCAATTCACAGTATATCCATCAATTTTGGATTTGATAGCTCCATTTTATGTAAAGAGGGAATCAAAGATGCCATCCACCTGTTTTTTTCTCACCTTTCTACCTTTCAGACCTAAGTTTGTGTGACAGGCTGGGAAAAAACAAGAGCAAGAGAGGAAGAACAATGTATTTATTTCAGAATGATTTTCTATATAGCTTCCTGTCTCTGTCTACCATCTAGTTAGATATAAAGCTGTAAAAATGGGAATATGTTGTTTTACTTGGAGGAAGTAAAATTAAAAACTCTGGAAGATGCAGCAATACTGAGATACACACCTAAACTACATGTGTGTTTTAATAATGTGTAAATGTTACGGGTTGGAGGTAGTTCATGCCACATCACATTCCAATGTCACTTTTTTCTCTGCTCCAGGAACCCCAGTTTGGTTCTACATGCAAATTGCACCTATAAGAAATGAGCACGAAAAAGTGGTTTTGTTCTTGTGCACTTTTAAGGATATCACTTTATTCAAGCAACCGATCGAAGATGATTCAACAAAAGGTAAACAAGAAATACATTCTTATTTTTGTGAATGATAGTAAATGCTTGAGCTCACACCTGTCATGTCTGTGATCTGTGTCTTGAATTGAGGAAATATTTCATGACCTGTCAGGGTTTCAATGCCACTCTCCTAATATTAAAAAAAAAAAAAATAGGATAAATCACCATGAATAGAAATTCCCTACCAATGTTTTTCTAGAGTCATAAGCCTTCCTTTTTCTTCGTAATTCACTTCTTCATCACTGCAGCTGGCACTTTTTAAAAATTGCACAGTTTTGAGTCATTTGAATGCTGTGCTGTTTTGGGAGATATTTCTGTTACGGGACAGGTGTTATCTTTCCAGGAAAAAATAATTCCAGCTCCTTGTTATGAGACGCTGATATTTCTTCCCATTCTCCCTCTTGGAGGTGAAATGTGAAAGAAACAGCTTGCTTGAGTCATTTATTGCTGCTGAGGAGTGATGACTGCATGGCAGTGGGCATCGTGCTTGTACTTATCTGCTGCAGGGCAGGATTTTGTTGGAATGCTCTTGTCACTGAACAGCTCATGGCCAGGCCTGCAGCCTTGTAGGAGAAATTGGTGGGGAAAGGTACAGGGGATCTGGCAGCAACATCCTCTGCTTTAGTCACAAAACAAGTGTCTTGTGTCAGGTTTACATGTGTATTGCTTTGGGTGAAACAATGCACGCTTACATAAAGAAGGATATTATCCATGTCTCTTGGAAGTTGCCTCCTGGTGATTAATTCTTTACTATGTTTTTCCCTTCATGCTTGAAGAAGGCTTGATATCTCACTTGGAGCTGGTGTGCTCTGAGCCATCTTCTTTAGAATAAAGCTGGTGTCATTTGAATGCAAACAGCGTTTAAAGTAATTTCTTAATATCTAGATAGCACTTATTACAAGTGTTTGGGTAACTGAAAAGTCAGTTTATAAAGGCAGACTTAAAATGAAAGATTCTCCTCCCAGCTAACACTAAATATGATTATTATTTTATTTTTTTTTTGTGTCTAGAGAGCATTATCCATAAAATTATAAGATCCTGATACAGGAACACCTTCGCAGCCTTCGTAAACTTTATTGCCTCTACAATTTAGCGAGCAACCTGCACATGTTCTTTATTTCACTTTCAGCTCCACAATGTGGAATTCTTCTGCCTGGAAATAATCTGAGTTTTTTTAGGGTAAATGCCAGTTAATTAAAAGGACTTTATAGGTATCTGAAGGCATGGGACTGGCTTCTTGCTGCAGTGTATGTAATACATAGTGTGGGCTCGTCAAGGAAAAAGCCAGTCTTTGCAAGAATCCTCTTGTAACGTTTCCTATTTGATGCTTTTTGGGGGAACCAAGATGTATCTCACATGGAACCAGCTCCCAAATCCCCCCTTTTTCCCTGCTCTGCCCCATTTCCTGCAGGACTGAGTCACACTGAGGAGTGTTGGACTGCAGCATGACAGAGAAAACATACTGAAGGTGGCTCTCAAATGCAGAAATTATGAATGTTGCCTCCTCTGGGTTCTCAGCCAGGGAGATTCAAACTCTGCTGCCTTCCCTGGGAAGGCAGGGATGTGCTCCAGGGGCTGAGCTCTTCCCCTCCCCATCCTGTGGCTGAGGAGGAGCAGAATCCATGTGGAATCCAGAACAGGAATATCTGTTCCTATGGGAAAGAGCAATAGCAGTGAAATGTAAGACTTGTGTGCTGCTGCTCTGCACTGAAGGGCACCATTAGTTAAAATGCCAGGTGTTAATGGTGGACATCATGAAATACTGCCCTCAGCAGCCAAAGAGGTTTGGCTCTGTGTCTAAAGAGCCCTTACTTCTGTCAAAGTCATACTCTAAACCCCCCGAAACTCCAACAGAACATTACAGAGGCAGTGCAGCCACACTTCCCAAGTGCCTTTAAAGCATAGAATTGGAGCCTTAAGAATCTGCACAGGGTGCTTGATTAGAGCATTGAAGAGCATTGATCTGTGCCTCCAACAAATCTCATCATTATAAACCACCAACTCGATTTTTCTTCTGCTTCTGTATAAATTAAAGTTTGTCTTTTGCATCCTTGATATAAAGAAAACACATTCAAATATTTGCAGCACTTTACTGCAGGGGTGGGAAAACAGCCCTGTTGCATTACCCTGTGGGTCTCTGGGATCCCACAGCACTGGGATCATAGTGTTTTTGTGTCAGACATGGTGCTGTGAGAGATACATAATTCATTGTCTCTGCAGATAACATTACAACGTGCTTAGAAGCTGCCAGGATACTTTCTTTTTGAGTTATGAGATTGGTAAACATATACATTAAAATGTAGTGGAGAATTTTTAAAGTCTTGTGGAAAAGGATTTCAATAAAATACTGCTGTGGAGTGCTGGGATTTGCCATTGAAAGGGCTATTTTTTTTTTTTTTTTTTAAAGAAGGATATTTCTTAAGAAATTCTGCCAGGACCATGCAATACATAATACATAACTATGGTGCAGATGAGTTACTGTGTGTTACTTATGAGAGTAGTAAATCTGAGATAAAAAATGCAGCAGGAATAAAATATTGATGCCATTATGCAATAATGCCTCCATACCAAAACGTCCTGCACACCTTTGAACAGTGTTGCTTTGTTGTGATGCTTCAGTATATCACACTTCTGTGAGGTATTTAAATCATGCCACTGGTTGTCTCTACACTGTAGAGTGTCTGTGTGTCTCCACTCCTGGAAATTCCTGGTTGGGTTGGCCAGATCTGGCATCCTGTGGAGACCTTGGCAGGGAACAGCAGGTTTGGGGGACAGGGAATGGTGCTGAGGATGCAGATCTGCCCAAAAATGTTGAGCAGCTTGTGGGGTTTCTGAAAACAGGACAGACAAATGAAACAGTTGTCTCACATTGCCAGGGTGAGGTGGGATTTTTTTTTCCTGATGTGGGCTTAGAAACATGTTTGCTGAGTGCACAAAAAATGCAGTTGACTTCACGGGGCAAGCCCCGTGTGAGCAGGGGGAGTCAGAGAGGTCTGGGACACTGTGACAGATGGTGTGTGTCTCTGCTTACCTGTGTGCTCACCACTTGCTCTGTTAATGCTGAAAGGAGGAGGATGAGGAGGAGGAAGAAGGGAGGAGGAGGGAGCTTTGCTTGCCAGAGGCAGCAACAGTAATGAAAATTTTTCCTGGGCTCACCCAGGAGGCTTTAAATTTGCTGCAGACCAGCAAGCTGGCGAAACTTAGTGGACTGTAAGCAAGACTGGAGAAAAGGGATATTTAAAAGCCACCTTCCTCTCATAAAATACAGTGACAGAGATCAAAACCCTTGTTTTCTGAAAGGGTACAGGCAGTCGACGCTAAAGATTGGACTGACTTGTTTTCTTGTTACTTGTGCTCCAATCTATTATTGCTGGGTGATGCGTGGGAGACCTATGATGTATGGCAATGTAACAGTGACCAGAAAGTGCTGTAAAGCCATTCCTTGTAAATGGAAAATTACTTTAAAAAGTGTCTAACCAGTCAAAAGTGTCAAAAGCCCCCAGCAACTCCAGCAGAAGCGGCGAAAACAATAATGGAAGGAAGGATCATCCTCCTGGTTGATGTGTTCCCTCCTGGGTAAAGGTGCTGCTGGCAGCTGTGGAGGTCTGGAGGATAGAGAGAACACCCTCCATTGGTTTGGTTTTTGATTTATAGTGCCCCAGCTCCTGAGCCAGTGGCTGATGAGCTGGGCATGAGAGCAGAAGAAGAGGTGCGAAAATTCGTGGTGAGGCAAGGAGGCAATTGCTGCACTTGGTGGTCACTGGGCCAGTGCTTTATTTCCTGATTAAGGAGTTGTGCTGTGCTTGTCTGATCTCTCCTTTCCTTCTCCTGCTCCTCTTTGCTAATAGGAACATTTGTCTGATCTGGATTCAGAGGCAAGCAGCGGGTCCCACCTGTGGTGGCAAAGGGCCAGATCCCCAGGTGTCCTGGCTTGAGGCCGTGCACAGCAGAGGTGGAAGGCCATTACAAGCATATGAAAGATCCTATTATGTATTTTCTTCAAGCGAATAAAACCCAAAGAATCTTTTTTTTTAATGTTTGTACCATTGTCGGGTCACAGTTGGATGCTTTTATCAGCTTGCTGAGCTTTTATTCTGTCTTTACCCAATGGCCTCTTAAAAACATCTGAAGACTTTCAATACCTCCAAAGACACACAGTGGTGATAACCTTCTGTTTATTTGTCAGGAAAAAAATGAAGCCATTTTTCTGGGCCCTAACTATTAGAAGGGTGAATGGGGCCACTTAAAATGTTAACACCATTTGAAGCCAGGAGTGCTTCTAAAGAAGTAGATTCTAAAGAACAGAAAGTTAAAGTATAGAAAAATAAAAAAAAAAGACCAGCATTTTTGGTTAATAGTGGAGTTTCACCTAGCTGTGCAATGTTTTTATTCCCTTTGTTATCATCAGTGAAGAAAAAACATGGCCTTTGTGTAAACCTAGAATTTTTTCTGGCTAGGATTGTCACTGGTTATCTGGACTCTCCATGGAGTGAAGTATCAGACTTGTCATGTCTGGAGTGATGGGGAAGTTCTAGTGAATAATAATGATGGAATGTTGAATCAGGATGCAAAGTTGTGTTAATGAGCCCCCTACAACTCAGGACGGTGTGCTGTAAACAGATGGGATCAGGAAATGGCACAGCAGGATCCTGAGGTTGCTTTTGTTTTTAATTTTATTTTTTTTCCTTTTCACTTGATAGAGCCAGACTCTGATAATCAAGTCTGTCTGGGACAATGCTGTAATGCTTTCAGTGATATAACTCTTTATGATTATATAACTCTATATAATGATACAACTCTATCTCAGAGTGTGACAGGGCTATAAAAAGTGTAGTAGTTGCAGAAATACTCACTTATGGTTTGCTAATCCTTGCTAAGCCTATAATTCTGATCCTTTTTTATCTTTAATAAGTGCAAGTTATTAAGCATATATAACTAGTTGCACATGGGAACCTTTTTTTCCTTGAGGGGGTATCAATCCTGGTGATAATAGAAGAAGTGGGTGGAGGGATTAGAGCATGAAAATAAGGTTTCTACCTTTAGCTGAAGCACAGTGTACCCTGTTGAGTACATCACCTTGACAGTAATCCATCACAGTAATTTAATAAGTTACAATTTGGATATCCTTAACATGTTTTTATTGCACTTTTCTGTGGCTGTAATAACAAGGGTCTCACTGCAGTAGAGACCCACTTGTCCTCATGCTGCTTCCTTTTGCTGTGATTTGCAGTTTCACTCCCTTCCAGGCAGCAAGGAGATCACCTCCATTTCTCCATTGTCCCCTGGGTCTAGAGTGCAGCATCCAGGGATTCCTGGGCTGGGAGAAAGGACTTTGTTGTGGGGGGAATGACAAGAATGGGCATTTGCCAGGACACCACGTGGGTTTTCAGTGCCAGGAGCAAACAACTCCATGCAATGATGCTGGGACATAATACCTTTAATACTTAGATAGTTAGATAACATTTAGATAAAATACTATTTTAGATAGTATTTTAAACCATCCATTTGGGATAGGCACAGCTTGCCAGTAACCTGGAGGACTTTCCAAGGTTGCTTTTTTCCTGTTCCTGCAGGACAAGCATCCCTGTTATTCATCCCTGTTATGTCTTCAGAAATGTGCTGCTGGCACTTTCTGCAGACACTGCACAGGCTGAATAGTCACAGGGAGAGTTGTTTCCTCACTTTTAGGAGTGATGCTCCAAGGCTTTATTTTCACTCCCCCTTCCCTCTGTATCCTTTTTTGCTTTACTGCTGCTGGAGACCCACCGTGATGAAGAAGAGGGAATTTCCATATCCAGGATTCTGTAGTTTCTTTCACAGAAATGAAGTATTTTTTTTCTGAATTTGATACAGTCTTTGGAGCCCTTTGTGTGTTCCATCAGCAACCCATCAATGCACATTAACTGTCTGCAAATTTCTGGAAGTTTAATGTGCAATGAAAATGAAACCCCATTGAAATGAAATCTAACCCTGTGAGAGAATGAATTAAACTGGAAGCTGATCTTTGAAGCAGCAGCTGTTTGTAGATGGATACACTTTGTATGTAGAAAACTGAGCACTCATCAGCCAAATCTAAAATAATAAGTGTAAATGTAGTGGAGTTTAAAAGTCTGATCTGTGTAACACAAGGCATTCCACTTCACTAAGTTGCTCCTCTGCTGAACCCATGAACTTGTGTGTAACTAAATCATTCTCTCCAGGGAGGCATCCAGTATTGATTTAGAAGAGGCTGAGCATCCACTACATTACTTAATATTTTTTGTGCTTCTCCATTACACTTTTGGCATTAAAGAAGTGTCAAATTAGCCTGGCTTCAGCTTCTTGCAGTGGCATCTTCTTATGTCTTATTTTCCACTGTATTAAGAAAGTCCCACTAAGGCATTTACACATATAATCAGCTCATCACTGAGCCTTCATTTGATAAAGTAAATGAGTTCAGCTCCTTAAACCTCTGTCTAGACTGAATTTGGAGGTCTGGTGATGGCAGATACGTGGATGTTTTAGCTGCCCTTTAATCCAGCTCACTGGCAGCAGTAGGGATGAAGCTGTGGTGGCCTGGATTTCAGCCTCACAGGTCCCCAGTGAGTTTCTGCAGCAATTATTGTGGCTGGGTGGTTTTCCAGCTAATTCCTCATTACTGCCCATCCTCCAAGCCCAGTTCTTATTGTTATGTATCCAAGGAGCAGGTGACTTTTTGCTAAAGCCAATTACATGCTGAACTGCTCATCTACCAAGACCTTTGGATCCTTTCCAGAACTGTTCTTTGCTTGGGACATTTCCCCTTCCCGTGCTGGAGTTACAGTTTTCATTGCTTTTCTCTGTTTTCCATTGAAGGCATGTTTTAATGGCACAGTTAAACCACACTGTCCTGTTTGACTGTTCTCAGTGCTATTTAACATTCTTCTAATCCTCCTGTCATTTGACACTTCTATCAGTAATTTTATAAGGACTTTCAAAGCCTGGAGACAAGCACTGAATAGGATGCCTGGCCACTGGTGTCCAGAAGGCTCCCAGTAATAAATTTTTATACTTTTCCACTGCTCCTTGTTTAATACTTGGCAAGTAACAAGTTCTTCACCAATTTAACCTGTAATTTATGAACTGTGTGGCCTCAATAGCTCATTGAGAGTGTCACACAAGGGTCAGTTTAGTGAAGATTGCTGTGCAAGAGGCTTTGGCCACTCTGTGTCTCTGGTGTGTTTCAAATGCAGAACCAGGATGAGGTTATGTGATAGGATGAGCACTTTCCTATCTGACCAACTCCTAAAACCCAGTTGACTGACATTTACAGTAATTAGCATTTCCTTTTTCTTCCCCTTCTTCCCCAAATTTGCACCTGCTTTTTATACACTTATGAGAAGTAATTCCCCAGTGGCCCTGTGTTTGTGTATAAAGTTGAGCCTTATTTGCAGGAAAGTGAAATGTAATAAGTTGGGAACTGTACATTTAAGGCTATTTGAGAATTAAATTAAAAAATATATTGTAATTTTAAAATGTGCACCTAGTGTAGTCTAGAGTTATATAAATCTTAGCTCTTCTTATCAGTAGATCTCAAAATGGCTTGCAAATTAGGTAATTAGCATTATCTTCATTTTAAGGAGGAGAAACTGAAGCTCAGAGAAATAAAATGATATGCCCAAGATTACCCATTAGTTCTTCATCCATACTGAACTCCCCAGCAGCTGCAGTGGGTGGATGGTAACTGGGAAGACAGCACTGAGCAAGAAGGGATGTTGGATGTAAAAATTATCCCAGGAGTGCAGTGCACTATCAGGCAGTGGAACACACAGAGTTTCTATTCCGAAAATGTATCCCAGTATTTTGAATTTCATTTTAATAGACTCTAAGTCCAGAAATATTTTTACTGCACCATGGGAATGGTTGAACGTTGTTTGACTCTTAATCTGTTTATTCAGGAATCCTGTTTATTCCTCTCTCTCTCTCTAAAAACCCAATACCAGGATTATTAAGTTTTTCAAAGAGACAGTGAGCTCTTTCAGACATACTTTGCCTACAGTGAAGAGCAAACATCCAGCCATTGTCATGATTTTACTGTGTGAAGGTCTAGAAATAGTTGGGATTTAAACGTGCTAACTATTTATGCCAAAGGATGATCTGTGTTACCAATTGAATTCCACACTTCCTAACTCTGAGCAGTGCTTGCTCTTTGCTCTTGTGGGTAAGTCATAAATGATATATTATTTAAGCATTCTGCATGTTAACTGTTTGGTGCTTCACAATGAGATCAGGACAATGTTTCCGTGGTTGGGATCTGTCCCCTGTGCTCCTGCAGGCAGGAATCAACACAAGCACTGCTGGAATTGTCCTCTGCAATTGTTTTTTTCATACAGAATGTAATTCTTAACCCAAGTGTATTCCCTGCAATCAAAGGTATGGGATAGTTCCCTGTTATACTGGTTGAAAAGTCATCATTATTTAAGACCTGACGAACCCTGACAAAAAGGTTAATTGCAAGCCACTAGAACTACACTGATGCTTTATTAGGGGGAGCTAGTCATGTCTAGGTTTTTCAGAGCAAGTGCACCATAAAGGACATTAACATTTCACCTTGAGATTTTAAACTCTTCATAAACTCTGATGTATGAATTTAGCTTTAAAATAAGGTAATATATTTCATGAATTAATTTTTTTTTCAGAGTGGCTGCTAGCTGGGTGGTTAGAGCTGCATTTGGAACTGTACACAAATCCAGTCAGGGAGACTGCAAATTTTCAGCTCCTAATTCAATTATGGTGAGAGTTCTAAAGGTTTTACCCCTTTAGAATATTTATCCCATTTAGTTATATTTGAAAATAGTTTCTGTTTTGTGAGCTTGGAAATCCTTCTGATTCCAAGGTTTTTGTCTCTACATAAGCTTTAGGAAAGAGTCTTAGATGTCTTTTCCAACCTAAAAGATTCAATGATTCTGTCTCATCCATTCCAGCATCACTTCTGCTTGGGGAAGTCTCCCTTGCTGCACTTTCTTTGGACAGATTTTGCTCTGGCTCTTTCTATGCTCTGCAACAACCTCTTGGACCTGGCTGGTGTTTCTCCTTACCCAGGGAAGGCAGCAGAGATGAGGAGGGGTGCTGGAGATGGGTGGGGGTGTTTCTGTGCTGCATCCATCTGCAGGGTGTGTCCTTGGGAAGGAGGCTGGTGACCCAGAAGGGCAGAGAGAGGTCCCTGTGGCAGTGCAAGGGTACAGCTGGCAGGAATGCGACAGTGTGAAGTCTCTAAATGAGTCTGGAAAAGATTTTGCACATAGAAGAAGCAGCGAGTGAGGCAGTGGAGGGGAGGTCTATGGAGAGCTGCTGCCACAGAGCTGAGCCCATCCCAGCTGTCCAGTGTAAAACAGAATGATGGATTTGGGATCTCAGGGACAAAGATGTGTGGGCACAATACTGCTCTTGTTGGAGGAGTCCTGATGGAAAGGCACATGCTGTTGTGAGTGGGATGGTTTGGACTTTCTGCTGGTGGAGAGACAAAAGGTTCGAGTTCTAACCTTGAAATATTACTTCTCCCTCAGGCACTGTGTAGTGTCAGTAGTGGTGTGTGAATCTATGCATTCATACACCACTGAGTGGCTAAATGAGCTTCTCAGACTCTTCTGGCAAGAAGAGTTCTTTTCCTCCTCTGAAGAGGTGTTTGGGTGCTCTGTCTGCTTCACCTGACTATTGCCTACCTCCCCCCTGTGCTCCTGCACTCCCCCAGGCATCCTGTCAAAATATCAACAACTTTAACCAGTGTCTCTGCATCTAAGGTTTAGAAAAAAATACCTTTTTTAAAATTAATTTGGTGCTCCTGTTTTTTATTTCTCTTCAGAGAAACCTCTGCCTCAGCTGTTGAGTAAAGGACGTCACAAAGCCATCTCTGTCTCAGACCCACAGTCAGAGGCTGTCAAATTGGCAGTCCTGTTTAGGGCAAGAGACATGGAGAATAGTGGATGCAAAATATTTAATTGTGTCTAAAATGTATGGAGGAAGAAGGAAGTTGCCTGCTTGGAAGGGCAGCATTACAGCTGGGCCAAGGCAGAGACCAGTTTAGCCCATGTCTATCAGCATGTTTGCCTTCTTCAGGTCCTGTCCTTGTGAGTGTTAGACCTCTCAGTTTAATTACTGAGAATGCAGTAATTTTACTTTGAAT
Source organism: Trochalopteron elliotii (assembly GCA_024734555.1). Lineage (NCBI taxonomy): Eukaryota > Metazoa > Chordata > Aves > Passeriformes > Leiothrichidae > Trochalopteron > Trochalopteron elliotii. Next base: position 78,386 of record JANPWX010000310.1, read on the forward strand.
AATGGATAGAAACAGTCAAATATTTTGCTAGGTTCCTGTTTAAGAGATCATTGTTTTGGATCCTGAGAAAGGATGCAGATCATGAGGGTTTTTTTAAAAGCAGGGGAAAAAATACTACTTATTTTGTCTCTGGATAAGAAAGTAATTAAAGAGAACCAGGAGAAACAATAATTTTATTTATATGCTATTCCAGAATTTTCCATTTGAGGTGGCTCATGTCTTTGTGTGGAACATCCAGTTTAACTGCTTGTAAGGAGAAGCAGCTGCTAGGCTGGCCTGATCTGGTGTGTGATCTGATGATGATGCTTTTTTTCCCCAAGACTCTGAGTGCCATGGTGCAAGTTCAGGGTGCTATTTTTCAGGCATTGCTGTGGATGAAAGATGCAAGCCAGCCGAGCTGAAGAGAGCATCAAGAGTGTTGCATTTTCTCACGAGTACATTTTTGTTTTTGTCCCTCTTGCACATGCTATTTGTGCATCTCCTTTACTCCTTCCAGACTGAAAATATCTGTGAGGACAGACGGTCACTAATACTTGGGATAAAATTACCATTCTTTTCAAGTGCTTGTCTATAGAGGAAAAGAAAGGAGAGAATCGTTTGAAGAACCATTGACAGCAGTAGGCAGCTATGTAAATTTTCCCTGGTCTATTTAAACACACCCATTGGTTTTAAATATAATTCTGAACTTGTCTAGTCTACAACAAGGTCAAGGAAGAGAGAAGTGTACCCTGTGCAGATTATTTCAGACACGAGGCAGCCTGTATACATTTTCGCCTTCCCACTCATAACCCAGCATCTTGCTGTTGCTGTGTTTTTAATTCTCTTAGGTTGTAAATAGAAGACAAAAGAACCTGGTACTTTTTTCACACTATTGCAGATGGATAGATTGGAGCAGGTAAAATAATGCTGGACTTGGTGCTAAATTGGAGAAAAACGTCATGTTAGTGTATTCTGTGCTTCCAGTGTCCTGAATCCTGGGCTTCACAGGGCTGAAAGAAATGTGAAAATGTGAAGTCTCTAAATGAGGCTGGAAGGGTTTTGCAAAAGGTCTGCTCTGGTGCAAAGCAAAGCTTTGGTCTTGGTGGAGAAAGGACACAATGAAATGGTTTGTCCTGTGAAAAGAAGAGGTCAGAGCAGATGAGCAGAGTGGTAACCTTGAATGCTAAAATGTGTGGCTTCTTTCTTTCACATGACATTGATGGTCTTACATGGTGGTAAAGAAGGATTTGAAAGAAATCATAGTTTTTCCTTTCTTTTAATTTTTACAGCAAAAGGGTTGCTGTTGTCTGGTATGCAGCTTACTGCTCCATCTTCCCTAGCTTCCCCAGGAATTCTGCTTTTGTGGTTAATGCAGGACAGATGCTTTTCTTACCTAAATCAGTGACAAGGCATTTCTAGCCAGTTCTGGTTTTACAAGAGAGGCATTTTAACCACTGTATTTTTATGAGTGGGATCACTCAGCCTGCAAAGCACCATGACAAAAGATTTCTAGAGAATACATGAAGCCAACTCCTGTCATTTCCAGCCTCTGAGTCTTCTCCAAATCCTCCTCTAGCAGTACACAGTACTGCAGGAACTGGCCTCACCAGTGAGGAGGGGATGGGAGGGATCACCTTCTTGGACCTGCTGACAGTTTTCTGTGTCTCACTCAGCCAAGGATTCCCACCATGGACACATTTGACTCGATCCTCTGGGAATCCCCAAACCATTTATGACCTTATCACTCTCTACAACTCCCTGAAAAGTGGCTGTGGTCAGGTGGGGTTTGCTTTCTTTTTCCAGGCAGCAACTGACAGAACAAGAAGACACAGCCTGAAGCTGTGCCAAAGGAAATAAGGGTTGGATATTAGGTAAAGGATTTTTACAGAAAGGGTGATAAAGTATTGGAATGGCCTGCCTGGGGAGGTGGTGGAGTCACCATCCCTGGACGTGTTTAAACAAAGACTGGATGTGGCACTCAGTGCCATGGTTTAGTTGAGGTGTTAGAGCTGGGTTGGACTTGGACCTTGGAGGTCTCTTCCAGCCTACACATTCTGTGATTTTCTGCCAAACCATTTTCCAGCATGAACTGGTGCATGGGGTTGTATTTCCTTAGGTACAGGGCTTTGCACTTCTCCTTGCTGGACATCCTCAGGTTCCTTGAGGAGCTGGAGTAGCTGACAATGCTGAGATGTGATGAGCAAGAGCAGCTGGGGCTGTATCCAGCAGTTTGTCTGTGGTGGTTTTGTTTTTGCTGAGCACTTTTCCATCACTCTCCTATCAGCTGTGAGGCAGGATGACAAAATAAAGATTGGGGACTGGCCCATATTTGTCCTTATGTGCCACAGGGAAATATTTTTCCAGGGGAAGAGGACCATGACTGAGTAGCTGCCCAGGTCTGGAAGTGGGTGAACGCCTTCCTGGAGGATAGCTGCTTTTCTTCCCTGGTTCTTGCTGTGTGTTTGCAGTGACCCAAAATGAATCACCTGGGTGCAATGTGGCCTCCAGCAATTACTAGAAATGCTGGGGCAGAGCTGTCACAATGCTGTTACCAGGCTTACATGGTCTTTGAAATTGCTGGTTTAGAGAGATAAAGAACAGTTCTGACTTCTGTCTTGAAGCTGTCTCCTTCCTGTAGTTTTGTAGACAATTAGGAAAAGGAAAAGCTCAAGGATTTTTTTCTAGCAATTAATAGTTCATAGATCACTGTAGTCTGCCTTGACCTTGTTTAATAGAGAAGGTGCATATTCCTAATTGAATATCCCTATAAGCTCCAGAAGCATGAGACATATCCAAAGCTCACATTTAAACTTTACATTTGAAGAGTTAATAAAATGCTTCTATTTTTTACCTTTTCCCAGTGAATTTTTTATGTGCATTTTTGAGGTCATGTATAAATAGCCAGACACAAATGTTTGTGCGGTGCTGGTGACGTGTCATGATATTTTAAGCTGTTCTGATTGTTAAATGATGAACAATGGATTTACATTTGTGTGAATGTGATATGTATGTGGTAAATAGCAAAGCCAAGTTTGTACATAATTTTCTTTTCTTGAGGTTTTACTGTATTTTCTGTTCACTGCTTGTTATTTTGTCTCCCTCAGGGCTTCCCTTTACATTCCAAGTCCCTGACTCCTATCAGCAAAAGGCATTTAAAAATGAGCCTAGCACTGGCACAGGGTGTCCAGAGCAGCTGTGGCTGCCTCATCCCTGGGATGTTTAGGGCCGGGTTGGTTGGGGCTTGGAGCACCCTGGTCTGGTGGAAGATGTCCCTGTCTATGGCAGGAGGTTGGAATGAGATGATCTTCAAGGTCCCTTCCAACCCAAAGCATTCTGTGATTCTATGATTGTAGAAATGCTATGTTATGAGATACGAATATTTTCCCTATTTTTTACCTACTTAGCATTCAAATTAAATGAAAGTTAAACCTTCTCCTGAACCCCTTTCCTGTCTGTAACTTGTCTGATGTTTTATCCATAACTCTCTGGTAAAAAAAATGACATTATACCTGGCTAAACTGTATGTTCAGCATCTCCTTCCATGTCCTTGGGAATATGTTTCCTTCCTAAAAATACTTGGATTTTCTATTTTCCTGCTCAGTGCTGAGGTGCTACACTGCTGAAAATCCTGGTGTTTCCTTTGCTGCACCCATCTACCCCATCCACTGATGCATCCACACCATCACAAACACTGGGGTGTTTTTCCAGCAGGAATGACTTGCTGACATGTTCCTGGGTTGGTGCTGCTGTCAGGAGGAAACTGCTCCTTGCCGGGTGCTGCAGGAAAGTGTTCCTCAGGGGCAGCTCAGTGTGTGGGTCCCAGGCTGCAATTAAAACAGCTGTTTACCATTAGTAAAATAGCTCAGTGTATTTCTTAATGGCATTTAAAATCAAGTTCTTAATCTGACTTTAAATGCTTAGTGATTTTTTTCTTTTTTTGTTTTTTAGTTTGAAGCATTGCTGCAGGTGCAGTCTGTCTGGGGTTTGTTTGTTTTTTTGGTTTTTTTTTTTTTCCTCCTAGTTTATTTTTGTCCCTGAAGTTTAGCTGGGGCAAAAACCAGTAAAGACTTAAGGATCAGACTTCTGTGGCTGCTCCAGTGGTTCTGAATCAGCAGGAGTCTTTCTGTAGCTGGGAAGGATTTTCCCTTAGCAGGATTTGCAGTCTTGGGAAGCTTTTGCATGAAGTTCAGTGGCTTAGAATTAGATTTCAGCAGCAGAGTATGTCTCCAGAAGGCTGAAAACAGGATATCATCCTTCTAACACAATGTCTCCAGAAGGCAGAAGAAAGACAGTTTTGATTCCTTTCATATTTACCTGTGTTGCCTTGAAGCAGCAGTATTTTTTCTGTTTTGCAAGGTCTTTAAGCCCGGAGCCTGAAGCTGCTCTGTGCAGCAAGTTAGAGAAACCATTCAGGTATGAGGCTGAACATTGTCAAGCAGAAAGGAGATTTAGTTACGGGTTTTCTCATAATCTCTGAGGGTCCAGCCTTTGCAGAGAAGTGGCAAAAATTGATTAGTGAGACATCATGATCGAATGAGTCTTGAAAAATCAAAAAGGTTTTAATAAAGAAAGAAAATAATACAAAAATGAAGGCAAAGCTGAACACAGTGTAGAGACAAGTCTCCTACTTGCTACAACACTTCGAAAAGCCTGGAACTTCTTTGTTCTTTCTCTTTAGTACTTAATAGTTTAGGTGGGCTCTTTGGCCCTTGGCCTAATGAGATTAACAACAGGCTTTGAGTTATACTCTCGGAGCCCAATCCATGCTCCTGTGCTGGTGCTGAGCCAATTACAATGAGAAAAACACAGAACTTTCTAGTTAAATTTCCTAAAATGTCTAAAGGAAAACTGAAACTCTTTCCCTATTTGGAAACACCTGCTGGGGGTGTGGGCTGCATTACCACATTTACTAGTGAATCATGAAAAACCAATATGATCACGGACAAAGACTCTCTAACTAGTCAAAGTTAAAAAGTGGTGTGTTTTAGTAATCTTCTAAAGTTGTGCCTACGAATTACAAGGCTCTTTGCCCTCTATATATTTCCCAAAGTCTTACATACACAAAATGCTTATACATATGCATCATTGCAGCACTACCTACTCCCTGCTTTGTATTAAAATGAGGTTAAAAGTCCTTCACACGTGCAATTCTTCTCTTGAATTGGGTCAGTGGTCTCGAAGGATGAAGTCAGAAAAGTCTTCATCATAATGACCTTGCTAGCTTCTTGCTGCTGGCAGGCCTTCATGACCTTTTGGCATGATCCAATCCCTCCTGCTTCATGATCAATTAGTATTGAGTCCAGGTGTGGGTCATGTCCCATTGGTTTCCCATTTGTCATTATGATGGTCCATCTATTTAATTTCCTTCTAAAAACACAACTTAAAACAAGCACATAATACCAAGCAATGCATCATCTAGCTCTATCTAACTCAAGCATCTAACAGTCATTAACTTTTTTAAGTCATTAACATCTAACAGTCATTAACTCTTTTGTTTTCTAACTTGCATCCTAAATCAATATAAATTGCTCTTAACCCTTGGCTAAAATTTTAACCCTTTAAAATCATGATTCAGCTAGCACTGGATGAGGCCTGAGTGGTTCTGAGGTGATTTCTGATCTGGTTTCCTTCTTTTCCTGCAGGCTGGACCAAGTTTGCCCGGCTGACGCGGGCGCTGACCAACAGCCGGAGTGTCCTGCAGCAGCTGACGCCCATGAACAAGGCTGAGGTGGTGCACAAGCACTCCCGCCTGGCAGAGGTAAGTGGGGTGGACACCAGCCTGCTCCCTTCCTAGGGCAAGGGGGAGGGAAGAAAACCCACCCTAATTCCCATTGGTGTAGGATATTCTTAGAGGAAAATATTTCCTGACTCTGATTTTTTTTTCAACTTCGCCTCTGCTCGTCCTAAAGCAGCACCATGTGGCACGCCCACGTTTTTAGGACAGGTCATAAAAGCACTCTCTGTTGGTCACTTTTACTTAAATGACCCTATTTCTGTGCACACAGTCCTCAGCTTCCTGGTTTTCTTTACTTGAGGTGCACAGTTTGCTTCTCTGCTGTGCTGTCTCACAGTAATATGGAACCAGGACTGATGTCCTTGAGTCCCTCTCTCAGGAAAACGGGATTGTTTGAGAAACCTCTTTGGAAGCATCCCTGTCTGAGTCCTCATGGACTGCATATATACCTTGATCTTTGACTTTCTTCCAAAGCCAAAGCCATTCCTACGATATTTCCCTCATCACTTTTATCCTGAGAACTGATGAAATGAGCTTTTTGGCAGGTTGCAAATATCTCCTTAACAGTGCAGATGGTGCAGCAAGTGAACACCTTCAGGTTAACTGATGAAACGGAGGTACTGCTTTCATCTTCATGTCCACTGGTAATGAAAATTAAATGGGTCAAAAGTACAGGGTCAAAATATGTAATCTGAAAAAGACAGCCCTCGTGCCAGAGAACTTGTCCTGTTGAACTGAGAGTGGCTTTAAATGTTTGGTTTTTCGGTTTTTTTTGGTTTCACTCTCTCTGGTTTTAGTGAACTTTGATAATTAAAAACTCAAATTAAATTATGAGAATGGAAACCCAGAGTTTTCAGGTGTTAGCAGTGTTGTGTTTTCCCTTGAATGATCCCATACCAATAGCTTGAAAAGTGCTGGGTTACTGACACCTCACACTTTTCAAATTAATGACATTTCAGTGCCCTGTAAATCCAGTTATATCCATTCTTGGTTTAGTCTGGGGAAGGGAAGGCTGAAAAAGATATGGTAACAATATTCAAAAGAATGCAAAGCATCTGCATGGAATGAGGGAGGGAATTGTTCACCAGGAACACTACAGCTGGAGAAGAAAGAAATGACATTAGGTCACAGCAAGGGAGATTTAGATCAGGCAGCAGCAAAACCTCAGGTAAGGGAGTAGGTGTGCTCAGGAATAGGTGGGATAAAGTTGTACTCAGGAATTGTTGCTTGCAGAGTGTGCAATCTCCTCTTTTACAAGTATTTTATGGCTGGAAAATGCTTTGTAGGCAAAGTGCTGTGAGGAAGGCATTCTGAGGGGAGGTTCATCATCTCTGTACAGGCCCTGTTTTCCATATTTCTGTCTCTGAGGAGGAGCATTATCTTCATAGCTCATCCCTTGCAGAATGTGCTGCTCACCTTATCAGACTTAACAGTTACTAATCATTTTCATTAGCTGTACACAGGAATAATGCAGACAGTCTGTGTTAAATGCAGCTGACTATCAAGATATTGTGTATTCTTTGGTGATTTAAAATTAAAAATCCATGCATCATGAAAGAAATAATCATTATAGTTCAGTGGTCTCCACAGCCACTTGCCACCCACTCACCATGTCAAACTCAGCATGATATTATGTTAAGAATAATAATTATGCTTTTGCAGTATTGTGGGAGCTCCCAAGCACTCCACCACCAGAGGCACAGGGAACCGTCAAGCATATGTTAATAGCATTCTGCTTGAGCCCTAAGTAGCTTATTTTTCCAACTCTAGTGAGGATGTTTCCAGCTCCTGCCCCAGTGAACAAGGCAGGGAACAAACAGGCCTGAAGAAACCAGGGAAAGAAGTCCCAGTGCTGATTTATCAGTGAAGTGTTGGACACTGATGTGTCCAAAGAGAGATCTGGAGATAACAACCAAATTATGAGGCAAAGCCAAAATGGTGTGTTAAGTGCAGGTGAAAATTTTCGCTTTGAAAGAAATTGTCACAAGGCTGCTATGAGAAAATGGTTGTGTTGATGGCTGCTTTAATTCCAGGGAAAACCCCATGGACACACCAGTAAGTTCAGTGTGCTGCAGTGGTTATAGAAATGCTGATAGTGAGTCTGTCCTGGGTGCTGGGGGAGGGACACCTGGAGTTCAGTGTTTTTATGGGTCTCACCAGGGGTTTGGCATCTGTGGTTGTCTCTGACAAGTGCCACTGGGACCACACTGTTCCACAGAGGGGTTTGTGTTACCCTGGAGGTGGTGTGACACCAGGCTGTTGGCAAAGGGAGCAGCCACAGGCTCCTGGAGGTCTCTGCTGCTCTCTCACTGCTTCCTGTGTAGTGGGTCCAGTGCTTTTCTGGCCGTGTCATAAATCTGTGCAGTTCACCTGACTCTGTAGAAAACAAATGGCTAATTAATGTAACAAGTTAGTTTTTTGTTGTGTCAGCTCAACTGACTTTCCTTCCGGGTCGTGATTGCTCAACAGGACCTTAGGGAGGGTGGGAACAGGTAGGCAGAAGCAGGTTTGCATCCCTTCAGCCTGACATTGGCCCAGATTTGGCATCTTGGGAAGCCCCATCACAGAATGAGGGAGGCAGTTTTTATTGTCCCTTGGTGATTCCTGGAGAACAGATTTTCAGCAGAGCCAGACTTTTACTGTCTGATCTCAGTAACAGCTTTCTCTTAGAAAACATCTAAAAGGCAAGAATGCAAAGAATTAATGGAGAATCACTATCTGTAGTGTTTGAGTTCATATTCTTAGCTATTATACAGTTTATTCAGAGCCATTTACTCCTCTCCATTGAGGAATCATCCTGTGTTTGATGAATTATACACATCTGAGGCTGCTGTTTTCAGTCCAACTGTCCCTGGGTGTATGATGCATCAGCCCCACAATGGGGCAGGTGTAGGGCTGAAATGAGTTTTAAACTTGCTGTAATTATTTATTTTGTCCCATATGGACTTCAGATCCCCAAGTGTATCCCCAAATGGATCTTTCAGTTGTCAGTGCAATAAATTGCCTCGCGTGTGTTCCTTTGTGCCTTTGTTTCTTGTGTTGGACTGAGATAAGAGGTAATTAGATTAGCTGGGAATGCCTTAAGTGAATTTGGCTTGGTTTTTGCAGTGCTTCCAGTTCCACAATTCTACAACACTGAGCATGCAGGAGATTATAGTCCTATGCAAAAAAAAATGAGAAGTAATTACGGGAAATAAAAGAGAACCCACTGTTGATACTGAGCTTGTGGGAGCAACAACTTTTTGGAAGAAAATATGAAGGAAGTGTGATATTGGCAGGGTTTTAGGCAGAAGTTGTGCACACAATGCCTCATTTTAGGAGGTTGGCCAGCAAGGCTGGGGTCTGTTTCACCTTTGATGGGGTGTTGCTCTGGCTCAGCAGTAATTTAAAAAAGAGGTCAGGCACAAAGAATTAGTCTTGTAACTATTACAGATCTGAATGACTGTTCATGATTAGGTCATCTGTTAGGAAGAAAGTCCTTACTGTGAGGGTGGTGAGGCACTGGAACAGGTTGCCAGAGAAGCTGAGGCTGCCCCATCCCTGAAAGTGTTCAAGGCCAGGTTGTACAGGGCTTGAAGCAACCTGATCTAGCTGAAGGTTGCCTGCCCATGGCAGGAGGGTTGGAGATAGATCATATTTTAGGTCCCTTCCAGCCTAAATCATTCTATGTTCATAACTGCAAAGCATAAGCTGGTGTAGCAGTACCCAAAACCTCTCTTCCATTACTCTTGGCAAGGTTTCCCCTCACTCCCTCTGCAGACCTCCTTTTTTGCAGGAATATCCTCAGATGCCATGCTGCTCCCATTCATTGAGTGATAGCTGCCTCTACACATCCTAAATAAATCAGATTATTTAGAAACTGTGGATTGCCTTGCAATGTCCAACAAGTACAGTCCTGTCTCTGCTGCCCCTCACAGGAACCTGTAAGACCCCTCATTGGATCCCATCCACTGAAAATAGTAACATTTGCCTCTCTGCCTCTCACAGGTTCTCCAGCTGGGATCTGATATTCTTCCCCAGTACAAGCAAGAAGCTCCAAAGACTCCACCACACATTATACTCCACTATTGTGCTTTTAAGACCACCTGGGACTGGGTCATCTTAATTCTCACCTTCTACACAGCAATCATGGTTCCATACAACGTGTCCTTCAAGACAAAGCAGAACAACATTGCCTGGCTGGTGCTGGACAGTGTGGTGGACGTTATTTTTCTGGTTGACATTGTTTTGAACTTTCACACCACCTTTGTTGGCCCTGGGGGAGAGGTAATATCTGATCCCAAGCTCATACGGATGAACTACCTGAAGACCTGGTTTGTGATTGATCTTCTGTCCTGTTTACCATATGACATCATCAATGCCTTTGAGAATGTGGACGAGGTAAGTGATTGTAGTCTGTCTCTAAAGGATTATTTTAATTAAGGATTTATTTAGAAGCTTATTCCCAGTGAGGCAGCTCATGCTCTGTGCAAATATTGACCTTGAGATTTACCAACAGGGCGTTCCTGTGTTGGTGGAGAGGTGTCTTAGGGTTCCAGTACCATGTGTGGGTGTTTATTTTATTTTTTTTTTAGATGGGGGTTTGAGAATGGCTTAAATGTCATCCATAAGCATTGGTGCAAGTCCCTGTCAAAGTGGGCTGGGCCAGTTGGGATGTCCCCTGTCACAGCCTTCCTTTTCAGCTCAGTCTTTGGGCAGTTCTAACCCAGTGCAGGGGTTGATTACACTTCTGTGTTTGCTCTGGCTTCAGCCAGAGCAAATAAATTTGCCACTTATATGAAAGTAGAGAATGGCTCTGAATAAATATTTTTTTAAATTCTGCCCTAGGACTACCTTTTGAACCAGGCTGTTATTTTTTTTTCTTTTTAATGCCATTTTAAATGTTTGATTGGGAGGGAGATTTATTTCCATTTTTTTGGTACAATTCTTCAACTACAGCTAAAATTTGAGAAACTGTTTGAGGAAAGAAAACATAAATATCATAGATGGATGCTGAATTAAGGCTTTTTAACTGCTAAGTGTGTTAACATTTATGCAGTCGAGCTTGTGGCCTAAGCTAATACAGAAAACAAGCAATAACTAGAACAAATAATGCATACATGAGTCAGTGTACAGAAATTCATGATTAAAATGGAACTGTAATGGCTTTAGGAGTTGTTTTAATTTTTCTCTAGAGCTTTTTATCTTTGGGGCCATAAACAGATGAAAAAGCCTCTGTTCATTTTTGAACATTTTAACAGTTTTTTCTTAGAACACCATTTAGTGGGGTTGATTGTTTGTTTGTTTTTTAATTCTCAATTCTGCATTTACACATCCTCACTATGTAAAACTTATATTTTTTATTTTTTTTTAACGCAGGCTTTGCTGCAAATTTTGTAGAGCTCCTTTAAAATTCCATCCCTGCCTCTATGTGCTGAGTAGCATCTTTTGACATTGTTCTGTTTTATTTATAGCAAACATGACAGAAGTGATAATACTTGCAGCTTAAATTCAAGATCCTATGAGGGCTGCCCATCTGAAACCAGGTTGTACAGTCAGGATGTGTAAGAAGGTGATATTAGCAAGGTTGTAGATATAATACCTCTTTTTAAGATAACCAGTTTCAGACTCAGAGAAACCTGATTTTTATAAAAAATGCAGTGTTATCTCCAGATTTTTGTGCTTTAATATGAAAAACAAACAGATAATTTCTGTGCCCAAGCAGGACAGATTTAAAGGATGAGGTTAACCTCTTTCTCTGACATATACACAGGAAATAAACCATCTGCAATATTTGTGACGGAAGAGAATCTTGATGCAGCACATCATAATTGAGACACACCTAAAGTGACAAACTTTAATCAAAATGTAATAGCAGCAGCAAGGTATCATGAACTCCAGTGATCCTAGAGCAGCTGTCATTTACTTTCAAACAAATTAAACATTAACTCATTTTTAATAAAGGAGCCAACAGTAAGATTCCCTTGTCATGAAGTTCTGTGATATTGCTCTGGAGCCTCCAGCAGGTTCTGGTTTATATTTACTTGATTTCCATCCCCTCCAACTGCAGCTTTCCCTAGTGTCTGAAAAGAATTGAAGTGATTTTGAAAATAGGTATGTAAACAGTTAGCCTTTCCTCCCTGGGCTTACATTTTCTCTTTTCTCTGTTCTTCAGGGGATATCTTTTTATTTTTTTGTGATATGTCTTCATTTGTGACATTTGAGTCTTTTGGGCTGGTCAGTGTATTCTGGGTGGTTGCAGTTATTAATGCTCTTTATCTTCATTTGGATTTTTAACATTTGTTGTAAATGGTGCTTCTTTTCTGGGGTTTAACTTTTTGGCCCCCCCAGCAGCAGGGTGTTAAAACACTGTTCAAAGAATAAGTAAATCCATAATCTTAATTTGGGAGAGATACTCTGATTGAAAGCAACGTTTCTTGCTAGAAAGTGGGTGTTTCCTTATCAAGGCAAGTAGGAGAGAGAAGAGTTCTTTTCGCTCTTGATTCTGCTAGGTTTTAGCTCTCTGTCTTGGCCCTGGGTGTTGGATAAAAGTGCTAAAGTTGATGATTTTAGTGGCATTTCAGATAAAGTTGCAGAAAATGAGTTTAGCAGAAAAGACCTTGGGTGCAGATCCTGGTGTTCTTTGAGTTCTTGGTATGGTGGTGAGGGATGGACCCAAATCAGAGTGAACAGCCCTAAACGCCACCTGAGTGAAAGGTGACTTTCCAAATTTCCCTTGTTTTTCCCCCATCTCTGACACTTGTTGTCCCACATAAAACATCAAATGCTTTTTTTGCTAGTTGTTAAGGAGCTAGGTAACAAGGGGGAATACCATTGGAAGGGGTTTCTTTTCCTGCCTATGGGCAGATCTCTCACTCATGAAAAAGGATATGGCCAAGGAGGTTTGGGATTTTGTCTCTGTTGTATATGTAGACAGCTCTATGTGATACAGGTGCTTGAAGTGAATTAAGATGCCTGAAGCACTAGAGTGCTATTTACGCCAGAATTAAGGAGGTAAATTGAAAGATTTAAAAAAAAAAAAAAAAGGTTGAAAAAAGGAAATGTGTGTTTTCTAACCGAGGGTTGTAGCCCTTCAAATGCAGCCAGTCTTGGCCAGAGCCAGTTCCAGAGTCTTGGAACCATGTCATTTCCCTCACAGACATTAGGTGAAGGCTGGAGCTCCCACCTGAGGCAAACATAACTGCAAATCAAAGGTATTTTGTTGTTGAGTCCATGTAGAGCCTTGGTAGAAGGATTTCATGGAGAGGATTATGACACACACATTGAGGACTGAGGGGGATTAAGATGATTTGAGGCAGAATTAGAGGTGTAGGTTTCCAAGCCTGGAGTGACAGAGCCAGGCTGTTGGAGTCTGCTCAGGGGGATTGGGATGTGTGAGAGGGAGGGGACAGGTGACAATGAGAGTCACCTTGTGCAGCACAGAGGGATCTAAATTGATGTGATGGATGAGGAATTATGTGGCTAAGTGGTATTGGAAGGGTAGGAAAACAAGGTAAAATAGGCTGGAGAAAAATAAACTAATGGAAAGTGGAATCTTTAGTGGGATGTTTGATTTAGGAAACTTGCTAGGAAGATAGTCCCAGAAAATCAGAAAAATGCATGACATCTTTTCATCTTTTCTTTTAGGGCAGCATATCCTGCACTGAAATACGTTCTGGCTAAACCAAAACCATACAGAAAACCTTTCCTATACAGAAGTGTGACAGGGGACAGCATAGCACATACTGGGGAATCCAGGCAGTTTTCAAGGAACAAAGCAGAACAGAGAGTGTGTGCTCAGAGTCTCTGAAACTTGGCTGATTTTGTTGTTTTTTTTTTAGCATAAAAGTTCTCTGAAACTTCAGATTTAGTCTAAAAGTGTCTGCCTGTCTCTTCTTTAACATTATGACAAAAAAAAAAGACACAAAACTTCAGATCAATGGGGAAAATGGTGTTTGGATCCAAAGATTTTGGTCCCATGAAGTTCCTGTAGGTATTAGGATGTGAAATGTCTAGTGACTGGAAATTGGATTTTTGTCTTGGAGTTACATGTTGCGTGTAGTGCTCCTAATTTTCTTTTCCCTGAGTTATGAGCTGTATGTAACAACTCTTGCACTGCTGTATGCACCAGGTTATAAAATTTATAAAACCATGACTCTCTGCTTTTGAAGCTGAGGAAATATGTTACCTCAAGACTTAGCCTTTATATGTGTTCTACCTATTAGAGAGATAAATATCTGACCTCTCTCAGTCTGTGCTACCAAAAAAGTTGTTTGTAACCATTTCTTCCATACATGTCAGAATTATCAGACTCATATTGTGATGAAATTGTCAGCAAATTTGCAGGTGCCCAAGGATGTTGATCAGGTATGGTCAAACCATGCTAAAATCTCCCTTTGGGATCAGATACATTGGTCAATTGGCATCCCAGGACACCAGGATATTGGGCAGATGTTTGGCTCTTGTCTTCACATGCATTTGAGCCTCTGCAAATAAGTATTTTGAGTAAATATTTCCCAAACTAGATGAATGGACGAGCTTTTGGCCAAATGGAAAAATGTTTCCACAAATTAAGGGTTAAATTCAGCTGAAAAAGCTTCTTACTGTTTTGAAAAATATTATTTTTTTTTCCTGGGAATTTTAACTGAGATTCATTAATTTCTGAGTTTGTCATGAAATAAAATCTAGAAGCTGGATCTCCTCTCTGCCAGAAACATGGTCCTGAAATGACATGTCATGTACTGTGAAGAAAGGGACACGAAGTCAGGGTGGTATCCAGATGGTTTTCAGATGAGTTGTATGAAGGCTCATCCTTTCTGCAGAAATTAATTTTCACAAGCCAATGGGTGGAAGTGAAAGCAGAGAAATTTACATGACCTACACCAAAGTTCTGTGCCTGTTGTTTAATCATGTAGGACTACATGACCCAGTGGCCTTTAAAATGTAGTGATCTATCCAGGGCATATTAAAACATGGACTCCTTGTAATTGTAATTTGATTTTAATTACCATTATCGATCTATTTCAGCACTGTCAGAAACTTCTTTGTATCACTGCAATTGATAGAAACTAAAATTGCAGTGTCTGTAAATTGAAAGCAAATAGAAGCTGATTAAGGTGGTGTAGCCATGTTCACAGCTGCAGTGCTTCATTGCAAACATTCCCTTTGTGGGAGGTATTTGAAGAAGGGTTTTGGGTACCAGGCTGAGTGGTGTATGCAAGGTGAAGATAAATTGGTGTGCTTCAAGAGTGTGACTTTGGCTCTGAAGTTTACTCCATGGTCAGCTACCTTTTTAAAATCTAGGTGGCTGACATGGAGAAAATAATTCCCAGAACTAAATCCTGGCTGCAACCAAGTGTTAAACCACAATGCAAATTCCTAGCAAGTAATGACAGATGCACTAACCCTGGGACCTGGCTTTCCCCCATCATTATGCACATATTAAATATGAAGAATGCTGTTACTCTGTTGTAGTGTGTGAAAACCCACAACAGAGTAATACAGTGGCATGGGTATGGTATTAAGTTATAAATGTATCCACTGGAGGCATATATTTTGTAGATTTTTAACCATTTTCACCCCAAAATTTTCACTCATTCATCTCTGTCACCCCATTGCACTGACTTACAGAATTGCACCTCTTCTCTTTGGCTTTTTATTCTAAGGTTTTATTAAAGTTCTGTCACTGTTTAATTAATCAGCTTTTAATTCTTTTTTCTTAATTAATTAACCAGCTACTTTAATGCTGTACAAGGTCTGGGGATATGTCTGCAGGTTTCCCTGTGGAGACACCTGAATGTCTCCATGATGTGAGGGGCAACTTGTGAAAGGAAAGAGCTGAGCCAGAGCCAGTGCAGGGGGTGGTGGGTGACCTGATATCCTCATACACCTCACTGATGTGGGTTATGCCATACTGAACTGTAATTAGATGTCGCAGAGGTCTTTTTTTTTTTTTTTTTTTTTAAATAATGTGATGTATATATTACTGGGAAGCAGATGTTGGGTAGAAGCCATTAAAATCAAATCTTCAGTCAGAGCCATATAAGCTGATACAGAATCCAGCAGAGGAAATTGTTTGTGGAGCACTTTCAAGGGAAGGTTGGAGTCCTGTGTGATCCCTTTTGCTCACAAAGGAAGGGAAGGCTTGCAAAGGAGATGGGGAAATGAAATAATCTGATCAGATGCTCACTGAAGTGATGCTGATGGGAGTAGCACAAGTTCCCATTTTTGTCCTCCACCCACCTTCCCTACATGAGTGAAAATGATCAGATTTCATGATCCTGTCTCTCCTCCCTTTTTTTGGGCACACTGATGCACTAACAAATAGTGCAAGATGCCACATCCCCATTATCTTGCATCTAGAAGAAATACTTTTAAATCACCCTTCTCTTTATAACCTCAGTTATTTACTGTTTGAAATGTGCTGCACTGTATAGTTGTACCATAAACAGTTCACTGGAAGTTTATTTATAATGTTACAGCTTATTGACATTTGTGTTAGAGGAAGAAAAAAAAGGAAAGTTTCTCCATCCCCCTGGTAAACAACCAGAAGATAAATCCTGAGCAATAAAATTAGGTGTACTTTCAGAAAATGGATGAAGAAATCTACTTGCTTAGATTTTGCTGTAAAGACTCAAATTTTTGCTCACTGAAGCCACTACTCCCATTGCTTCCAGTGGTGTAGGACCAAGTATTAAATGGGCTCTGCTTGTATCTGGAGCTGGGATCTAGATAGCTGGTGCAGAAGAAGCAAAGCCCTTTACTCCTGTGTGTATCTACATAATTAAATACAACTCTAAATTTTGCTCTTTAAGTGGTGATAAATCAGAAATGTCACTGTTTTAATTTTGTCATTTGCTCATTTTGATTTGTAACTATGCAACTTGATTATATTAATTGTTTGCTGAGAAATAAAGATTTCTGATACACGTTGGAAGATTTATTTCAACATTAACTCCAGTAAAGCAGCATTAAGGAGCTAACCAGGGATTTTAGAGCTAAGCTCTATTTAAGTAGCTAAGCTTGAAAATTTCTTTTGGGAATGATTTGCTGGTTGCATTTCAAACAGTCTTTACCTCCTCCAGGATACTCCTCCTGCACTGCACAGAACAGAACTTTTTGGTTGTGTGCCTGCAGGCTCACCTGCTCATGTTGGCAGGGCTCACCATTTCAGTCATCCCCAAAATCTGCAGGCACTTTGTTTTCTCTTGCATTGTGTGCCATCATTTAACAACTGTTTGGTGGAGATTGCCCAAGGTTTACAAAAATCCTGCCTCTTTGACTGCTTCAACACTAAACTACACAGAATCAGCTATGTGATTTATTTGGGTGATTTTTTGTTTGTTTGTTTTTGTAATTACTTCTGGTGAGAGAAAGGTAAGGAAAATCTTGTCCACACATCTTTAAATAAAGTATTTGGATTGTATTTCAAAATGTGCTAAGCATGGGACTCACCTGATGAAACATGGGGCCAGGCATTGTCCACAAGGAGGTACAGGCACATTTGGGGCGTGGCTGCCCATGTTCCAAGATGCACCTCCAGAGCAGGTCTGAGAAGTCATTCTGCCCTAAAACTTCTATTTCTCACCCTTGAATGTAGTGACACTAGTGTGACTAGCTCAGATGCAAACTCCTCTGTGGTCTGGGTTAGGCTGGGGTGAAATATATCCCCCCTTGAGACTGTGTTTGCCTCACTTTGATTTTTCAAAGGGTAAAAGCAAAAGCAGAAAAAAAAATACAGGTGTAAAACTCACAGGGTCTTTTTTGAGTCTCTTGAGTCATCAGCTTTGGTGAGCAGGTTCATCGTACCACCCATCCTATAAAACATTCTAAATCCACATTTCCTCATGATATCTTAATAAATCTCTCCTAATTTGCAGTCTGTGCATTCCTCCCTGTGCCAACCTCCTTGGTTAAATATTTATTTTCCCTCCCTCATGTTTATCTCCTTGATGTGCTTAGAAAGAAGAGTCATCTCTCCCCTGCATAAACACCTCTATTTTCCTTTCCTTAGTTTAAGCAAACTGATCTTGTCTAGACACCTCATTTATGAAATTTTATGAGCATTTTTGTGGCTGATCCAACTGCCTCCCTCTGCAGGAAGTGAAGTTCAAATACATTTCTTTAGGGCTGAGCTTTATGGGTTACTCCAGGTGGAGAATTCATCTTCACTTTGCAGCTGGGGTTTGGCTTTTCCTGTTGATGGTGGATCAGCTGATCTGTCCTGGGGCTGGATTAACCTCTTCTGTGAGTTCAGATCACTGATTGCTCTGAGTCATGTGGGATGGGCATGTGGGATTAACCCATTTACCCAAATATTTCTGTTTCTCAGTAATCTCCAGTTAAAGGTCCTTGTAGCTGTAGACATTTTTTGTTAATTTGCACCGTAATGGATGCCTTTGGTCTCTGTATTGTCAAGCTTTATCACGTTTTCCTTTATTCCCACATGGTTATTCTCTGTACCTGACAGTGTGATCCACAGGTGCCATTAGCAGATTCTGTGACCATATGCTATTTCTGTTTATGTCGCTAAGAAACCAGCAAAATCACTGAGAGTCACCACTTGTAACCCCTGCTAGGCTCCCTTTTTATGGTTTCCATTTTTCTATCCTCTGCACAAGTTCTTCAGTCGCTGTGGTATCCCAGTGGTGGTTCCTGTTTTCCCTGTGTTTCATAATAATTTCACCTCTTATGTTACTGAAATACTGCATTTCTTTTATTTAGAAAATGGGCTGTGTTATCAGAGAATGCTATCAGGAAACCTTGGATAGATCCCAGCTAGCCTGAGCTTATCTAACCTACTGCTCCACTGATTGCATTTTGATTTATCTCTAAGTTTCTAATTATGCTTTCCCTTAACATTTGTTCAGGTAATGTATCTGTTTATTTCCTTCTTGATGCATTAGATTTTCTGGGAAATATCAACATAATTTTTGGAAACGAATGCTCAGAATTAATTTAATTTTTAGCCCAAGCCTGGGTTAATTTTACTTCATTGCAACTTGATCACTTTAGTTGGTGTGTTGGTGTGGGTTTGTTTTTGTGGGTTTTTTTTTCTTGTGGTTTTTTTTTGTTGTTGTTTTTGGGTTTTTTGTGGTTTTTTTGGTCCTTGGTTTTTTGGTTTTTTTTTTTTTTTTGTTCTTTCTTTCTTTTTTCTTTTTCAATTCTGAATTTGAAGGATCTTTGGGTATTTGTTTTAGTATCCTCTGCAAGGAAATTTTCAACCCGGAATTTGGCAATTCTTACTTTATCTCTACTTCCTCTCTAAGGTGTAGTTTTCTGTTGATCAGTTTTTTATTTCTTATATATTATCAGTTCTCTGTTTCTGTTTTCTTCCTCTGGGTGATTATTTAACTCATTTATAACTGATGCCCAGCTTTACAAGTTTCCCCCCCTTCTCTGAGTTACAACCTTTTGTGCCTGTTGGTGTAAGGACATTCCAGGTGTCCTCTGCTGCCAGGTGTCTGACTCTTCTACCTCTCATAGTCCACCTGCCTTCACTTATCACTATCTTTAGTTCAGTATTTATAATTTACCAGCTGTTGCCCTTTTGAGAGCAAGAACCCCCAGTCCAGTTTACTTTGTGATTGTTCACTTTTTTATGAACTGATTCAATTCCTTCTTCAAGCCAGTGGGAATTCTGCAAAACCCTGGAAGAACCAAAGGTAGTGTAGCATCACATTATGTGAAGTAATTGGCTGTTGAATGAAGAAATAAGCATGCTGTTGCATCTGCAGAGCATCTCAGCCTCCTGTTATTAATAGCATCTATTCCCCAAGCTCATCTGGAGCAGGATCAGTCTCAGTTTGGGAGGCAGTGTCTGTTTCTCTGATAACACAATACAGATTGGGTTGCTGTGCAGATTCAGCTCTCTGGGTTTCTGAGGATGGGTTTGATTTCTCCTCACAGCAGCTGTGCAAGCCTCAGCCCTCAGCTCCTGGGTGCCCAGTTGAGAGGGGAGGGAGCTGATTCCTCCCCTCCCCAGCTGTCAGAGATGGATGGGGTCAGTCACTCCCCTGACAATCCCCACTCCTCATCTCCAGGGAGGAAGGATGGGCTGTCCACACAGACAGGGTGGTTGGCCATCACCTTGCTGTGAGATCGTGCTTGGAGCTCAGCCCATGCTGCAGCCACACAAAACCATTTTGCTCATGCACAGAGGTGAGCCCTGGCTGCAAACTCCTCTGGGATTCGATCACTTTTGTGGCAGTTTTGCTGTAATTGCTTGTGTCCAGCATAAAGATACCAGTTTAAATTTACTTTAACATCTGTATATGGTGCAATCACCCTTTGACTACAGTAGCAGCGTGCCCTACCAACATTTCATAGCTCTGGTTCTTGGCCACCTGTGCTGGTTTTGTAATCTCAAATTGGCATACAAAACCACTATACTACCCCATAAATTCTTCAAAACCACAGTGTGTTGAACATTAAAATTGAGTGAAAAGTTTTTCTTTTTCTCCTCTGACCTTTTCTGAGACAGTGTTTTCTATTAAATGATGCAGTACCAATCCCCATTTTCAAAGCTCAGAGTATTTCAGTTTTAGAAGACATTTAAAATGCGTATTTAGTTTCTTTTTGTTGTTGCTGTTGCGTGTGTATGCACAGTTAGAAAAAAATAAATAAAAAATCATGGAGTGAAATCTAATTGAAAAAGTGCCTAGAGTTAAAAACACATTGTTCCCTAGTAGAAAGAAAAAGTTATGCATGATTTACCATTTCAGCATACTGGGATTTAATTTCAAGGTTTAAGCAGATTTTTGTATATTTAGATGGCTGAAACAAATGGCTGTTCTTGTTTTTATTTTACTTTTAGAAGAAGATTTATGCAATAATTTACAATTTCAGAAAAGATTAATTACGTTAGCAAGTGACAGCTATTCTTTTTCAGATTTTACAAACATGCAGCTCTGCTATTCTGCTGCTCCTTTAGTGTAGAACAGACTCCACTCTCTCTTCCCTGGTTTAGGAGGTTTTTGGTAGAGTCATTGTGGACTCAGATGATTTCCTGCCCTTGTTAACCTTCCTTTTCTTTTGGTGACAATGTTCCCTTCATCCTCTTGCATGTTTGGCTCTTGACCCCTGTATAACACAACTTTATCAGCTTCATCCTTCCTATTGCCTGTCTTATCAGGTATTCATCAGTGCAAGAGAACTTTGCCCCCTGTTCTTGCTAGAGGTGCAGAGATCTGTTCCCACGGTGTGCATGGCAATTTTGGGAAACATCTGTCTCAGTCCTGTGGCTGGAAAAGTTCAGCTGGATGCAGGCACACAGCTTAGACACTTCTCCTGGAAGATGGCAGTTTGACAGTGTGCTAAACAGCTGGGGTCTGAAATGGCAAGAGTCAGGTAGTTTTAAAAGGAAGGATTGGTCTCTCTGCATGTTAGACTGAGTGCTGTTATCAGTTGTGCCTCCATTATCAAATTTAACTTCCCTTCTTAGTGTATCAAGAGAATTTGAGAACACAAACTTTGCAATGTGCTTGTGTCAAGAAGCTTGGGCTTTATTTAATCATGAATGTCTGATTTAATTCCAAAGTTAAACATCCATCCCTCAAAAATATCTTTCTGGATAAATTTGACAGTGTCTACATCCTTTGTATGGCTTCAGCTGTCTCCTAAATTGAAGTGGTGGTAGAAAAATGGCTGGTTAAGAGCCACTGCTCTTTCCTCTCATGACCCAACGGCCTTAGAAATTCCTGGGAAGGACTCCTGTGACTCGTGTTTGAAAGAGTTAAATCGATGATGTGTGTCAGATGGGAATTTGGTTCCAAACTTGACACCCAAAATGCAGCTTTGGAGTAGATGGTTTTTCACTGTAAAGGTTTCTGCAGCTGAGATGGTTGATGATGAGCAAGCTGAGTGTCCTCATCTGATTAGGATGTGATAAAATACATTAGCCAAAACCCCAAAGGGCTGGAGTGGATTGTTGATAACATAAGGAGATATTCTCAGTTAGAGAACACAGCCCAGCAGCTGTTACACACAGGTGGCCCAGCTGAAATGGCCGGAGAGTCACAAATGCTTCTCCCAGAAGGTTGGAGCTCCAGTATCCATCATGTGCTTTATTTACACCAGGCCAGTGCTAAACTGGATTACATGCCCCATTCACAATTTCTGATCACCTCTCTCTGTTCCTTGAGTGCTGAAGTTACTTCTGTCAGAGCAGATGCACACCCTAGAGTAGAAGGGATTCCAAAGTATTCATTACAGAGCATAAATACAGTTAAAAGAAAAATGAAATTAAAGACAGCCTGCAATCGAGTTTAGAAAACTGAATTTCTTAATTGCCCAAAAGTAATTCAAGGCAGTTAGTCTTTCACATAACTTCTATCAAAGACATTTTTGCTGAATCTGAGGCAGAGCTTTGCATATTAACAGTTGTGCATTAATTGTTGGCAATTTTATAAGCATGAAGGTACCAACTTGACCCAACCAGTACTTAGTGCATATGTGATTGATACATGTACGTATATATATAATATATATATACATATGATATACTCTATTTGTGACATATCACATATTCATTTAGCATTTGTTTATTTGCTCTCTCCTATACAGTGCTTTATGGAAGAGGCTTTTGAAGCTTCCAGTATTGTCTTTCTATATTACAGAAATAGAATACAGGAAGATTAGACATGAAATGTGAATAATCACTACATCTCTTGATTTTTTGGTTTGAAGTAAGGGGTCACACTGAGCTGGCTTTAAGGTTTACAGTGAAACTTGCTTAAATTAATTACTCTTTAGAAATAATACATTTCAATGTCAGCTAAAATGAAATATTTCTCTTTATTTTATACATAAGAGATGTGATTGTTACCTGTGCTTAGGGAAAAAAAAATAATTACAGCACAAACTTTATCCCAGACCTTGAAATAAATGCTGTATTTTTTATTGTTTGTATGACTGCTAAATTGTGTATGTAACTTAGAGAAGATGAAGTGTTGGTGGGGGATGGAGGCGACACTGTAAACTCTTCCATTCAAGGGTTGTTTGTGCAGTAAAAAGTCCAGTGTAAGCTGTGCCACTGGGACGAACTTACACTACTTGGTATTAAAAAGGGCCCCCCAAGTTTGAATTCCAGGTCTCTAAGTCCTTCCCTAGAGTTAATCCTGGAAATGAATGGTGACTCTTTAATTAAAACAGAAATAATGCATTTCTGCTTGACCAATGCAACAGGATTTGGTTCTACAAGGAAAACACCCTGCTATTTTCTCCTTTTGAAAGTTGTAAACTTTCAAAATCAGGGTTCACTCAGTGAAATGTACTGTACTGCAGAATAACTGTTAAACTACTCTGAAGTGTTTTTGTTGGTGGTGGTGGTTTTTGTTTTTGTTTTTTTTTTAATGTAAATATTTTTTCTGTGGGGTTGGACCCTCATTCAGTAGTTCATTGGCCACAGTCCTTTGTGTCAGGAATATTGGAAGGGGCTTCCCAGTTTATTGGAAAAGTTGGCTGCTCAGAATGTCTCCCAGCCATATATCCTAAAGCAAATAAGTAGATATACATTTAGATGGAAATAAGGATGACAAACTAGATCGCTGTCTTGTGTAAATGCAAAATGCAGAAATCAAAATGGGAAAATTCCACTTCCCTCTGTGGTATTAGTCATCATGAGAGCTTGAATGCAAATATAGAGCTTCAATTTATTAAGGATTTGGGGATCTGAAACACATTCCAACAGGATTTGAAAAGCATACAAGAACTGTGCCAAACAGATTACATCTAGAAATATTAGATGTATGTTACCCTTCAAATGTTGGGCAAAGGGAAAGAAGGTGCAAAATAAGAAGAAAGAGAGGTGCAAAAGAGACAAATGTTTTTCTGGTATGGAAAACTCCAGAAACTCCAGTCTTTTACTGTTTGATAATATAATTAGCCAGTGTTTTGACTAGACTGATTTGATAATGATGCATAGAAAAGGGCAATTTAATCTTGGCACAGTAACTAGGAGTGTTTGCCTCATTGCTGTCTATGTCTTAATTTCTACTTTAAATTAAATGTCTTCAGCTTCTGAATGTTTTATATTAGAAACCTTCCTTTACAAACCTTCTATTTTGAGTCACTAATTAATTTAATGCACAAGTTAGTTATATCATGGGATTGCAGTAGATCAAGAGTGTATTTTTGTTCTCTTTCTGCATCTCTAAACTCCCAAACCATTTGTGCATTGAGAAGGACATACACATTTCTTACCCTCTCTCGGATGTTTCTATTAACTTTCTGATGGTCCTTGTGCTCTTATTCCCTAAATATTTGTATTTCCATTTATTTGTATGTCATCTATCTTGCGTGACAGGAAAAAAAACCCAACACTGCACCAACACTTGCTTTAGGAAAATATCTGCAGTGTCTGTTGGTTGGAAAAGAAATTAACCCTGTATGCAAAGGCATGTGCCTTGTGGTCTGTTTTTCCCTTGCTTGGGAAGGTGATGTGGCCACAGTTGTTTAATTCCATGTCCAGTCAGTGAGACTTCTTGTAAATAACAAAATATCCAGAGTTATGTTTGAAGAATAATAAGAGGTGGAGACTGTTGGAGTAGAGGAAGTTACTTAGCTCCTGTTTGGTGGATGAGAGTAACAATAGGCAGATTTCTCTGAGTTTCCCACTGCAATTATGTTCTGGTGTTTCTCTCAAGCATCTCTTAATGTTGAGGGTTGTTGAAGTAGGTGTGCCTCTGTTTTGGCCAGAATAACAATCCTCTGCTTGGATTTAACAGAATGCTGTTCTCTGGGAAACTTCAGGAAGACTCCAGAGGGTTGGTGGAGTTCCATCTGTGACTCCTCTTCTACCTTCTTTTATCTTCTTGGGGTCAAAGCAGAGTCTCCAATTCACTTCAAACTGGTGAAGCATTGAGCCACTCCTTTTTGTAATAAACTTGCTGTTTCCACTTTGGATTCTACAGAGCCCTTCTGTTGCTTTGAAAGGCTGAGTTTGAACGAAGTAATTTATCCACCTAGTGAGTGCCAAACTCAATTTAGCCTGACGAGGACAAAAGCACTGGAGGGGGGGAGGAGGGTTTGATCATGTATTCTATTATCTGAGGCCTGAAAAATTACACAGAAAGATTCTAAGCAGATGCAGGAATTTCTGTACACCCTTCTGTGCTAACCAGCAGGATATTTCAGACCAAATAATGATTTTTTTTATTCCTTTCCAGGGAATCAGCAGCCTCTTCAGCTCCTTAAAAGTGGTGCGCCTTCTACGGCTGGGTCGGGTGGCCAGGAAGCTGGACCATTACCTGGAATACGGTGCTGCTGTGCTGGTGCTGTTGGTGTGTGTGTTTGGGCTGGTGGCCCACTGGCTGGCCTGCATCTGGTACAGCATTGGGGACTACGAGGTCATAGATGAACTGACCAACACCATCAAGACAGACAGTTGGCTCTACCAGCTGGCCCTGAGCATCGGGACCCCGTATCGCTACAACACCACGGGCTCGGGCCAGTGGGAAGGAGGGCCCAGCAAAGACTCCTTGTACATATCCTCTCTCTACTTTACCATGACAAGCCTTACAACCATAGGATTTGGGAACATAGCCCCCACCACTGATGGGGAGAAGATTTTTTCCGTGGCCATGATGATGGTTGGCTGTAAGTAAAATCTGATTTTCTCGTGTTTAAGGGAAGTTCTGTGGCAAGTGCCATGCTTGTAGAGGGCACTTGCTTTAAGCTTTCTTGACATCCTAAAAAAACCCTATAAAACTTGTGGTACCTGTAAATAATCATGAAATGAACTTGGAATTCTTGAAAACAGATATTGAAATTGTGTAGTTGCTGTGCCTTTTAAATTGCTTGCAAAGCTAAGTGGCCCGAGTATCTAAGTGTGCCCAATGGCAAGTTTATACTTAAGGCCTCATCTCTGCACTTTAAAGATGGCTTTTATCATGTTTGTAAGGTCTTTGCTAGAATTCGGCTAAAAGTTACAAAGTGTGTTTGAATTCAGGTAATCTGAGTTTTGCTTGTAAACTTACACAGGCCTGGAATCGTTTGATGTTGTTTTATCCAATTCTTGAAACATTTAGTGATTCCATAAATTGATTGTTTACTTTATGGCACTGCTTTGAGCTATAAATCCTGATTTTATCTTCTGAATGTGGTGGCCTTTGTCACCAGCAAAGCTAGAACTGAGGGAAATGATGAGACAATATATTGCACCTTTTTTTCTGCTTCCTGCTGTTTCATAGCTCTGCTGAAATAATCCAAAATCAGGAGTGGTAAGGCATAACCCATTTCATGTGCTGCCAAGATTACATCACTGAGGGGTTCTACAGATAACCAGAAATCTTCAAAATATAGTAGAGAAAACTTAAAATGTTAATATCATTTGGGAGAATTATTTTTCTCTTAAATCAATAACTCCTGGTATTTCTCTGGTGCTTTCTATTTTCTGAGCACCATGCAAACACAAAGCAATTATGTAGCAAGAGAGCAAACAAAACCTTTTGATAATAAGATCTGCATAATCTCTCTGATAATTATCTCAGCTAACATCTCTGAAAAATACTGAACTATAAAAAGGAAGTTTTCTTGCCCGAGTCTTTCTAGATCTTTAGAAGATTAAAGACCTTTGTTTGGAGATTTTAAAAGTGCTTTTTAAAAAGAGAGGTTGCAATTTTTGGACTCTTGCAGCGTGGTGAAATTTCTGCTGAACACCATCTTTATGTGATGGGTTGATGTGTTGCAAAACATTTCTAAATCCATAAAAACAGATCCCCAAGCCAGAGCATTAGTGAGCTATTGCAGATAGGTCATCAAAAGCCCATAGGAGCTGATATGCTATTTGTTGACAGTGATTTGTGGTATTTACAGAAGCTGGGGATTTGGAAAATAAAGTGGATATAGAACATTTTTTATACATTGTAATATTTGCTTCCCTTGTTTTCTTTTCGTTTTTGTGCTTTTTTTTGTGGGGACTTCTGTTGTCGTGTTGAGGGGAATTTGACAGGAAAAAACTAAGTGGTAAATGACTTAAGAGTGTGACGAGACCCATAAAAACATAATGAATGCCACTGTTACTATTTATAATGATAACAACAACAACAAAATACATGCATGGCCTCAGCAGGTGAAAAGGGAGATTGGAACCTACTTTGTGTCTGGTCTAGGTGGATTGTTTCTTTGCTTTTTTCATCTCTGGAACTCATGTTAAAGATGGGGGATACAAGTAGCAGGATCAAAGTTGACACTGACAACAGCCTGTGTATGTGGCACTGGCAAATAATTTCCATAAGTGTTACCTACAAAATTAATTACTAAATATTTACATCAAATTTATGACTGGCAACTGTGAGCTTAGCATTTGGGAAAATGTGTGTAGGATTATAGGGTGTTAGACAAAGTCAGAAGTAGAATCTAAAATTTAAGAAGTGTGGCAAAAGGACTACTGAGTTGCTTATTGCATCAAAATAACACCAAAATGAATGTGCCTTCTCTTGTGAGTGGGGTGAAGAGCACTGTGACAGGCAGGAAGGCTACAGACAGGAGAAACCTTTTTGGTTTATTTACAAGTAATATTTACAAGTAAAAATGCTCAATTATCATCAAATAGTGAATCTTTTGCAACGACACCAGTGCAGATCCGAAGATTTCTAATCTATGCACATCAGTGTGATGAGTGCTCCTGACTGAAATCCAAACCTTGGCTGATCTTTTTCCACTGGTTAGAAAATAAACCAGCTTTGGAACAGGGCACTGGTCATGGGCTTAATATTTGCAATATTTGTGCAGAGAGATCAGACTGAGACATGCTTTGCAGAGCTGGCTGCTGAAAGCCTGGCACTCTGAGCTCCAAAATGAAAGAGGAAGGCACAACAAATGGTTGATGGAAAATGCAATTTCCCAGGCATTCAGAGTGTCTGCTGAGCTTGGGAGAAAGATTTGGCCTCATGAAAAGGTGTAACTAAGAACTGAGTTATTTTCAAACCAAGGTATTTTAGTTTCTCTTTTGAGACAGTGTTTTGAGATAAACATTCAGTAAAATTCAATTACAGTTCAGTCAATAAATAGGTCTGGTCCACAGACACACTCCTGTTCCAAGCAGAGAGAGGCTGTGAAATACCTTTGGTAGTTCTCCTGAAGAAGTTTGCTAATACCAATAGCTGATATTGGCAATGGGGTTTTTTTTTCTAACAGACTATGCCAAATAACTGTTTTAAACTTAGCACTGGAATCAGAGATAGTAATTCATCACAATCCCAGCTGCCTACTCATGCAAACTGCAGATAGGAAAAGAAATCTTCCCTGACTTGTCAGCGAGCTGCGGCTCGTTCTGAAAGCCCCAAGTTTCCTATTCACGCTGGCAAAATTATCAGGACCTGGGAGGAGTATTTGGAGAGATTTGCAAATCCTTCTGGTGGGCAGGACTGCAGGATGGTGTTCTTGTTAAAAATAGGCAGATTCAGATTCTGTAGGTGCTGATAAAGCATTGCTTGGTGCAGGCAGGGGCGGGGGAAGCCCTGATGGATGGGGAGCTTTTCAGCTGGATTGGCAGCTTGTCACTTGCTTGTTCACTGAGGGCAGATCGAGTGGGATATTTAAGCTGAAATAACATCACCTGTCTTACAGGAAAGAGAGCTTTGAATAACTTAACCTCATCTTGTGGAGCTTCCTTCAGATTCTTTTTTGCCTCACTTGTTTTATCTTGGTGTCCAGTGCTGTTCAGCAATATTTTTTTCTGTTGCTTCTTGACACTTGAAAAGCTAAAAATAGCAAACAAAGCATCCTGTGACAAGGGAGCAAGGTTTTTACAAGGGTTATTGTTTAAATACCTATTGTGCGTTTGCTGCCTAGAGTTGCTGAATATGCA
The DNA here is from genome assembly GCA_024734555.1 of Trochalopteron elliotii. Taxonomy (NCBI): domain Eukaryota; kingdom Metazoa; phylum Chordata; class Aves; order Passeriformes; family Leiothrichidae; genus Trochalopteron; species Trochalopteron elliotii. The sequence goes on from JANPWX010000310.1 coordinate 106,888, forward strand.
TTGAAAATCTGATTTTTGTAGCACCTTTTGTGTTGATCTAGGTCACTTCATTCCCTCTCTGTGCAGAGCAAAACAAATAGGTAGGTCTGTCAGATCCTTTGAATGCACCAGGAATCGTTTATCATTCAGAAAGGACCTTTGTTGTAAACCTCCCATTATCTTCTGTCAGCTCAGAGCCTCCAAACAAAATCTCAGCCTCTGCTGCTGCATTGCTCTACTTCTGTCCACAAGCAGCTTTAAGGCTCCTGCAGCACAGCCATAGATGCAGATGGTAAAACTGTAAAAGTGACTGAGTTTGTGTCTTTCCAAAAAAAAGAAAAAGAAAAAAGAAAAAAAGAAAAAACAAACAAAAAAGTATCAAGGAAGAGAAAGAAAAGAGCAAGAAACTTTTAGTTCATACCCTACTGTCTTGCATCTCAGCACAGCCAGGCCTTTAGTGAGTAGAAAATAAAAGGGAAAAAGCATTTTGGGGAAGGTGGCAGTGTGGTTGGGTGAAACAGCTTGAAAAATTTAGGAGAGATGGGGTGTTTTGAAGGAACAAGTGTGAATGTTTAAACAACAGGAGTAGAGTCATATGCTTTCTTCCTTCTGTACTTTCTGTACTTTCTGTGGGAACAGCAGCCAGCTTCCCAAAGTCCTTGTTTAGGCAGGGATAGAGTTAATTTACTTCCCAGTAGCTGGTACAGTGCCGTGTGTTGGATTTAGAATGAGAATTATGTTGATAAAACACTGAGGTTTTAGCTGCTGCTGAGCAGTGCTCGCATGAATCAAGGACTTTTCAGCTCCTCATTCCCTGCCAACGAGGAGGCTGGGGGGCACAGGAGCCATGAGGGGACCCAGCTGGGACAGCTGACCCAAACTGGCCAAAGGGACATTGCACACCATATGGCATCATGCTGAACAATAAAACTGGGAGGGCTGGAGGGAAACTGGTCAGCAGGTAGTGAACAATAGCATTGTGCACCACTCATTTCTTCTATTCTTTTATCATTACTATTATTTTTTCCACTTCCTTTTCTGTCCTGTGAAGCTGTGCTTATCTCAACCCATGAGTTTTGACTTTTTTTTCTGATTCTTTACCCTATTCCAGAGGTGGAGGGGGAGTGAGCAGGTGGCTGGGGGAGTTTTAGCTACCTGCTAGGTTAAAGCACAACACCCAGCCTGAGGCTCAGAGGGTCTCTGACACATTTCATGCTTCTGGTGTAACCTGGAGTAATGGGATTGCCCCTGTCCATGTGCAACAGTGAAATGGCTCTGTATGGCACAGAGCAGATTGCAGCACCAGTCTGGCCCCATAAATACAGCAATTACAGGAGTTTATTTGTCCAGCTGAGTGGACCTAGCGTGTACATCCAGGCAGTTGGAGAAATCCAGTATATTCCACCAGTGACTGAAGTGCTCCAGTGATCCATGCAGCAAGGGAAGGTCAGAATGAGATACTGAAGGCAGGAGTGTCCATGAACATTGAATAATTCACTGTTTCTCAGGCTGTGAAAAACTCAGAAGAATCTCTTAGTTATCCATTGGTCCCCTGAACTGCTGAGCAAAGGGTGCTTTGTTGTTCTTCCTTTAGGGAAATACTTTTATCTATATACATACTTTGGCTTCTAATTACTCCAGTTTTATGGGGAGATGGCTGTGGGAGAGATGATATTTTTCAGTGACTGGTGTTAAAGTATGGTGAAAATAGGCTTGGCAATTCACATTGGTTTTGCATGTGAGCAGAAGAATTTGTTGTAGTGACTGTAAGTGATACCTTCTCTGGAAAATGGGAGCAATTTCTAGACTCTTCTTTCCAAGAGTTTCTAGTTTAATGGCTCAAAGTGCTAATTTCTAGTTTTCCTCTTAAAATATCCAGGTTCATGATTTTCAGCTTTGAAAAAGAGACAGATGTAATTGCTGTCACTTTGACCCCAAGTTATTATTGTTCAGGGGAGAGATGATGAGGGAAAGTGTAGGTGGGTTCCTCTTGATATCACAGAATCACAGAATGCTTTGGGTTGGAAAGGACCTTAAAGATCATCCAGTACCAACCCCCCTGCTATGGGCTGGGACATATTTTACCAGAAGGTGTCTGCTAGACACATAAATACAGATATCATTGATGTCTTAGTTATCTATACTAAACATATAGATGTTCAGCCCTCCTTCTAATTTTATTAAACAGAGAGAATAGGACTCTGTATTTTTAAAAATTGGTGATATGCCTCATCTGAGCCTCCTCTGGCCCTAAACTCTCCTGTATTTGGCAAACAATGCTGAAAGGCTGCTGATTGCTCATGGCACCCCCCTTGCTGCTGCTCAGCTCTTTGGGAGCAGTGACGTGGGGTGCCAGGAGCTGCCAGTCAAGCCCCCATTGATCTGTCAAACCTAATTCATTATTTCAGTGGGTCCTTTCATTGTTGGAGCAGCATTTGTCAGTTCCCTGCCAATAATATATGGTAGTTAGCCACTTGGATGCCGTTGGGATGAATCATGGAAGTTTATCTGGCAAATTTGTGAAGCAGCGGCTGAGCCCACGCACTGACACAACAGTGTATCATTGTAGGGAAGCTCTTGTCTGGCAGGCTCCCAGACAAGCAATCCCAGGAGCCCATAGGATTTAATTTTTTGATCATGAGGAAAGTGTGTAAGATAGCACCTTCCAGCAAAAATCACTGCCAGCACTGTAGATTAAATTATACTTTCCCTAGCAACAGATACTAATAGGGGAAGGGTTTGTATCTGTAGGAATTCATAGGCTGGAGTGTTTAGCTGTGGTTGAAATCCAGCTCTACCCCTAAGGGTGTCCTACAAGAGTCAGTCCTGTGGAAGGGCAGTTTCTTTTCCTGAAAAAGTCTGGGATGTGGGAGAGATGTGGCTCTGCACCTGCAGAAGGGTTCGTTTGATCTCTTCAGCAGGAGAGGGCTGGTGCCAGTTTTTGTGCTGCTCTTAAAGTTTCTTAAAATGGGGGCCAGTGAGGGGAATGTCTCTTCCAACAAAAATACGGCCCTGCTAGCAAGCTCTTAATTGTTTCTTAGAATCACAAAATGATAAAAGGATTTGGGTTAGAAGGGACCTTAAAGATCACCTGGTTGCAAACCCCTGCCATGGGCAGAGACACCCTCTACCAGGTTGCACAGGGTCATGTCCCTGGCCTTGAACACTTCCAGGAATGGGACATCCACAATTTCACCATGCAGCCTGTTCTGCTACAAACAGAGATAATCTTCAGGCATTGAGAAAGGTGGTAAATTCTTCAACATCCAAATCAGGAGAGACTAAAACTGTTCATTCACATTTACTCATTAGTGCAAAAAGAAGAAAGTGGCACAGAAAGTTACAAGAAGTTGCCTTGCAAGTGGAAATTTCCCCTCTTGAGTGCCATTGAAAAGGCATTTTGACACTTTTGGATTGCTGAACCACAGCCTAAGTGCTATTAGCTCTACAAATAAAGGATATCAGGATCTTTCTGTGATATCTTTTAGTTGTTACTAACCTTACTTATATCTCACAGTTGGGGCAGATGGAGTATTTGAGCCAGGTTATTGGTGTCTGTGCAGCAGTTGAACTTGGCAATCTCAATATTCTCTGAGCAGCTGCATGGAAAAGCCTTAACAGTATAATCACTTCTCAGTAGCCTACAGTAAAAAACCCCCAAATTACTCTTAGGGAGTAAAAGATGTAACATCATCCACTTTTTAATGGAACTTGAGTGTATGAGTGAGATTGTAAAATCATAATTTAAGTTGGAAAAGACTTGTAATGCCATTGAGATGAACCATTACCCCACCACTGCAAGCCCACCACTAAACCACATCCTCAAGTACCACATCTACACATCTTTTAAATATTGCTAGGGATGATGACTCCACCACTGCCCTGGGCAGCCTGTTCTGGTGCTTGACACCCTTTCTATGAAGAGATTGTTCCTAATACCCAATCCAAACCTCCCCTGGTGCAACTTGAGGCATTTTTCTCTTGTCCAGTCACTTGCTACCTGGGAGAAGATACTACCACCCCCTGACTACACCCTCCTTTCAGGGGATCTGTAGAGAGCCATGAGATCCCTCCCAGCTTTCTTTTCTCCACGATAAACACCCTCAGCTGCTCCTCATCACATTTGTGCTCCTTCCCTAGCTCTGTTTTCCTTCTCAGGACATGCTCCAGCACCTGGTTGTATCCACCAGATTGGGGCCATATGTGCCTTGTTTTGCTGTAATTCTGTCAGAGCAGGAGATTTTTAGATATTCAGGTTTTATTTTATAGCAAAAACATGTGTCTTTATATAAAGAGGTTTAAAACCATAAAGCAGCCTCCTTGGGAAGCTTTATGGGATTTTTTTTGTCAAGGTTATAGCTAGCATGTGTTTATATAAGGTTTACTTTTATTGTCATTGGCTTGATGTGTTTAAAGGAAATTATGGTATCAAGAGGGATAGGACAGTGAGTGGGAGAGGTAACAATGAAGAAGGAAATGTTATTTCGTGCTGTTGAACTATATTATTTAAAAACAACTGGAAATTGTTATTGAATAAATGATACGTAAATGTTGAAAATGAACATTTATGCTCACGCACAGAGTACAAGCAATCACCTGAGATGGTCCCAGAGGGATTATCAGGTAGTCCTGGATTACTCACAACAACTGTATCTCTCAGGAAGCAGAAAGTTTTAATTAGCCCAGCCAGATCAGCAAATATATCTGACTGGCTAAGAACACAACACAGCTCAGTTTTATAGCATATTGTGCTAGAGGGATAAACAAATCTGAGATAAAAGACAACCCCCAAGGTATCACACTGCTTGGATGGAAGGGGCTCAGGAGATCCTTTGTGTTTGCCTGTTCTGAAGTTTCAGAGAGCCAAGAGAGTGATCTGAGTCTGTGTCTGCACAGAGATCCTTGGTTAATTTTGTGTACCCAGGACATAATGCCTCTGTGTGTTTGGCACACAGAGGAGGGAGAGTTGGGAATAAGTCAGTTTAAAAGGGAGAGTTGCTCAAGTAAATCAGGCTAGTTAACAGGTAAGTCCTGCCTGATATCAGTGGAGATGTGCTCCTCACTGGGCCCTGCTTTCAGTGGGGAAAAACAGGTATTTTCTATTAAATCTCATTAAGATTGGCCCAGTTTTGCTTGCAGATAACTGCTGTGTTTTATCACCTGGAGTGGAAGTTAGGATGGGCAGTTCAGCGAGGAGACAGGTTGTTTTAATAAGTGTCCTGCTGTAGAAAATTCAAATCATGCCACTGAATCAGGCCTTAAAATTCTATTTTTCATGTCCAGCAAGAGATTTCTGTGCTTCAATTTTGTTAGGTTGGTTTTCAGAACTGAAAAGCCATGTGACATTGTTACACATCCAGAGACACTGACAGAGCTGGGGGTTTCGTGTTGTTTTGGTAAAATCTATAAAAAGCCCCAGTCTCTGTGAGGTTTCATTATCCTAGTGCTGCCTGTGGTGCTGTGACACGTTTGGTGGTGCTTGGGGACATCAGGTAATTGGATGAAAGATGACAGATACCAGTTTCTCGTTGCTTCGTTTCTGTAGGTCTGAAGTCATACAATGTCGTGTTCCTCTTGAACATTCTGAGAGCACTGAGGACTCAGCCTGTGTCTCTCTCATCCTTGTTCATCTTTCCTGTGTTTTTTTCTGCAAGAACTTTAGTAGAACAGGGAAAATTTTTCCACTGGTGGAAGCATACTCTGTGTGGGAGTATGACTGCGGGTTCCTCCTTAAAGAGCTTTACCCCTTTCCCTTCCATTTTTGGAGGAAGGACAGGAGAGCATCCAAACTGGCATCTCTCCCCTGGGTACCTGCTGTGCGTCCCTGCGAGTGCTGAGTCAAATCCAGTTGCGTTTCACTGGGAATATTTTGGTCATGAATGATTAAGACTAGTTTTCTTCCACTGGCCGGCAGCCAGCATGGATTTGTCAAGATGAGTTCATGGCAAATTAATCTGATTTCTCTCTTTGACAAGATAACTGCCTAGAGAATAAAAGGAATTGAGTAGATGCAATATATCTGAACTTTTTAGAAGTCTTCTGACAGTTTTTGCTTAGTGGCCTCTCAGCGAATGGGGAAAGATGATCTCAACATAGTCACAACAAAGTTGGCAATAACTGATTGAACAATCTCTCTCAAAATATAATCAAGGGCTTCGCTGTCAGGCTTGGAGGGAATTGCCAGTGAGATTTTCGCCCTGCGTGTGATTCTGTTCAACACTTTCATTAGCAGAGATGAGTGACAGAACAGAGAGAGCACACTGGGAGGGTTATAGGAAGGGTTGCAAGCAGTTTAGATGACAGCATCAGAATCCATAATGATCCCAAAAAAGGCGTCCCCAAATCTGCAAGGTGAATGTCAAGGGAGGGAAATGCAGTGCACCACATGCAAAGAGGGCAAATCAAATGCATAAGCACAGTCTATGGAATAACTGGGTCTGCTGCTGTGAGGCCAGAGAGGATTTTGGAGGATATTGGAGGAGGAGAGGGATAGGTTACTGCAGACTGAATGTTAGAACACAGCAGGGGGGTAAAACCTGTAAATTTCACTCTAGAAGATATCAGGAGCAGTGCTGCAAACAAGCTGAAAAGGTATTTATTCTGCTGGGACTAGGACTGGATAGTCACCTTTTTCCTTTCTTTTTTAGATACAGCATTTTAAGGAAGCTGTAGACCAGCTGAAGGGAGAGGAGATCATAAAAATATGTTACAAGGCAGGATCTCAAGGGAACAGTTGGAAGAACTGACTTTGGCTTAATCTGATGGAAGCTTAAGGGGAACACGAAGATTGACTTCTACCATGGAAACAGTGTGCTTGAGAGGGAAAAAAATTATTGATCTTCTATGTTTCCTGAAGGGCACTTAGGAGGGAATGAAAGACTGATGCTGGAAACAGGGATTTCCAACACCAGCCCACCAAAATTTTTCAGCTTGGGCAAAACTTTGTAGATCATGGGCAGAGCCAGCACCAGATTTGGTAGACTTCAGTTCATTGATGAGGATTGCTATAGGTATCCTTACTCCTCCTTCAGGATTTCTCTCCCTTGAGGTCCTTCCCAAGCTGTTGTGGTTTAGGTTTGCTTATCCGAGTCACGGCACCATTTGTGTGGTGGTTTTACATTTGCCAAGTTTGTTTGCTGACTGGGAGAAGGGATTTTGGGAGAAAAAGGCAAAAACAAGCTCAACTTAGAAGTAAAAAAACAGATAGATTTTATTAACATACACTTAGAGAAGAAAATAAGAAATGAAAAAAAAAGCGACACAAATTAATTTCTAAAACCAACCCTTTCTCCCACTTCAAACTGCTCATTTTCTACAAACAATGTAAAGAGGCAAAACTCAGAACTCCAGGTCAGTATCACTTATAAAACAGTCTTTCATTCAGTCTTTGAGAGAGAGAAGTCACTCCTGTTGTTTGGCAACTTTCCACAAGGGAAACAGTCTGCTTGTGGCTTCCAACTCACACAAAAGCAGCCAGCCCGGGGAACTTCTGCAGTTGTGGAATTTCCCATATCACGTAGCCTTTCCCATGACTACATGTGGGCCGTGGACTCACAGAATTGGGGTGGTACCTTTTAAAAATGAGCTGTTTCAAAAAAACAAAGGATTTTTTTTCGACTCAGGGAACAGAGATATCTTCTCACTTCTTCAGTGGTAGAGGGCTTCTTCTCATCTCTCTTTGTTCAACCTCTCATGGGGGTCACAAAAATCACAGCTGCTAATTCAATATTCACTCAGTTCATGACAGATACCTTTGCTCAAATCCACAAATCATCTCCCCAACTGATGTTGTCTACGATTTAAAAGATTATCCTGTTACCATAATCCATAGGAGATTTTCAGCCTAGAACCAAGGTAACTCGTCATCTCTATCACTTAAGAAGTCACTCTTCCTTTACTGACTTTGAGATCTCCATATTGTCTCTTTACATGTCTCCAATTTGGCCTTTTCTTTCACCTCTGAGAAGGGTTAGGATTTAAAGTCTCAACCTGTGTCAGGAAAGAGTTAAAGCTTGCCCAGGCCTGCGGTGGTTATGACTCTTTCATTAATAAAGATTTACACTAAAGAAAGTAAAAAAAAAACTATATAAGAAATCTTGTTCTCCCCCCTTCTATTTTCTTGTCTTTATTTCTTTAAAGTTTGGGGTTTTTTTAAATGCTGCATCTTTTGGTATAACATACTGGAAGTATAGTAGAAGGATGGAAGTAAGATTTTCCTTAAAGACAGAGGAAAAAAAGAGAAAAGAGGTATTCGGGAGCAATTTTCTTGCTTTCAGCCATTTCTCCCTTTTTCCAGGGAAAACAGGTAAAAGGAAGAAGACCAGCTGAGAGAAAAAGATATTTTTATAAAGTTGAAAGATTAGTAAGCTTTTATCTTACTTTGTCTACATTTTTGTTGTGTAACAACATGAAGGATTTTCTAATAGAGCAGAATATTTAATTTCTTCTATAGTGTCTCATGAAAGTTAAAGCACATTTCAAAGCTCCATTGTGAAGTGTAATCAGAATTGAAACAGGATGAAGCTGATGGAAAAGGGTTTATAAATATCTGCTGCTGATTTCTGCATGATGATGTGACAATGGGAGATGGGAGTGGAGGTTGCATTCCTCTGCAGGAAAAGCCCAGTTCTTTAGGAATGGCATCGTGTTGGGAGAGTTGTATCAGGTTTTCTTCAGTGGAAGATGGTCAGTTCTGAGGTAAAAGGCCCTTAAACTGGATTTTTCCTGAAGCTGTAACACTGGGAGGAGCAGTCATATCCATGGCCCTACAAAATTTGTGGGTTTGCATGTAGAATCCAGTAATGGTGGTAGCTACAGGAAAACTGTGGTTCTTGTATTGTATTGTCAAGGTTGAACAACCTGAACTCAGCATCAGTGTCACACTGGCAAACACTGTCACCCTTTGAACGGGTGTTGCATCCCTTAGGTCTCATTTCTCTTACTTCATATGTGATCAAATGATGTTAAGTTAAAGGCTAGGAGGGCAGAATGAGGTGTGATGATAGAAATCCTTTCTATTTCTTCAATTCATTTTACCTAGTCCTTCAGTGCTTCCTGAACTGGGAACTTGAAACTCGTGGTGTGTTTTTAAGCACTGGATTAGTCCCGCTGACCTCATTGTTGCTTAATGGGAACTTACTTTTAAGTGTTCTCTGGCCACAAACCATGATGAAGGGAACATTTCTGACATTTCACTTTTATTGCTGGATCTTCCAAGTATTGGCAGGAGGGAATTAGGGGCGTAAGTCCCATTTGAAGGTCGCTGGGGCTCATGTCTAAAATCCATGTAGGTGTATTGTAATAACCTCAGCATCCATTTCAATGATGTCTCATGTATGGAAATTATTCTTTTTACATGATATGTTTGAAGGACACCTGATTGGTAAAGACATGGGAACAAACTCACAAATTCATTTCTGTGTGTGGTGAAGGGACAAGCTTCATTTGCCCTTCTCCCTCCTCGACCAGGAACATTTCAAAGCACAAAATCTGATGCCTGCTTCCACTCCCCAGCTTTTGAATAGAAGATTGAGGCATAAAGAAGGTTACTACTGAGCTTCATTAATGCAAGCATTTCCTGCTGAAATTGATAATCCACCTTACCTGAAGAAAATGCAACTTTCTAGTTAATCAAACATGATCTTTCTACATTGGCACTTGAAAGGGAAAAAGAAAAAAGGTAAGAAAGAAGTTCAGAATAAAGCTGCTGGCATCAGTGCTGTATTGGAAACTATTTAATGGCTGTGAGTGTGGAATAATTACGTGTGGGTGAAGACTGGTCATGCAAGAAGGGTCTTGTAATCAAATCTTCTTGTCTGAAGATGAATGGAGGAGGAGAGAAGGGGAAGACAAGTGTGTGAGATCCCTACAAAACCTGTGGCACAGTCACAGCCCTTAGAGGTTCCTGGCCAACCCTCCCTTGTCCCATGCACGAGGTGATTTTAGCAGAGCCCTGTCCAGTGAGGTGCCAGGCTGAGTTTTGTGTGATTCCATGGCAGTGATGCTGTGTTGAGCCCCATCACAGGTTTCATTTTCTGTCTCCTCTGGGAAGTCAAGGGCTGGCACTAGCTGTTAAATGGGATGTAAAATGACAGAATTGGAGAGATTTATCTGAAACATTACTTGCTTTCAAAATAATAAATCTTCATTGGCTGAACTTCCTTAATATTTTTCAGGGGTTGCAACAGATTCACCTTATTTGTGTGTGTGTTGATGAGATTTGGAGCAGGGTTATGATTTTACTTTGTAGATCCCACAGGCTGCTTTGGGTGTTTTTAAAAAAATATTTTTTTCCCAAGCTTCTGAGTGGGGCCCAGCACTGCAGCTCTTTTTTATGTTCCACCAACTGCTAAGGGAGCAAAGCAAATGAAAGCACAAGCTTAGAACATGTTTCTGTTTACCCTGTTAAAAACCCAAACAAGCCCAGGAATAGCAGAAAGTATTAATGAATTAAATCCTGAGTGCTTTGCTAAACAGAAGACTTAATGATAAACGTTGGGGCCCTCCCACTTCTTCCTGTCTTAGGAACAACTGAGATTGAAACTCCTCTGCATTACAGACAAAACAGCGAGAAAATTATTCATATGATATCAACATGGGTGTGCTCTTGTTTAAATGCTTCTTATAAGCATTTAAACAAACATTTCTAAATGTTTGTAATATTACACAGGGTGATTAGAGCCTTTGGAAGGAGTTTAATGGAAGCTGCACCAGTACTGAACACCCACATGAACACCCAGAACAGGAGGGACAGGAAGCAGAGCTGAGCAGATTTGATCCAGCCTAATTAGTCAGGTTGTTGTTGTTTTTACAGTCTATTATTGATACACAGACATGCTGTTGAAGAATTAGTAATCTACAACACTGCAGTTCATTAGAGTTTTTAGTGGTGCTCTAATAGCCACGCTCCATCTGGATGATAATAAGAAATAATGGGCCATAGAGAAGTTATGCATCCTCACCTTCTAATCCATTTTTAGCCAGCTGAGAAGGCAACAAAGAGGATGCTTGCTGAAATATTATAAATTCAGAGGCAGCAGAGTCCTCTGTTCTTTATCTCTGCAGAAGGCATTTATCCCTTTCTTCCTTTGTGTGCTGCTCTACTGTTTCTAACCAAATTTCTGCTGTGGATAAAGGCAGATCATCGTGTCAATATGACACAGACATCTCTGCAGTGGCACGATAGCTTTAATGGTTTTTGTGTTACTACAATGAGAATGTCAGAATTAATCTGATTTTCTCATAAATTTGTTGTTTGTCAGGTTATAATTGCAGCAGCAGAGCATGGTCAGGTGTAATGGCTACACATGGAGGTTGTTTACTGATGTGTTTTCATGTGTATGTTAAAAGGAGAAGGACTCAGCTGTGGCTGCTTTTAATTGGCAGCATTTAATGTAGAAACAAGAGCTTTTGGGTAGAGATGCCTAAAGGCTGGGGCTTTCATCTAGGAAAGTGAAACTTTTTGGTTTCATTTCCAGATCTGACATTTGGTAGAATCGTGAACTTTGGCATTTGATAAATATTGTGGTACTTTATTCCTCTCCCAACCCATGCCTGATTAGTTGGTTTAAATGTTAAATGGTTGGGGGCAGGAACTCCACATGTTTCTGTTAAGTGCCTATCAAACCGTGTTCCAAGTTACAGGGAATGAAGAAAAACAAATTACAATATTCCAGGAATCAAAAGGGGAAAAAAAAGTTTAAAAAAAAAAAGTCTGGCTCCACTGAATTAATCTGAATTTCTGTAGCTGACTCCACATAACTGGTTCAGACCTTGGGTTAAATTCAAAGAGTCCAGGAGACATTTAATTTCTGCCAATCTACAGCTTAAAAGATGAGGTGAAGGCAGAGGTAAACGTAGGATACTGTGCATTGCTTGGGCTGGTCTAATTGTCTGCAGTCTACAACAACCAAGAATTCACGTGGGCCTGGGCTGTAGCATTTGTGGGAATAAATCAGGTGAACCTTGTAGTTCATTCTGGTTTAAAAAATAATAAAATACATACATTGTTTTGCTTCAGTGGATGGAGCCTAACAAGTAGGGCTGGAGGCAATTCTTTCTACCAGGAGCAGTGTGTTCCATGGTAAATAGTTCCAGGATTAATATAGCCAGGGTACATGGGAACAGCACAGATTTGTGCTGAAATTAGTCCCTGTCTCATGCTTCTCAAACAAATGTGATGAACATATGTAGGCATAAAGGCAATGGTCTGATACATCCTGATCTTTTAAATTGATAGAGTAACTTGTTTATGGCAGAGCCAATATTATTTAGTAGAATGGCAAGAAATATCTGGCTGACATGGCAAAGCCACAACAGAAATCTGCTATAAATATGCAAAAGTCTCCCAAATAGGCACTGGAAATGGGAGTTGTATAGGATAATATGCACATATTGAAAACACCGACACAGCTTTGGGGACTTTTATGTCCCTTTCACTGTCAGAGAGATCTTGGCTTTAACATCATGTTCCTGTTTTCTGTAAGCCTTTCTAGTTGCAATCAACACAGAACATTTCAAACTGGTTTAGGATCTGCTCCTTGCTCTCCTTTTGCTCTCCAAACCAACACAGAAATATTAGTCACAAAAAGGAAATGTGAGATAATAGCAAGGTTAAGATAAGCCATCAAGCTACCACTCAGAGGCCCATGACCTCTGAGCATGAGGTCTTGGAGTGCTAAGCCTTAGGAGTAAATTAATATTAGACACTTCTGTTTTGTTTCATAAAGAACAGGAAACCAATTCACAATCTCACTGGTTTTCATTTTTATATTGCTTTGCACTTTCTGCATTAGATTTTCTTGGTTTTTTGTTCTTTCAGCCTGTTTTTGTTTTCAGCCTGAAACATTTTGGATTAAACTTAAAAAAAAACCCACAACAAATCCAGTTCTTCTGTAGAGGAACAAACGTTGTTTTTGAATGCTTTTCATATTAGGAGGATATTTTCAAAGTTTTTATGTGCATTTTATCCTGATGTGATTGATAATTGCATTGAATTTGAGGTGTGTGCCCGTAGCTGCTGTTACTCTTAGACACACTTCCAAAAATTAATGAAAAAGTCTGTATTTTCGTGTAGAGCTACAACAGATGAAAATCAGCCAAAATAATTTTCCCTCAAATTTCCTGGGAACATTCACCTTGACGTTGGAAAATATCAGGCCAAAACAAATTAGTCTGACGAAAGGAAGGAAGTTTAGAGTGGGAGGTGAAACTGTCTCAGCTGGGGAATGCAGTGCTCAGTCTGCAGATGATAGTTTAACTTTCTTACATTTTAATTAAAAAAAAACCAAAAAAACCAAAAAAAAAACCCAATGCTGAATATACTTTTATGAGATATAGTATTGCCTTACTTCCATTTCCTGCCCCAAATGAAATTTGGCAATCAGCTTTATATCTTATATCCTCTTTCCTTCATTTTATAGTTGCTTCACGTTCAAGACACCTAAATAAAAATATCAAGAAAATTAATATCCTACTCAGTAGATTTGGTTGAGAGTATCACAAAATGAAGACAAATTTAATTTTTTTGACAAATCCATTTCTTAGGTTTTGATTCTATTAGTTAATTTCAGAACCCAGTACTAAACAATGGACTTTACTCAATTCCATTTAAGCAGTCTGAGTGTCTCATAGATTGGAATGAGATGTTTTGTCAGTTATTCTGTTGTTATCCTCAGAGACTCTCTCCTCATATGCTGTTTTTCTTGAAATGGTTTCTGTGAAGATGGTAATTAATTTTTTTCCTAATTTTTCTCCCCAAATTGCTGTTGTGACACAACTGTGCATGCAGATACGGAGTTGTTTGGCTGTAATTGAGATCAGGCCATCTGTGTTGTCCCAGGGCAAAATCCTGATTTCCATGTTACCCCTGTTGTTTTGACAATGAGAAGAGACCCACAGGTTCCATGGGCTCAGCTATGCAATGTGATAATAATTTCAGCTCACTTTTTGTGAAAAGGCAGAGCATGGAGTGTGTTATCTTGGAGGCTGATTTGCAGGGCATACTTTCAATAAAACAAGGAAATCCTCAATCCCCATCTTCCCTTCCCCTTCCCCTTCCCCTTCCCCTTCCCCTTCCCCTTC
>JANPWX010000310.1:121347-174272 GCA_024734555.1 Trochalopteron elliotii
TTTTTTTTTTGTTTCACTATGATATAATCCATGGGATCCCATCATGTAGTGGAAATAACATGGGAAATAATTGCCGCTAATTAAACCTTCCTGATTTAAAACCATTTCTGTAATCTAATTAGCTTAAGTGTGTAGCTCAGTATTGTATGGGTTAGTTAATGAAAATATTTTTGAACATGAATCATGATAAAATTAGAAAATGTTAAAATTAATTATGATCAGGAATTTTTCTTCCTCTTTTCCAACCCTAACTATGTAAATGAACTGGGATGTGAGATTTGCTCGCTGTGTTTCTCTGTGCTAGTAGAGGAGAGGGATTCTGCTGTTGTCTGAAACATTTATTACAGCAACAGCCATAAGTATTTTCTTTCCTTTGGGAGGTGAGCACTCTGTGTTCTTTATGCAGGATAAATAAGCCTTTTCACAGAATTATGTTGTCAAAGTCTTTAAGTACAGAATATTGGAGACATTTTAAACATAAATTAAAAAGGCACTTTGGGCCCATTTCATAGCAGTGATTTTGTTTGCTTTGGCTTTAATCTTGCCCATTTTTCACTGGAAAATCTGACGCACACTTTTCCCACACAAAGGACAGACTCCCACCTTTTCTGCAGTCAGTACCTACAGAGCTGTCCATTCATCAAGCACTTAGTAGCAAACTTATTTCAGAAACAAAGGACTCCTGCTTTTAAGGAAATACAAGTACCAAATAACTATGCTAAATTCTCCAAGGTGGAGGATTCACTTTGCCTCTTCCTTCCATTGGTTGCGTTGGCAGAGCTTGTTTCTGTCTGTTTTATGGAGATCCTTGAGTTTTCATCTCTGCAGGGGATGAGCAAAACTACAGCAGAGATGGTCTAAGGGAAAAATGGCAAAGTGTGGTTTTCCTCATCCAGACCTCATGGAAGAAGAAGGGCCCAGACTTTGGCATGCCAGTAGTGACCTGGGTTCATGTTTAAACCTGGGCAAAACTGGAATGGTTGTTCTGTGCAAGGGGCTTGTGTGCACTGGAAATGCCTTCATGGAAAGGACAGTGCATTATTTTATTTATAATAAAATAGGTGCATTTCAGTTCTAAAATTTCCATAAATACAACAACCAACATAGCCAGGTTGAAATGTTCTGAGCTTTTAGTTGTTTTATCGGCCTGAAAAAAAAAAATGCACTGGGGGAAGAGGAAAAGGGAGGGACAGCATTTTCTGCTTGGAGCATGCAGGGGGGGGAATTTTAAGGCACTTTCTCCTCTTCCTTGAGAAGTTTATTCCTTTACCTTGTGATCCTAATTCCATCAGAAATTTTATTCCTTGATCTGGTGGTTTGGATTCTGCTCCAGGGCTCCAGGTTGAGTGGAGTTTTGTGTAAGCACATCTTTGGATCTGGTACAGTGCCTTCTTACGTTGTTTCTGATTAAAGGCTGACATGGTGGGAAGAGAATTAGAAAATGCTTTTATGCACATACCCAAATATGTTCCAAGGGACAGCCAGCTATTTCTGATCCCAGAAGTTACTGTGAGACATACTTTAGGGCAGAAAATGTAGGCAAGCAGTGGCAAGTTACCTTGTCAGGGGTATCGTTTGCTTAGATGAGCATTAAACTACTCTTGTGATGAGTCTTGTAAATGTGATTATCATATTATTGCAGCAGTGTCCTCTGGGAGGATTTGAATTAGGAAGATTTGCAAATGAGTTGGGTGTTGAGGCTCAGAGAGTAACAGGGATGTTTGGGTTTGAGTGTACTTTGCCTGTATTTGAACCCAACCAGGAATATGGATTTACTGGCCAGCACTGAGCAGAGACTGAGGATGGAGAGATGAAAGCCTGTGTGTCCTCTGAGTTCTCTCCTTTTGAGATATTCAGCTTCCCAGGATGCATCAGTTTTTAAAATGAGACTTCAATCTACAGTATTTTAGCCCCTTTAATAAAAGTTCAGGTTTTTTTCTTTACTTTTACCTTTTTGCCAGTTATGTAAAACCATCTGCTGCTTACATTTTGTCATTTTGAGTGCTCAATCCCTTCCTTTATTTTGTTTCCTTCTGTCTGTCACTCTGTGGAAATAATCATGGGATTTGGAAGGTTGATTTGGAAGTTGCTCTGTGTTTGTGGTGAGTCCAGTGGCTGGCAAGCACAGCAAGGCTTGGAGGTCTTGTGACACCCTTGTGCAGATGATATTCAGGGTTGATTTTCAAGGGCAACTTGAATTAACTTGAATGAACTTTCACTCAAGGGCAGAGTGAGTGCAGGAGGCTGGGAGTGGTCCTGGCTCCCAGCATCCACACGAGCAGCTTTGCAGGGTTGTGCTGTTGTGCAGCTGGGGCCTGGAGCTCAGCATTGCACTAATTTGTTTTCTAGGCCCTGTGAAGATCAGGTTTGTGTCCCACCTTCTGTAGAATATGTGAGGGGGGAAAGGTTAATCTGAGTAAATTTGGGATTTGATGCTCAACTACTTCTAAACAAATATTCCTACTAACATCAGGAAGGCATTTTTCAAATGCTGTTTTTTTTTTTACTCTCACTTTGCTGGAAAACGCACAGATTACTGCTTTACAACTTCTCCATTTGCTTATCCCAGCTTTTGATCAGCTCTAGAGCTACATATTGAAACTGCTGACAAGATGTTCATCAAGGGTATCAAACAAAAAAGAAGAGGAAATGCATCGTCAAAATTGTTTCTCAACATCCTCTCCTTCCTTTTCATCCTGATGACTCTGTTTCTTAGAAGCTAACTTGCCTGACTTGGGGTAAAATTTATCACTGCAAATTATCACCACCATTATTATTTAAATACAACTGTTTTTAATTAAAGAGAAGATTTTGTCTGCTATTCTTCCACTTCTCCTTTTTTTGTTTCCTTCCTCTTTTTAAAAAATTAAATGCCAGCTCTGTATCCACTTTAAATTGCCTCAGCAATTTAAACATTAAATACCTCACAGTACATTGACTTTCAGAGGTGATACATTGGAAGATCTGTAATGGAAAAAACCCTTGGAAAAACTCCCCAAAACCAGGGATGTCAGTGCACCCTACATTTTAGTGTTGGTCTTAGTTGTGTTTCTTTTGTTAAATGCAGAAGCAGTGGTGATGTGAAAAACAAGAGACCTGATGTTAGACAGCCTGGCTCTTTAACCACGTCCTTGTTCACTGGGTGAAGCTGAGGGATCGTTTAACCTCTTCCCTAAGATGATGTGATAGTATAATCTAAGATGTATCCCTATTTTATAGAAATATTACAGTGAAAAGAAGCTTTGATATTATGACAAAACCACAAATGCTGCATAACCTGATGTTAAAAAAGCTTAGATAATTTCTTAAATACGAGGAAGAATTGAAATGGACTGTGCTTGTAGTCTGATGGAAGCCACAGCTTAGTTATGCTGGAGATCTTTTAATTGCAGTTTTGCAGGGTGGTTCTCAGCCCAGAGTTTTCTTTATGTTTCTCTTGTGTCAGATGCTTTATAGGCATTTCAGTCACTAAGGCTGCTATATTTAATGTCTGTATTACTGTTACCACTGAAGGTGTTAATATCCATAATGATATTTTCCCTGAAAAAGCCAGCAGTATTTATTCTTGCTCTTCGTCTTTAAGGTGATTGTCAATATTTTGCTATGTTGGAGAAGGAAATTATGACATTCAAGCCACCTCAGAGTACTAATTCCATTAGAGCACTTTCCAATTCCTTAGCTATGGCCTTGGCTTCTTTAATTAGCAGAGAAATTTAATAGAGATGTATTAGTGAAAGGAAACTAGCTTTGGAGCGTTATCTGGAGACAAAAAAAAATACCCACTTTCAAGGGTGAGTAAATGTGGACCGCTGAACTGGATCCACAGGATCTTCTCCAAGGATTTGTTTTGCAGGATAAACATCAGAGATTACAAAAATGCCCCAGCAGGAAAAATCTTCAAAGCACTGGCTGAAGCTACAAACCTTATAAATTCTGCTCAGGGAAAGGTGCCTTTTCCCTGCTTCCTGTATGGGAGCATGGGGCAGAACACTATGGAAATGGCCAAAGGAGTTTGCCAAGTTTAGTGGATTTCTTGTTGAACAGAATGGGTGTTTAAATGTTGGGAATCCCATGTGCAGAAGGTTTTAAGGCAGGGTGGCTACCCCATCTGAGGCCCAGCTCCACAAAGGCAGCTGGAGTCAGAAGCTGCTCTTTGAAAGGATCCAGGGGTGGTTCCCCATGGCATAGTCACTGCCCTCCCCTGTGTCCTGAGGGAGAGCTGCCCATCCATTTGCCCAGGAAAATCTCCCTGATGAACAATTGTGGTCTGAGGGATTTCAGTCCCTCATCACTCACCCTCCAGAGGTTCCAGGTCACCTTTCTACCTTATCCCTCTTCCTGCACCCTGCCCTGGGTTCCTGCCTGTTCCTTCCCCACGTGTTCTCTCTCAGGTGAACTCACTCATCTGTGACCAAGCCTGGACAGTGCTGAACTCTTTCCCACATCCTGTGACTGACTGCAGGTCCTTCTGCCTGGTCCCTCCCATATCTCAGTCTCTGCAGAAAAGCAGCATTGAAGGTGACTCAGGAATATTTAGATTAAAGAGAGAAGCAGCTGATGGTTCTGAGTAATTCCAGGGTTAGTCCTTATAGCAACGCAATGATGCAGGCATCAGAATTTTCTTAAAGTTTGTTTTCTGCTTCTGTTTTTTTTTCCCCTCTAGATCTGTTCCACGCTGTCCAAAGGCCCTGACAATGATTCAGTTTTCACTTTGCAAGGCACTCATCCAACTGAAATTCTGTGTCCTGAATGTTTATACTGAAATACCCTGGCATGGCAGCAAAGCTGTGTGTACAGACCAGTTTTGCCTGCAGTACCCTGCCCCGGCTTCTTTTTTTTTAAAAAAATCTGTGACTAAGAGCATTTAATACAATTACATAATTGCATTAGCAGAAAAAGTAATTTTTTTCAAATGGAATGCTTCTTCCAAAATTGGTATTTTAAAAGACTTGGAAAAAAAAGCCTGCTTCTTGAAAAAAATAAAATTATCAAGATGGTATTTTTTGTGCAAATGCTTCCTATGACTGAAGGCTTTATTTTTCAACTTTTGCAAAAACAGTTAAGTACATTAACAAGCAATGGAAAAAAATCTGAAAACATAATAGCCATTTTATACTCTTCACAAAGAAGTGAGAAAATGAAGATAATGTTTTGTCTTTAAAAAGGTATATTTTTGCATAAGTTAATAGGCTTCTATTTGTCAAATGCTTTTCACTGCATGTTTACTGCTATTTGTGGGAAAAGCAGCAGTTGTAGTACGCTTCTTGAGAAGAAAAGCTGAAAACCAGCAGTTTAAAATAACCATGGTCAGGTGTTTGTTGGGGATACAGGCAGAGAGGAGAAGATTGCACCTGTGTTTGCCATCCCAGTGCAGCTGACTTCTTAAAATCTTTGATCACCCAGTTTGTCATTTATTTTCTCAGTCAAAAATAGTGCTTGGCTAGCAAAGCACTACCTAAATTCTTTTGTCTTTTCCCTTTCATTTCATCTGTGCTTCTGCTGGTGCTAAAATCAATACTCAACTCCCAGATACGTCTCTGGATTTGCCTGGGGCAAAGGAGTCAGTCGGGAGATTTGTTGTCAGAGTGGTGTTAATTCAGCACCTCCAACAATGCAGATAATGTCAAACCATCAGCATACAGGCAACTTTTTGGGTGCTCAAAATAGGTGGCAGCTTTTCTGTATTGATTTTGAATGGATCATGGAAAGTTAATGTAAACGAAGGTAAAAGAAGATTTTAAACCCATTACTACCAACAACAGGAAAAATTATTACATATTTTTAGTCTAACCTCAGTCCTCCTTGTTCATCTTTTACCCTTTTCCATTCCTTTCCTTTCCCTTCCCAGCAAGGGACTGTTGGAAAGAAGTTCTGTCAGCTCATGTAGGGAAGGACTGCTGCAATCACTGGAGTTTGATTCTTCTGATTCCAGTTTTATGTAACTTTTTTTCCTCCCGAACATCTATTGTCACTCTTCTCTAAATAGAAGACATTACACTTAATACAGATTCTTCTTGTCTTTTTGTCATTTAAATGTAAAGCCTGTAAATTTAGAACCTGTTAAAAATTATTTTTAGTTAGGAAAAGAAAGTGCTGGGTAATGTTCTTTCTCTGACCAACTGCTGGATATAAAGAGCTGCTGAACAGCCTCCAGAGCCTCCAGTTCATCACTGACAGTACAGTATTAAGTCATCTTTTAGATCCATGCAGAGGACAAAGGCAGAGCTGCTCTGCGGACAGGTGTGCTGCCCCTGTCATGATTTTAACAAAGAGGAGTTTTAATGATTCAGTTGCTATTTGAAATAAAGTAGGTGAAACGTAGTGAGAAATAGACTTGCTTCTGAAAGACTGTGCTGTGTGTATTTTTGGAAGTTGGTACTGAGAAGTTCTGGTTTTTTTATTTTTCTCTGAAGGAAAGTGAAAAATGTTGTGTGGGGATCAGTTGTGGTAAATGTGTTCAATAGCCTTTCCCAGATGTCATCTCAGCCTGTGTGAGGATCATGAGATCAAAAAGAGAAGGGTTTTCTTCTTCCAGTAATTAAGAAAATCAAGATACTGGATGAAAAATTGCTTTCAAATCACTTGTAGTAATTTAGTACTGGACTGTGCCACAGTGATAACTGGCCTGAACATCCTCATGAGTTTCAGTACAAAGATATTCCATGTAGCCCTGGTGAGTTTGAATGCCCTGAATGCAAATACCATTGGAGCATTGCAGAAATCCCTTCCTAGGAAACAAATTGGGAGATTATTAAAGCCAGTTAAAGTCTTTGAGGGAGAATATTATTTCAATAGAAGAAGCTAATTTGTCAGAGAAGGAGGCATTTAACTGATCTCGCTAAAACGTCTTTTAAAAACTTGTTAGCACTCTGTGTCCCCTTCATTCCATTATGGGCTGATAAATCCCATATGGGACAAACTGACCTATCAGTTTTGTCATTAAGCATCCTTAGCTTTAAGGTTTTTTTATTGTCTCATGTTACCTAGTGGAATATAAAATAGTGCAAAACCGATTTAATTTTAATTCCTATCACCATAACCCACCCCCACCTGCCCACAGTTTTTAAATCTAAAAATTATTCTTTCTCTCCTGTTTGGACTCAAAATCCAAGCTTCCTGGGAAGGAGAAAATCTGTGCCACATCAACTTCTGTGTATTTTTGGGGGAGATGGCAAAGGCAAATATAAAAATATATGTGGTACCTTTTAATTAGGAGACCATGAGGGGATGTGCTTTGCCATGTGTGCTTCACACAGACTCTTGGTGACATTAACTTCTTTTACTTGCCAAATTATGGAGCAATTAATGCCTCCATGTCTGCTTGTGGCAGGAGATTTATGGGGTAGGCACAGGTTTGCTTAAATTATCTGTGGGCCCTGTGCAGGGTCAAAAAAGATCGTTTCTCTCCATCCACACTGTCCCTCTAAGTCTATGTTTTTTGAAATACTTGCTGTTGGCTGACTGCTTGTAGGGGAGGAACCTGGAAATGCCCTGTAGATTCATTTTTTGTAAATGAGACAGGAGATGGGCAAGCTTTTAGTAATTATAATCAATAAATTGTAGCTTTTGAGAATTTTAATTTGCTGTTACTTTGGTTGCAGTGCTCGGAAATGCCTTTCACAAATGAAAATAAATATATTAGCTGAATAAATCAGTTCCTGGATCTGGTGTGAATCTGCCCCAAATAATAATAATAAAAAATGAAATTTCATAATAGCCTTATGCCTCTGAAGTGTGAAAGGGAGATAACATCAAGGACTTCAGATACAGTTTTGTTACTTGACTTTTTCCTTAAGTTTTCATTAGCTTTTTATCCTAATCTTGTGAATGAATCCTCATCAACAACAATAAAAGCAGGTTTTGCTCAGCAAGTTTCTTAATAATGTATAAATGAAAATAAATGGATTTTTTCTCACTGTGAAAAGCTTGGCTTTTCCCAATCTATATAATTTCTGCAGTATTGAGTGCAGTTTTGAAGAGCAGAACCACAGCTCTAGTGGTGTGTGTAAGTAAAAATAATGAATATAGTTAATATTCTGTTTTGCTAGAAACATTCACAAGGACAAATACACTTATGTCCGTGCTGTGCATTTCAGATTGGTACAAACTGTGGTCGTCTAAAGCATTCATAATTGCCCAGAGTAATTAATTGCCCAACAATAATTGATATTGTTGTAGTATCAGCAGTGTGATCACTGTCCAAAGCCAAAGTGGATTGTAGAGATTGAGCTGTGAATGCTGCTTAGTGTGTACTTAAAATGCTTTGGCTTCATTTTGTGTTTTCAAATGAATGTCCTGGCCGGAAAGGTCTGGGTCAGGAGGTAGAGGAGGTTGTGAGAAAATTAGGATTAAAATTTGGAGTGATATAGAGGCCAGGCAGGAGGGGTTGGGGTTGCCAAAATTGAGGGGAACTTGTACCAAGGACCACTCTTCTGTGTAGGATGTGAAATTAATCTGGAGCCCTTCACTGTGCCCCTGCTCTTTGCAGGAACTCCTCTCAATGTGGCCCTTTTTCTGTAGCCCTAAACCTCGAGAGCTGCAGAGCCCTGAAAAGCATCTCAGCCTTTCATGTCTGTTCTGCAATGCAGTCTCAAATCTCATTGCTGGAGTAAAAGGGGGATTGCCTGAAACTTTAGGGCTAGGCTCCATCTTCTTGGGCATCTGTGTACTGTTTTTGCCTCCATGTCTTTTAGTGATGTGAATGGTGTGGGGGTGTAGTAAAGCATCCCCTACCCCTAAGTGGGCTTCTCTGCATAAGGAAAGAGTTTCAGTTTACCTTTAGACATTTTAAGAAGTTTAACTAGAAAGTTTTGTGCCCTTCTCATTGTAACTGGCTCAGTGCCAGCACAGAGACATTGACTGGGCTCAGAAAGTGTGACTAAAAGCCTTTTGCTGATTTCATTGGGCCAAGAGCCAAACAGCCCACCTGAACTATTGAGTACTAAAGAGAGAGAACAAAGAAACTCAGGCATTTTCAGGGTGTTGTAGCAGGTATGGGAACTGTCCCTATACTGTGCTTGGCTTTGCTTTTGTGTTTGTATTATTTTCTTTCCTTATTCAAACCTTTTTGCTTTTTCAAGACACACTTGATCACACCATCTCGCTGTTTGATTTAAGCCGTTTCTCTGCAAGGGCTGGACCCTCAGAGGTATTGGGAGCCCCAGTATGGGGGGGCTTGTCTCCCAAACCATATCCTCACGAGCTGCTTCATGCTGATGGTGCTGTGCCTGTGCCACCTCACTGCTTGTTGCCTTCCTCTGGTTGTCCTTGTCACATCAAGCATGGCCCATGTGCCTTCACATCCTGGCTTGTGTCAGCAGTGGTGTGGCCAGCAGGACCAGGGTAGGGATTGTCCCCCTGTGCTGGGCACTGGTGAGGCCACACCTCAAATCCTCTGTACAGTTTTGGGCCCCTCATGACAAGAGGGACATGGAGGGTGCAGAGAAGGGAACAGAGCTGGGGAAGGGTCTGGAGAGCAAGTCTGGTGAGGAGCAGCTGAGGGAGCTGGGGGTGTTTAGCCTGGAGAAAAGGAGGTTCAAAGAAACACTCTCTAGAACTCCCTGACAGGAGGATGCAGCCAGGTGGGGATCAGGCTCTGCTCCTGGGTAAAGATGGGAGGAAAGGAAATGGCATCAAGTTCCTCCGGGAGAGGTTTAGATTGGGTGTTGGGAACAATTTCTTCATGGAAGGGATTGTCAAGCACTGGCAGTGGCTGCCCAGGACAGTGGTGGAGTCTCCATCCTTGGTAGGATTTGAAATACATGTGGATGTGGCACTTGGGGACATGGTTTAGTGGTGGCCTTGGCAACGCTGGGTGAAGAGTTGGACTTGCTGGTCTTTAAGGTCCTCTCAAACTTTAGCAATTCTGTGATTGCATAAAGCTTTGCAGTCTTGGCCAGTATCAGCAGAAGGCGGCTTTACAAAAAACCACCCCCAATTTTAGCCCTATTATTCCAGTGAAATCTGCCTGCAAGGATTAGCTCATTAATTATTTTTTATGGATGTGTGTGAAAGTAGGGAGCTGGTGATGGAAGATGTTCTGCATAAATTCTTCAGGAAGATCCAGGAATGGAGAAATATGGAGTAATTTCTTACAGTGTCATGGCAACCAGCTCTACCCAGAGGAGGCATCCTATCAATTAGGTTAAATAATTATGAACAACATTGAGTAAAATGAAGAAAAACAGCTTAGAGTCATGTCAGGTGGGAGGCAGCTAAGCTACTAAACAAAATAAAAAATAAGCTGTTATCACTTCTGGAAGAATTCAGCAGAGGCTGAAGGGAGATGTGGAGAGGAGGAAGAAATCATGGGAGTTAATGAGATAGTGAAAAAAAAACTTGTGGTGGAAACTTACTCAGATAAAGTGAAAAGTGTTTGGGAAAATTCTTAGTTTTGCTGAAAATTTATTCTAAGTTATGTATTTTGAGGAAAAGAATTAATATACACTAGAGTTTTTTTTTTTTACATCTGAACTAATATGTCCCTGATTTCAGGAGAACTGAAAAGTTCTCTTGCTCATTCTCTTACTCCTCTGCTTTTCAGATTTTTTTTTCACACTACAATGAAACGAGAAAAATCCTTCCCTTGGTTTTCTGCTGGAAAGGTTTTAAAAATGGGAGGAAACCTTATTTTATTTTTTAAAAACTTCACTTGGACGGTGGGAAAGCAGAACATATTAAAAAAAAAAAGACATTTGACTTCTACTTTCACTTTAGAAGGTTGTCTACAGTTACAAATTCAGACTAAGACTCAGGTTAAGGTATTACTTCTTTTTTTTGCTAAAGTTTATCATATTTCATAGAATAAAAGCAGCAAAATAACAAAGTGGAGAATAGTAATTTTTAAAACCAGGAGTGCACGTCTCAATTTTATAAAATATTTCATTCTGAATTTCCTAATAAAAAATAGAATAGGGTCAATTGACATAAATGATTAAGTGTGGAACTTAATCATAAATGTTTAAGTATGGAACAAAATTGAATAATTTACCTTTCTTTGTAAAATGTATTTATTAATGAGAAATGTGAAGTGACTGTGAAATGATGAGGATGATTATTATTATTCTTAATTCTAACTATGAATAGGCATGAAGAAAATTAAAATTGTGTCCCAAAGGCCTTTTCTCCTGCCTTTGGGAAATTTCTCATACAGCTTCTCAAAGGAAAATACACTCATACGTGTTTATTGCCGACCCTAAAACTCACTAACATCAGCAGCTACTTTTTATTGACCTCAGTGAATTATGGACCACAACCTCTGGGAAAAATGACTTCAGATTAATATGATTAAGAACTAAAGCAGGTTAGCTTGCAAATTTGGTTCAAAGTGTTTTTATTTAGGTTAGGTAAATGTGTTTTAATGTTATGCCTACTAGTATGTACTTGCAGGAATAAGCACTTGCATAAAATGAGAAATACGTGAAGGATTGTTTCTCCCAGACCAACAGTGGAGGAGATGAAGAGGCTCTGCTGCATAGTTAGTTAGTCTGAATGCCTGAAAAGATTAAAGGAAATATTTGCAATTTGATCAAACAACTGTGGGGAATAAGATGAACTCCTTTGGGATTGGGTTTGCGAAACTGAATAAGAAATGTAAAGAAAAGAGCTTTGCAAAGTCAACTGCAATTAATAGTTCAGTATGAAATTAATGTACCATACTGCAGAGGCTTGGGGAGAAGCAGGCTGGAAGGCCTGAAGAGATGTGCTGATAGATGGGTTGTTGAATATCATTTTCCTGGGGTTTGAAGACTGTGTCCTGCAGGGCTTGCAGCAGTTTCTTACTCACAGAAGTAGCTTGTGGTAGGACAACTCGACGTGAGTGATACCTGCAGGTGTTTAGGAGCACTCAAAAAACATGAATATACTGTCAAACTCCCCATTCCATGTGCAATGCCTATTCTGTGTGTAATTCCAGATGTCATTGTCCCTAAAAAAGGACATTATTGGCACACATGACCAGATATGACTGCCTTGCAACAGCTGAGAAACAACTGAGGATGAAAAAATAAGTGGGGGGAGAGACCCTGCAGTCATTCCCTCAGCTCTTAACGTGTGAACAAATATGGCAAAGGCATCAAGGCCACGGAAATTAACCTCTTGCATTTGTGGCTGATCTCACTGGTGTGTGAATAAAGACAAGATGTTCGGTGTTAATGGCTCACAAGGGCTACCAGACTGGAGGGTTGAACATGTTTTTTTAGAAATTCATGTTTTCTCCTGCTGCTAAAGAGTAACTGTTCGAGAGATATCCCATCCCATAACTGCTATAACTGTTGGGTCAAATCTTGATATTTTTATTCTATCAAATCTCTCGTTTATTTTCACTGGACTTTCAGGGTTGGCTTAGTCACTCTTGGGTAACATCCAGGAACAGCTTTGTCCTGCTCTGGGAAATAGTCAGTCCTGCTTGTAGTGGAAAGATGATAAAATCTTCCCAGTTATTGTGACCTAAGCTCTGATACTGGCATAAACCTAAAAAAAAATTTAAACCAATTAAATTTTGCACAGATTTTTATTTTTAGCTCATAGTTGTGTCTAAATGCAGCATAGGAGAAGCAGAGGAGAAAACTCCCTTGTGCTGCAGGTCTGCTGAATCCTGAAATTAGGGTTTCTGGTTTGATCCAGCAATCCCACCACAGAAGTGATTGTGAAAAGGGATGATGAAATTCAGTGTCAGTGCATACAAATGAATAGGTAGCTTTACTTACACAGTAATGTTTTCTAAATAAGCAGTTACCACTGAGGAATGACACCTGACTCTTACTGCTGAGAGTTCCTTGAAAATATCGGTGCAATATTCAGTACCAGTCAACAAAAGGCAAATAGGACTCCTGGGCAGGCAATTGAAATTAATGCTGTTTCACCACACTGCACTGCTCTGCAGCAAGATGCTGTAACATTAAAAAGGGTGTCTAAAAGGTGACAGGAATGAGGCATGGGATGACGACTGGAAAAACACAGTGGGCGATGGCTTAAAAAAAACAAGAGTGGTGCAAAGGAGGTGGAGAGGAGCAATTACTCACTTTCTAGAAGGGGTGGTTGAGGGTGGTCAGTGTAAAGGCTGGGGCAGCCAGGCTTGCAGAATAGCATGAAAAATTAATGTTTCGGTGAGGGAAAAAAATCCCAGAAATGGATCTGTGGAGCAGTTTTAGATATTCTTGGTGGAGATGGTTGGTGGCTAATACCTGATGTAGGTACAGTCCCTGAGCTCTCTGGGTTTGTGGAAATTGGAAAGGAGTAGCCCAGGGCAGGCATACACTCTGCACCCTCTTTCTTGAGCTCTTCTCATAAGTATCTGGAGGGGGCTGCTGTCAGGGGATGGATTTTGGCTGGATGAGCAATTAGTGTGGTGCTGCGTGTCTGTTCACTTCTCTGTGTTGCCATCCCGGGCAGCTTCCAGGCAGTGCCTGGAGCTTTACAGCAAGAACTCCATAGTCCCAAGAGCAACTTCATTGAATAAGTGCATTTTAGTGAAATGGGACATTAAAAAATGCCATGAAACAGTCACAAAAAAAGTCGAAGGAAAGTGATAAAATACACTCAATTATTCTCCTCAGACACTCTCCAGACATCAGTGTAATTTCATTGACTTCAGTGAAATTAGTGTTAATGTAGGAATGGAAATGCAGCAAATCTAATTCCAGTATCTCCTTCCTGGAATAGTGAGCAAGAAAACAGAGGTAATCAGATAGAAACAAGTGCTGATCAGAAGGAGTTGGACAGGGAGGGGAAAAGCTCCAGGAGCTGCTGCCAGGAAATAAAGATACTTTTCCAGTCTCACATAGTCATGGAGAGTTCAGCAATATGTGCACTGAGGCCAAAATGAAAAGCCAGGCTTTTTTTTTTGTCTTAGTTTGACAGTGTATGCCATCTTTTGTTCTTTTGAATATTCTCAAAGCCCTTCTGGCAGGACAACATTGATGGCTAGCAATGTTTCCAGGAATGATTTTTATTTTTGGTATTATGGAGAAGAGGATAGATGGTGCAGAGCTGTGGGACTGGTTGAGAGAAGTGGAAATATGGTACAGTATTTGGACAGCTTGTTTCACCTGAAAACAGATCTTTTTATAGCCTTTGGAGTGCTGATGTCCAGTTCTACATATCAATGTATAAATAAATGAATAAATAGTAATTTAAAAATATATATTACTATCTGGCTTTGTAATCCTCTGATGAACAATGCAAAAACATTTTTGGGGTGTTGCTTGCCATTTTGCCCTTCACAAGGGTGGTTTGTGTCACTTTGCAAAGGTGAACACAGAGAGTCTTCATAGGACCGTAGGTGTTCTCTGAAGCGAAGTAAAAAATACCCAAACATGCTGGAATCCAAATCAGCATTGTGTAGGGAATGGAACCCTTTCCTAAGCACGTTCACCCTCCCCAAAGACCCTTCTCCCCTGGTAAGAAGTGGTTTTGGGGCAGCTCTGAGTGACTGCCCAGCCACAGACCTGTGATGAACATGGTCCCACCAATGTGTCAGGCAGAGGGTTGGATGTGCTTTGAACACACAAAGGGTTAATTGATAATGCTGAGTGCCAAACTGAGAGGCCAGCTTCTTTCCTCCTCCCAGAAGGATGCAGCACATGTGATTTCATAGAGTATAAAAGTGGGAAACGTGCTTGTTTTCACAGTTGGGTTTCACTTGGCTATTGACTGCTTTACAAGACAACCACAGAGGAAGCTCTGAAGAAGCTGTCAGGCTCAGTGACAGCTCAGCATTTGCCACAGCTAAATCAATACTGCCATGAAGGGCAGGTTCCCAAAGTGAATAATCAGAGTAGAGTAAAGCTAATTCACCTTGAAAGTCTGAAAACGTTGATGTGAAATTTTTTAGACAAAACCAGCATTATTCCAGCAAAACAGGAGAGGTGCTGAGGTCCAGCCCTGAGCTCTGCCCAAGCGTGAGAGTGAGGAGCAGGGTTCACACCAGTCATGTGCACAAATATACTGATAAAATGGCAAGCTGGTGCTAATAAATTGGGCAAAAAGGGGTTTGGATTGGCCCTTATTGTTAGCAGTGTGCTAGGAGCTCATGGCTTGGTTTTGTGGAAGATATTCCATTGCAATATAAACTGAGGGTATGTGTGAAGATAATTAATGTTCTACTTTTTCTTAGGCTGTTAAGACTCATTTTTTTTGCATCAAAATGTGATTTTTCTTCCATTGTTCAGGTTTCTAATAGTCAGAATCAAAAGACTGGAGGAAAAATGTTTTGCTGTGAATTATTTTAGTTTTATAAAAGCTGGAGGTGAATTGTTTCAACTTTTTTGTTAAACTCCTTTATTTTCCATTGGTTTTAGTGCAAACATGTCAGAGAAGAGAAATCTAATCAGAGCTAATTTGTCAGCATCAGATGGAAAATTTTGGATACAAAAGTTTGCTAAGCTCTGTCTAGAAGTGCTGAATTTGCTGGATGGAGGATTAGAGAGAAAGTGCTTCTGTAGATGACTTAGATGAGTAAGAAATATTATTGTTGAGTTCAGTGAATCTGTTTTGCGGTCATTTTATGAAGCAGAATTACTCTGAAAATAATGGGATGGAAACATCATCTCCAAATTTGAGGCTTTTAATATTAAGCGTTAAGTACTTTACTTGTTCCTAAAATACCCTATAATTACTCACAAAAATCCATCTTCACACAGAGTTCAGGCTGCGTTCTACTGAATAGAAGCAATATTGCTTTACCTGTTCTCTGTCTCATTAATATTTTCAGACAGATATTGTATAAATATCTCACTGTTATGGCAACTAGTGTGTTTACCACATTGCTCAGGGCTGCACATGGCTGGTATTTTATAGTTGGAATAATTCCTTTAATTGTCCCAAAACCATTCTTGTTATTTGTGCTGAGATAAAACCGAACATTTAATTAAATGAATAAGCAAAATTGGATTTGAAAGAACTAGAAAGAAGGAGCAAATTAGAAGACTTAAAGGAAAATTTGCAGCTGGAGAAATTCTGGGCCCATTGATATTGTATGTTCACCTTTACACTGTATATATGTATATTTATGAGTATCTAAACCACACCAGCACATAGATTTATACAGCACAAACTTCTGCACTGGCATACACATAAAAAAAGAACCTAGAAGCAGAGAGCTAGAAGCATCTTTTCATACAGTGCAGTACTTTGAAAGGTGTGTTTACAAATTTTCCATTATATTTTAACAAGACAGGCAATTTAGGTGGTGTCCCTCAGTGTGTGAGTGATGTTCTGGCATCCTGCCTCCAGCAACATTGCTACCCTGAGTTAATCTTAATGTGACAAGAACTTGGTATCCCACTAAAAAAAAAAAAATCCTTTAAAAGCATTAAAGGGAAAAAAAAAAAAAAAGTCAACAAGGGAAAAAAGCCTCGCGGCTCAAATCCAGCACGGAGCTGTAAAGTGTTTTCACACGGGGATACTGACAGCTGCCAACTTTGCTCAGGGAACTTTTTGTTTGAGATGTTCCCTTTGGTTCCTGTGCTGCAGTTCAGTACTGCTGGAGACCCTTTGTGTCCTGTGCTTGTTATTGGTGACAGTTTTGACACACTGAGGCATAGTGAGGAAGGCACAGGATGGTTTTGATCCCTGGGTCTTGGTTCTGGACAGTAACAAGAGTAAGGGCAACACTCTGGGAATATTTTTTTTTGGTGGAGAAAGGAAAGAGAAAGATTTATGTGATAGGTGGGTGATTGTCTGGCAGACACAATTCAGCTTTTTCCAAAATACTGGAGTGATTTGCATGGAAATGAGGCAGTGTTGGAGATAATATTCAAAATGGAGAAAATGATAAATAAGGATGGAGCAAAGTGTGCTAGAGGCACGGAAGTTGCTGGAACTTGTGGCGAACATAATTCTCATGAACTTTGGTTAACTTCTGCTTCTCTGCTTTCCTTCTGCACGCACCCTTTAGGGAAGCGATGGTGTTTTATTTAACATTTACCTTTGCCCAGGACTTTGTGCAGTATGTGAAATGCTATTTGGAAAGGAGGTGATGGGTTTCTGAAGAAACAGGAATGATGAAGCATCACTGTAAGAAATGGTTTCACTCCTTTCACTAGTTAATTCTTATCTGTGTTTGTGTCATACTGTTCTGATAAATGGAAAGTTAAATATTCCTGCCCCAACTGTCACCATCAAAAGCTGTGACCCATTAAACCCAACTTCCACTGCATATGAAATGTGTAAAAGAAGCCCTAATCAGCCTCTTAATTCAGAGTTGTTAGAGGAAAAGATTCTAGAATTAAGGCCTTTTCACTGCAAAATAAGGATTTTTCCAGCAAAGTGATGCTTTTACCATTCAGTTAACACAGGGTACTGCTGTTTGCCCTGCTGCTTGTTGTGGTGTAATTGCCACCATTTTTCAGGCTGTGCCTTCCTGTATGTTGCTTAACACCCTTGACTAATGTGATGAGGAAGAAGCAGACCCTGGCAGTCCCAAGACCTGTAAAGCTTTCTGATGGAAAGAAATGCAGGAAATTCAATCCAAATACCAACAGGAATCCCCCTGAGCCTGTGCAGGGCTGTTTCTGATGGCTGGCACTGTTTTTCAGGTGAAGGAACAAAGTAATCTAATAACCTGAGGTGGCTGTGGAAGGGGATGTTGGTCAGGGAATGTGTGTGCAAACTGATCTGAAGCTGCTTAGCATCAGACCTTTCCCCCAAATTTGCCCTAAACCAGGACAGGGCCCTTTGCCCTCCATCCTCAGGTGGTTGAAATGAGGAATTTTGTTGTCTGTGCTGCTGAATTACCTTAGCCAGCTCCAACTCTTGTCCATCACTGTACAGGACTGGAAGCCAAACCCACTGATAGCTGTGGACAGTTATATCTTTAAGACTGTGTTTTGCAATAACACTTCAACCAGTCTTGGCTTGCAGCTCTGTGCAAAAGTGCAGGTGGTCAGGTCATCACATCTGCATGGTGGTGAGGCATTGGAGCTTTAAAGTATTTTCCATCAGCTGAGTGGGCTCATTAAAAAAAAAAAGCTCCCAGGTTCACCATCTAAAAATTAGTGACCGACTGTACAAGTGCAATTGAAAGCCTTCATTTTAATAAGAATTTATGCATGAGGAATGCCAAATGCCCAATTGCCTCCAAAGCAGCTGTCCCCCTCTTCTGTGCAGTGTCCCCTGCAAGGGGAAGAGCAGTGAGTGTGAGTTCCTACAGTTTACCACTGATAATCATCTAGTTTACATAATAATTTAGTTCTTGTCAAGCAAATATCAATGTTAACAGGGATTTCACAGGCTGATCTTTATTATCACTATCCTCTTAATTTAGGATTTGCATTACTGGAGTATCAGGAAGCTGCTGGGCCAGGAAAGCAGGGGTGGGCATCAGCTGGACCCAGGGAGGAGCTCTGCACCTTGTATCACTGCAGAGTGGGATGTAGGAATGCCACCGGCATCCTGCAGGGACAATGTAGGATACACAGCTGGGAGTGCCAGGCTGCTGGTGGAATCTGAAACCTGGAATCATGGTGGGCTTTTAACCAGACACAACTGTGTGCAAATCGCCTCTGATTTCACCAGTCAGATGGTTTTGGTGAGGAGTTCAGAGCTGAATTTCATTGCTGAATCCAGACCTTTGCCCCTTAGCTTCTCCTCTGCAAAGTGGGTGTGACAATGCACTGTTGGGGCTTATAGGAGGATAAATACATTGGATGATGTGTCATGGGATAATACAGTGATCTGGCTGCAGGGGAGGAAAGTTTTGTTTTGTTTTGTTTTTTGCTTTGGATGATTTTGGAAGAAAAATGTAAAAGTTAGTGTGCTCTGGTGTTGGCATCTCCCTGTAAATGGGGAAAAAATGTGATTGAACACTGATGTAAAACATTGCTGGAATGGGGGAGACTATTTTAACAGCAAAATATTTAGTGAGGACAAGGATTCAGAATCAAGGGTGGGCTTTTGAAGAGCTATAAAACCACGGGGCTGTGTTGGTGCTTTCACTGGCACAGCTGGCACACAGGAGTGTCCCTGAGGGGGAGAGGTGGGAGGCTGGGGCTGGCATCAAAGAAGTGCTATAAAACAGTGATGGAGGAGGGGGCTTAGGAGGATTATTTTCTCCCAAGTAGTAACTTGGTTGAAATGTGTTGGTGGATTTGAGGAAAGCTATTTCTGTTAGGAAAGTGGCAGCTTTATGCTGCTGCAGCATCTCAGCAAGGCTGATTGACGTAGGAGATGGCCACTGCCTGGTGTTGCACCAAACAGTGCCTGTAAACGTTTTGCAGTCTGAGCAGATGTATCAAGGTGAGGTGGAAAGAAATAACAGAAAACTGCTCAACGTCTAGAATGATAAATCAGATTTTTGGGTACTGAGTTTCTCTCTGTTTAGTAAATTGTAGTGTCTTGACCCTGTCTGGATGCCAGACACCCACCTTGGAGTCTGCAGAGCTGTTCCCATCACATATTCTCATCCTGCTCTTCTCTGGCTGCAGTTACATCTGCACAATACCTTTTTTTCCTTATTGTTCTTAAATATGATATCACAGAGGTGTTACCATAATTTCTAATTGGCCCAGCCTTGGCCAGTGGCACATCTGTTCTGGAGCTGCCTGGCATTGGCTCTGCTGGACATGGAGGAAGCTTCCAGAAGCTTCTCACAGAAGTCACCCCTGTGTACACAGAAGCCACCCTCTCAGTACCAAAATTAGGCCGTGTAAACCCAATACAAAAATGTATATTGGAGTTTTTATCGAATCTCTCCTGAATGATAGCACTTTAATAATACTTACCTAAAAATCTTTCAAGAGTAGCTAATATCAAAAATTAGTTGAAGAGGAAGTTGCAGCTAGCCTCAACATGCAGAAATGAAAATCTTTATTTTTCCTCACAGAATTGTTTAAGTTGGAAAATGCCTCTGTTGGTCATTGACCAGCCATTAACCCTACACTGCCCAGCCCACCATTAGACCATGACCCCAAGTGCCACATCTGTGTGTCTTTTAAATACCTTCAAGGAAGGTGACTCCACCACTGCCCTGGGCAGCCTGTTCCACTGCTGGACAGTCTTTCAGTGAAGAAATTTTTCCTACTTTCCAGTCTAACCTTTCCTTGACACAACTTGAGGCCATTGCCACTTGTCCTGTCTCTTGATGTTTGGGAGAAGAGGCTGGTACCCCCTCGCTAATCTTCTTTACAATTGCAGTTTAGAGGAACATTGTATATGCTTGGATTAATAATAGTCCAGTGTAGAGCAGGACATAAGGAAAATCAGATCTCTCAATTAAGCCTTCAGTTCCTTAAGGCAGATGTTCCTATCTGGATGTATTTAGCATACGGTCAGGATAATAAGAGATCTGAAATGCTTTGGGACTATTTAGGTAACTCTGAGTCATTTTTTTTTCAGAAAGTTCCTTATTTTTACATAGGCTAAAACATTTATGTAACACCATTGCTAAATCATTCAGAAATGTCATATAAAAGTACAAATATAGTAACAAATTTTATATGTAAAAGTATATAGTACTTGGGTTCTTGTATGTAATTTTGGGGAGATTTTGGGAGAGAAAAAATAGAAACTACAATTACAGTTGGACCACTCACCTCACCTTTAGGACTGAGAAAAAATATTTCTGCATCATTGCATCAAATTTATCTCTATAAAATGTAGTGAAGACTGTTCCAGATTTACACACATAGAGCAATTGAGTTAATGAGCTTTGTATGACTGTAGGAACACAACAGGAAATGTTTGGAGAAATTTAAGTCATTAAATAGAAGGTGAGTAAATGCAGTTTGACCTAAGCAGTCCTTTGACGAAAATGCATAATTTCGCCTTCAACCTCATCTCTCCTGTTTATTGTAAAGTGAGAGACTAAATTAAAACTATTTAGGTGTATGAGTAACTTTAGAGATTTCTTTAGATGTTGTTTAAACACTTCCACTGTAAAGAGAGGCACAACGTTTTATTTTCTTTCAGAACCTTCTGCAAATGTTTTTTACTGGCAGTTCCACCTGCCAAAAATAATTAAAATACAGCAAAAGTGAAATGCCCTTGGTAGCACTCATCTGCCTTTGTTTTTTTATAGGTGAGAGGTAAGACTCACACTTGTCACTTCAATATTTGCTCATTAAGTAGAGATTCTCTGAGATATCTTCACTTGCTAATTGTGGACAATATGGATTATTGATGGAGAGCCTTAACCCTTTGAAGGTGACAGCAGCATTAGATCCTTGTCAGCACCTCCCAACTTTTGTTGCATACCAAGACCTGCAAAACAATAAAAATCAGCTTTTTATAAATTACCTCCTTTCCTAGTTATCATGTAGAAAACAGGGATAGGGAGATGATTTACAGAGAGAGGTAAATTACGAAAAATCTTCTCTCCCCCCAAAACCTGCAAACCACCCTCAGCAGCTGCTGGTGTGGGCATGGGGGAGCACCACGACTGAGCAAAGCCTTTGAGGCACAGCTCCAAAGCTGTGAAGATCTAACCAGGTTCCCTTTAACTCTTTGCCAAAGTAAGTAACCTGTGAGAGGAGTGGAGTATTTGGATGAACTCAACCATTTTTACCATTTCCAGTTCTAAAGGAAGGCTTTGGTTTCCAACAGGGAGATAATGCTGAGTTTGTCTGTGCAGACTTCCACAGCCTGGTGGAGTGGATGGATTCTGGCTTAGTGAGGTTTTGCTGGATGGTGTCTACAGGGATTTTGTGTGCTTGATCCAATGATTTACCCTACCTTAATTTCTTGAAGGAACTTTTTTTTTTTAAGTACAACTTTTCCAGGATGCTGTATTATGAGACACAGGACTAGAATTTCTTCTCTGGCCATACATTTTTCTACAGATCCTCTCTTCCAAGAGGAGGTAATAGGTGCCAGTTCCTTCAGACAGGCTGTTTTCACCATGGCATTCTTAGCTGTTTCCAGCCTGGCAGATGTCACAGTTGAATCTCTTTGTTCAAGCCTTACAGGGCACATTTATAATCAGCCTGTGTCCTCTGGGTAGGTCTGCATGGCCAGTTGGGTTGTAGGCATTGGATTTACAGATGCAGTCTAGCTGTAGTTACAGGTTGTAGAAACTCTGCTCCTGCAGAAAGCATTTTGGGGGCAATTAGGGCTTCTCTATACATTTATAAAGACTTGCAGTAGCATCTAACATCAAGATATTTGTGCCCTCACATACTTGATGAGATGAGTGCATGATAAATCAGCAACTGTTCAGAAGGATGAGGGATGTTGCACTTAAGAGAAGTGATATTTCATCAAGTTTGTCCTGCTGCAGAAGTCCAAAAGAGCAGAGAAAGCTAAAGAGATAAAAGTTATGTGGCATCCATCCACCTAAACTTTTTTATAATCCATATACTTGTACTCTTAAGTGTTAATATATGTCTGAATGGGTACAGAGATATAGAAAACCTTTCTGTAGCTTGCAGATACGATGCAGCAATCAGAAAAGCAAGGAAAAAAACCTGCCCTTGCAACGTCACACGGACTGTTATTCTGCTGTGTTTTCTTAAACAGAAATCTTGTGTTCATCTGTGCTGCACATTGTGTGGTCTAGT
Organism: Trochalopteron elliotii; assembly: GCA_024734555.1. Classification (NCBI taxonomy): domain Eukaryota; kingdom Metazoa; phylum Chordata; class Aves; order Passeriformes; family Leiothrichidae; genus Trochalopteron; species Trochalopteron elliotii. The sequence continues at coordinate 143,841 of JANPWX010000310.1, forward strand.
TTGGTGTGATCCTGTATTTGTGATGAACTTTGACATCTGATTTCTACCTGGACATATCAAAAGCATTGTGTGAAATGGAAGTACAATTTTTCTATTAGATGGGTTTTAGGAGAGCACCACGTTTCTTTAAAAATGCCACCTCTCACGCAGGGGTGATGTACAATAGTAAATTGGAAACAAAGTGAGATTTCTGGAATGAGGTAGAAATGGGTTGTGTAGAGGGAAGACATTATTCACTGAGTGATGGAAGGCATTTTTTCCTTTCACAGTGGCTTATTTCTTACCATTTGTAGGCTGCAGTTGTTTTTTAAAAAAAGCAATATGGAAATGGATAGCTGAATTCTGCTATAAAGTACCTCCGAGCAAAGATTATTAAAAATTACAGGCACAATTCTGTGTATTTGATAATGTCAAAAACAGACGTAGTGGAGCACACTGGTGTTGTGAGATACCAGAATATTTCTCTTTTCTGAAAAGTCTGTAATGTCTAATGTAAGAACGTAAAACACAAAATTCTCTGACATTATCCTTGAATTATGATTAGCATTTACTAGATCATACATATTAATCTTCATCTTTTATTTTTTTTTCCCAGCTCTTCTTTATGCAACTATTTTTGGAAACGTCACCACCATTTTCCAGCAAATGTATGCCAACACCAACCGGTACCATGAGATGCTGAACAATGTGAGGGATTTCCTAAAATTATATCAAGTCCCAAAAGGCCTTAGTGAAAGAGTCATGGATTACATTGTCTCAACCTGGTCCATGTCTAAAGGAATTGACACAGAAAAGGTATGAGTACCCGAGATAACAGTTTAGATATCAAGAGTTTGTGTCCACTGTGTGCTTTCTCAGAAAGTGGACTGTATAGCAGCTTGTAATTCACTAACAAATTCTTAACTGCATGTTACACCTTTATTATGTTTGTGTTTGGAAAAAAACCTGGTTGTTTTAAAAATGTTTTAAACATTTTTAGGACTGTTTTGCTGCTTTGAATGTATGCCTTTATTTTTCATTGTGGTTAATGTTTTCTGCTTTCCATTCTTAGTTTGTCTAAATACTAAATAATTTTAGTGTACTTAACTATTGAAATCAATGGGAAATTGGTCTTCAAATTAGCCCAAGAACATAATTTGGTGTCTAAACTACATCTGTATTATCCTGAGAAGTATTGGCATCTGTGCATTGCAATTAAATGTGTTTGATTGGCTTGGACCTTTTGCTGATGCCCAGGACCTTGGTGTATCCATCAGCATAATTAGTATAGGATTTAATGGCAGTAGAGATTGATCTTCCTGAGCTCAGATCTGTTGGACTGGCACTTCAGGCCTTTGGTAGGGAGGTACAGAGAATGTGATACCACTGGCATCCGTGCCAGGGTGGAAGTCCTGCAGGACTTTAGCCCTCAGAAAGGGCTGGTCATTTAGGTTTCTTCAAAGGCTGATTTAAGAAGGTCATCTTTGGAGAGTGATTCATCATGTGCCAGGACTGACCTCATGACTTGTCCTCAAGAACTCTCTTTCTGCATTGCATGTGCAGTGAGTCTGTCCAGCCTTGGATATTTCAGAGAGTTGAAGTCAGCTGAGGGAAGGGTTCCACCTGCAATGCTTTGAATATAAGGCAAGATAAAACAGTTTTAGGTGCAGATTTTTGTTCAATGAGGATCAGTGATGCTCCTGTGTCTCCCGTGGACCTGGTACATGTCAGCTTAAATTAGACATTCAAGCTCCAGTATCCATGATTTTCCTCCTAAGGACTTAAAGGTCAAGGGTCCAAAGGAGTTAAGGAAGAGTCATGACAGATGACTTTTGAAATGTGCTTGCAGAGCTTTAAAGTTCTTTCTTCAGTTGAATTTCTGGTGCAACATGGGAGGGTGATGCACATTGTTCAGGTGTGCCAGGATGAAGTCTCTGCACAGAAAAAATTTAGTCTTACATCATGCTGATGCAACAACAATTCTCTTATATATCATCTGCTGTGAAATTCAGTTTACTACCACAAATACAACTACTTAAAGTAACAAAAATCTTCATTTCTTCGATTCTTGTTCTTCAGTATGCCACATTCTTTAATATGTTAATTTCTTATACACTAATACCCTAACTTCCTAATCCTGATTCACATGTGTTAAAAGTGAGCTTTTCTATTCTAAACTACTGTAAATGCATTCAGCCCTATTGTATTAACTTCAAGCTACATGGAAATTGAACTCCCATTTGCATTTATCTCCTTGCAGTTAAGCCAGAGTCCTGTGTTACTCCACTAGAGTTTCATTAGATTTTAATGATGCTTTGCAGTTAATTAGGAGAACCTATGCTTTAATTACTGAAATTTCCTACCATAGTTTCCGCATGTCCGGTTTTATAGATGATAAAAACGCAGTTAGAGCCATAATCTCATGGCAAGCATTGTTCTCTGGTCTGCAAGATGGAGTGGCTGCTTAGCTAGATAATTAATTTACCTGTAAAATCTGTGACTTAGGTTTTTTTTTAACAATTTTCCCCTGGTGAAGACTTGCCCACACGTAGGCCTGGATCCCAACCCAATTTAAAACAGTGGAAGGATTTCAGGAAGCTCTGCATCTGGACATCAGTAGCTGCAGCTAATGGAGCTTCCCAGAAAAGCCCATGGTACAGAAGAGCAGAATCAAGAAAAATGTAAGAACTTGAGCATCGTGTTGGATATATTGGTATTTTTTGTCCCTTACAGCCTGCAAGTCTGCAAAAGTGACAGCTCCAGTGACCTGTAGTGTAGGAATGCATTTCCCACACCCAGCAAGTGTTTTCCATATAGGGAAAAGTTTAAGACTCACCCTTGCATTTCTTATAAGAAAAAGAACCCAGGAATTTCGATACCCTTCTGGCAGTGATTGGCTCAGTGCCAAGAGAGAAGCATCTATTGATCCTTTTCACTGTTCTTCAAGTCCTGTATCTCTCCCTATTGACAGCAGGCCAGGTTGTCCCTCCTAAAACATACAGTGAGTGTTTAGGAAGGAGCACAAAGGAAGTGAGAGGCTTTTTGGAGTGTTTTTAGCAGGGTGTCAGAGGTTTCTTGGACACCTGTGTGCATCTTTTCTTTCGTTTTCTGTAACGTTTGTTATTTTGTTATTTTTCACTTATTAAATCTACTTTACAAAGCACCTCTGAAGGGCAGTCTCACTAAGCCAATCTGCAAGGTCTGGACCCTCAGAGATTGATACATTCACAGGTGGTTTATAAGACTCTGGCCACATGTTAAACTATATCACTGTAGTGCCTGCACAGAGCATCCCAGGGTCTGTGTGGAGGCAAGGATCAGGCAGTTTGCTTTCTGCTGCAAAAACCTTGCCTTTAGCAAAAGCTTGGAAAGCTGTGTTGCATTGCAGCCAGTCTTACATTTATCTCCACTCAGGAAGGTGTTACAATGTATGTCACCCAAACAAGTGAGAAATGATTGTAAATTCCTGCTGAAAAAATCAGAGAAACAGCAGTACAGTCCTACAGATTGGCCATCTAGGGTGGGTGGTTTCTCTTGCTCAGGTCCTTCATTATTAATCCACCAAGCCTTGCTGTAAGACTCCCTGCACTTAAATTCCATCCATCTGCACCAAACCTAGAACAGCAGGAGGATGGGAGCAGAAGGACCCCCAAGGTACCCAGATTTATTTTTGTGGGTACAGAGGGGCCAAGGGGATGCACTGCAGCTGCAGCTGAGCTGCTGAGTCCAGACAGTGCTCCAGCTTGGAAGAGAGGATTATTGTTCCAGGTCTTGGTGGATTGCTTGTCTGCACTGCTTTGTCTGACAGCCTGGACCTGACCTTGGAGGTTTCTGCCAGTTTCGTTTTCAAAGCTCCAGTAATGACATTCTGAGCAGTCTGTTGTGAGGATATATTTGCATCTCATGATTTCCCATTTTCCTTAATTTTTATGAACTTTTCATTAAGCTTCTTATTATCCTGCAAAACACACATGTGGTCGTGACACAGGATAATTACTGAGGAATTTCAGCTTTTCGTTTTCCATCAGACAGATCAGACTGTTTCCATCATCCAAAGATGTTTTTCAACCTAATACACTCTATTACATCCTAAATTATTCCAAATATATCTCCATTGTCACACTGGAGTGTGTTTTGCGACATCATTTGCCCCAAATTTGTAATACATTTCACTCAGTCACTCAGCATGTTGAAATGGCTTTGTTTTGACCCCCAAATTTAAAGAACAAGAAGGAAGAATGAGTTTTTTACATGAGTATTACAGTAGGTTTCTATGGTGTTGAACAGTCTGAGCATTGATGGAGCAAGAGTTAACAGGTGTTTCTTTGATAAGTAAGCATTTAAAATTAATATGCTTGAAATAAAAATGTAAATTTAAAACTTGATTAAAATTACTACCATTTCACATGTGTTGATTTGTTGTCCCAAATATTTATCCCTGGAGGACACAATCAGTGTGTAGTTCCAAGGAAGATCTTGGCCCAAACTGATGAGTCCTTACATGAGAACTGAAGGCAAAGTAGAATTTAGAGAAGGGAGGAGGCTGAGTGAAGATCTAGTCCTTGCTGCCTGTGTAGCAGGATGTCCTGAAAAGAATTTAAGACCTCAGGGTGTTTTTCTTTTATGTGGAAGAGGACTTGGTCTCCCACACTGAACTGGAGGTGCTTTAAGCTCAGAATTTTGGCTTCCCTGATCTCCCTGCGAATAGCTCATCCTCAAATCTTGCCTTCAGACTGCATTGCTTTAGCCTGTCTCTGAGTGCTCACAAACAAGGAATTAACAATGACACTAAAAGCATTAGCATATTTATTATTATTACCTAAGGGGAAGCAAGTGGCCTCTGATCCATAATCTTAAATCACTTCAACATGAGAGCCCTCCTCTGACAGCTGGGATGAGATGTGTAATACATGGACACTTATCTCCTGGTGTAACAGTGGCTCAAACAAGATGGGATGTTTAATTTTTTTCAATTTTTTTTTAATGTTTAGTGATGAAGATTTTGGGGTTACTCATCTAATAACAAGCAGGGTTAATAACATGACAAAACTGAAAAACCTTCATGCATTAAACAGTATCTCTCATCCATCAGAACCTGGGGGTTTTTTTTGTGAGAGGTAGAAAAAGAGGCAGTACTTTCTGTGTATGTAACCATTTTTAAGTAGATTTAAAAAACCTTTGCAGTAATAATTTGCTATGTGAAACACACTGAATTCAAATATCTTAGTTTTTATTAAAATATCCAGGCAACAAAGGAGAAATTTATAGATATTAGCTCTTCTGTAAGAAATAGGTCGTTATCCAGGAAAGCGGAACAACCATTAACTAACATGCAGATGTCTCAAGGTCTTATCTAATGATAACACTCTGAAATATCTGTAAAACCCAAAGATTTTCTCATCTTGACCTCTGTGCTCTTGTATGACTTACAATTTGCTCAGAAAGCAATTAAATAAATGTCTATCGTGTTTTAACAGTAGTTTCCTTCAGAAAAGCCATAGGCTGAACGAGAAAAAAGTCATCTTATTTAGTATCAACCTGAACATCAGTGACAATTGGGAAAATGAAAGGCAGTTCCACACTGCACTGACTGAAATGTAAATCACAGGAACATGACACAGTATTAGAATTATTCACTGCTGGCCCACTAAGCTTTCATAAAGGAGATGAGTTTATGGTAAATAGACACAGGTTGTAACTTCATTAAACATTAATCTACATGAGGACAGTGCAGCTTATTCATGTTTGCTGTTAAGAAGAGCTTCAAGAGCTGTAGAAATAATTAGTGATACGCTGAGACAACAAAGAGGAATCAGGCTGCCAGTCCTGCCATGTCCCATCACATTGAGGTGAAGTGCTGGCTGGATTTCCTTGTGGATGACCAGGAGCAGAAGGCTGCCAAGATTTGTGGCCAAAGAGAACTTCCACAACATGAGCTGTGACAGCTGCACACAGTTCCCTGCTGGAAAGGGCAGGTAAAAATTGTTTGGACAAGTATTTTTGTTTGGTTGTAGAGGTTGTTGTTTGTTCCTTGCAGATTGGGATGAGGTAAACAAGGAGTTGTGCCTCACCTCACAGAGCTGAGCTAGGAACAGGTACAGTTGGAATCCATAGATCTCTGGAAAGTGGGATGCAGGAGAGATGCTCAGGATCTCACTGTCCTTCCCATGGGTCTGTGAACAGGGCCTGTGCACTGGTGGAGCTTTCTGTTTCCCCTTCATGGATTGTTTGGAGGACCAGGAAAGATAACTATTAACAGTTAATAGTTAATCTTGGGATTAACTTAATCTTAATTAACTTAATGTGGGACTTAATAGTCCCACATTAATCTTGGGATTAATACAGAATAAATGATGAATTTGTCATGCCGGAGGAGATGCCAGGGCTATGGAGCAGCTCGAGAGCTTAATTCCTGGGGAAATAAGTCCCTGAGTGGATGGGCCAGGCAATTTCATGACCACTGCCACCAAAGGGATGGAGCAGACAAAAGGGCTGTCAGTTCTGGACCACATCTTGGGGAAGGTCTTCTCCACATCTGTTTTCATCCTTCATTTCCTTGGGTGCCTTTACATAATGCTGCATGTGAGAAAATAAAGCCTCCTCCAGAAGAAGCACAAAATAAGGTAGTGCAGTGAACAGTTCCAGTCTTCCAAGGGTGATCTTAAGTGCCAGAAACTGTGGTGACTTAAGAAATTCTTTGATGTATGACAAATTCTTTTTGATGTTTGTTTTTTCTTATTTTAGCTAAAAAGTTGTTTTTAAGGATAGATTTCCCAGTAGTGTGCTATCCCTTGCCCCATTAGAAGGCTGTGCAATAATTTTGCTTTTGTAGATATGACAACAAAACTGAGGACAGTAAAACCTTTAAATATGCAACCTTTAGGCAACCTGGGATCTACTATTTGGGGCCATCCGTGGATGATGTTAGTGTGCCACTTTTCTGTGCATTAGACAGACCAGTAGCCCCTTTGCTGGTGTACCACTTGATTCCTTAAAAGACATGTTGCCTCTCATCTTGCCCTGATTTTCAAATCCTTAGCCAGATTCTATCTGTGTTGACAAAACTGAATTTAATGGACTCTACAGCCAATTTCTAGGGATTTTTTTAATGTCTCTAACAGGTTATTCAGTTTAAAAAAAAGTGAATTTTGTTACGATATCACTGAATCTATCCATTTTAATCACTGGTTCTGCTCATATATTATTAAGAAGAAAACAAGCCAAACTCAGCTTAGATGTGATTTTCAGATCTCGATTTCAGGGCATTTAAATCCAAGTGACCTTGAATCTTTCTGCAATTAAAAGAGAGCACACCATTGCTGCTGACATTCAGTTCTTAGTGCCAAGATACTCAGTGATGTATTAAAGACTACCCTAATGCATGCAGGGTTAATTACTGCTCAGCTCCATACATCATCTTTGAGATCCTTTCAAAATTACCTGATTATTACAGAAAAATGCTGTGATTTGCCAATCAGCTGTTTTCTTACCTTTGTCTCTTTGGCCTCCATCCAGTGCTGAATGTAACACTTTTATCCAGGCCTGAAAAAGAATTCCATACTCAAATGAGCCAAATCTTTCTAAAAATCTGAGCAACTTGGTCAGCTGCCTAGTGGGTATTGTGGATGTTGGAAAGAGCTGACATTGATTCTGACTGCTGAATATGTCTGAAAACCCAGAGTGGCCTTTTTCCACACAATAAAAGACCTATCTGTGGCCTCAAATGGGTTTGAGGTTGGAGGAGTTTATTTTCCTGATTTTCAAAGCTGGCATTTTTAGTATCTCTGATATTTATTACAGTTATTCATTTAGGAAACAGCCCTAGTTATTACACCACAGATTGTCAAAGCTCTTGGCTTGGTTATCAGTCAATATGTTCCCTACCTACAACCCCCAAAATGTGGGAATCCTGTGTGCTGAAAGAGGATTGATAGCTAATGTTCATGATTCATTGGTCTCTGCCCTTTTTGTTGACAAGTCTTAAACAGATTCTGTAATACCTGCTAAGACATCCTGTAGTGTTTTCCAGCTGGGGAAGATTTTTTAACAAATACTTAAACCTGTAAACCCATCCTAAAAGATATTGTTTGGATGTGCCCTTAATCAGTGCAGTTTTTATTTTGATTCATTTGTTTTTGCTTGAATTTTTTATAATCTCTGCTCCCCGTAGAGCTCTTTGAGCTGTTCAGGAAGCTTATCTTGAACTGACTGTACATGCTGAGGAAATGGATGAGAGAGTTAAAAAATCAGATGGAACCTCCTGGGGGGTTTAATTCCCCACCCCTACCAGATCTTGAGCTGAACAAGTCTGTGAGACGTTTTGTGTCAATTCCCTGTGGGTCTTCCAGAGCTGGTTCCTGCCTTTCCCAATCTCTGCAGCAACCACAAGCCATTCTCTCACTGTCAGCATTTTCCATGTGAGATGATCTAGAGATGAGGGTGCTGTTGAGTCTTTGCTTTGGAGTCGTCATGCTGGGGTCTGTATCATCCGGGTGCCAGGTGATGGCAGAGCTCAGCAATTGTCTTACACTGACTTTGAGAAGATTCAGTTTCCTGTGCAAAGAGGGAAAGTGGTAAATGTTATTCTGTGCTTTCCTTTCTCCCTTCTCAGCTTTATAGTGGTTCAGGTCTTTGTGGACACCTGTGTGCTGTTCAGGGAGTCTTGCTTCTTTTCTGTTGAAATCAGAGTTGGCACAGCCAGCAAAGATTCTCCTCTGGGTAGAATTCAGCTTTCTCCTCTGATTTTGTACTGATACATAGCAGGTTCTGTTCTTTCATGCTGCCTGGACACGTAGTCGAGAGCTGGCTGCAAGGCCTGTGGCTGCAGATTTATTACAGAGCAAATTCTGTAGCAGCACAAACACCTGCCCCCTCCAAATGCTCCAAACCCCTCACTTAGCAAAGCATTGCCATCAGTAACCTGAGCACCCAACCTGAGCACCCTGCCTGCCTTACATGCTGCAGGTTTCACTGAAAAAGGCCACGGAATCTCCAAAGAAATCTCCTCTTCAGAAATTTGTCTTGGTGGTTTTTTGCTGCGCTGCCGAAAGAGCACAACACAGGGCAGAGCCAATGTCCCAGCTGAGCTTTGGTTCTGCTACCAGGATGTGTTGGAGGCATTTCCTTCACAGCAAAAAGATTGACTGAGTATTGCAGAATGTCCTCTCTCTTAACCTGAATATTCTTTTTTGCACCCATATGTGTGCATTTGTACACAGTGTGGGCTCAGGGACAGCCATGGTGCTCCTAGTTTGCATTTCTTTGGTTGCATGGTGCCTTAAAAATGCTGAGATCTCAGTGAGAGCAATTCACAATAAGAATGTCCAAAGTCTTGTATTATCTGTAATTGGTCATTTTCAGGCAAATATTTATCTGAATTTGAAGTGCTCATTTGAAGAGCATACAGTAAATATGTAGCTGAATGTTGCAATTATCTATCTTTGCTCTCTTTTTTCCCTACCTAAATCTACATTTATCTATAGCAGTCAGCAATGCCTTGCCAAATCTTCTAATATTAAATATTTGTTTTACTTGTCATCTGTTTCGTCCTCTGTTCTAAATGCCTATGTAGCTGGCAAGAAAACTCAAATTAAGCATATTTGTTCCTGGCCACCTCTTAGATCGTTGCTTATTTACTGCTGATATCGTTGGTAACTGATATCTCCATTTATCTCTGTATGGTGATTTGTCATTAGGAAAATCACTTTATCATGACATCAGAAAATTCCTGAATTATGCTTTCAAAGACTGGCTATTCTCTGTGCAATGTTTTTGGGTTTTTTTCTGTCTCTTCATATTTACAGTGTGTAACGATAGATATGCTGCTTGTGTCTATAAAAAGAGTAATTCTTTGAGTGTTCACTTTAAATACTCTATTTAAGTCTGTATTTGTGAGGAAATGGTATGCTGCTTTGCATCCAAGAGGCTTTATTCCTGGGGACACAATTATTTTACATTCCAAACAAACAAAGGGTCCTGGAACATCTCAGAATCTTACAGGAATAACCTTTGCAACACTTTAACTGATTTTTTTTCTGCAGTTTGGAAGCTCAAAAGTTAAAATTTGGTAATCAGTCATGTATGAATACAGACATTTTTCTTAAGAGCAATGTTTGATAATTCCTAGCTTGTGGCCTTGTTAAGTCAAAAGCACTTAAATTTCTGAAAGGATTAAAGCGACATAAAAAACTTATAACCACGATTCAGGCCCAGAAGTAGATAAAAATGTTAAAAATCATCAGTCATGGTAGAAAAGAAAGCAGAATTTTTCCTTAAGTTGCTATTGAGATGACGAAAGGTGGCATGTTTCTGTTTTATTGTAATAAAGACAAACTTTCTGTTTGTTTTGCAAGTGAGGCTGAGGTGAAACAATCACTCTCGAAAGTAATCTTTTATTTTTTTCTGAGAAACTGAGGTGTGCCCATCTTTCTACTGGTAAATGGAATGACTCAGGTAAATAGACATTTGTAAAATTGACATCTGCCCCTACTAAATTATGGAAATGTGATACAGAATTTGGTCTATAATGACTCAGACAAGATGCTATTACTAATGCAAATGATGGCTTATAGAGAATATGCCTTGTCAAATGTGTTTATTACTATTTTTTATGATAAAACGTACTTATGCAGGGGATTTTAATGTGTTCTGTACAACATTTTGTTGCAGAAAAATATAATTAACCCAAATTGACTTACTCTGTGTAAACTAAAAAAAAACCAACTAATTATCTGGTAGCTCTGGGAAGTTGGTTGTAAGTGAGAAAACCTCATGCAAGGGGGAGTTTCCAAAGAGAACCTGTCCTTTTAGTGTTAGGCAGAAAAAGCATCTTCTACATCTCTTGTTTTTCAAGATTGAGAGATGACCTGGTCATATTCTACTAGCACCTACATGTGGAAGAAATTTATGATTATTGCAGGTCTTTTATCTCAACAGGATCATAGATTCTTTGGCTGTTGGCTGAAAATTAAAAAAAAAAAAATCAGTTCAGAAACAACATGCTTTGAAAAAGAGAGTAGCTGTCCATTGGAAGAAATATCCTTTAGCATTTGAAAACATTAAGTTTAGGCCTTCTAGGCTATAATTTTACCAGGTATTCTGGGATTCATGGGAACATTTGGAGTGGAAGAGGTTAGTGCAGATGGTTACAGTAGCCCCTTCTCACCACACACTGTCACAGTACAGAGAATGGGAGAATAACTTCTATTTCATCTTTCTGCATTCATTAAGTTTTTGATCCCAAAGGAATTTTGATCTATCTAAATAAGAAAAGGACTAAATATTATTATAAAAATAAAAGTTATTTATTATTTTCACGTTCTATGCTTTAGGGACTTTGCTAATGCTCTGCAGTTATTTGTTTTATACTTCTCCTGCATTAAACAGAAATTAAAGTCGTGGCTTGAGTTCATTAACATGACCATTTGCCTCAAAGCTTAGTCAGGGTTACCAGAGTCTCCCTCTGCTATTATTCCATGATGGTCAACTCATTAGCCCTGTGTCCCTGTCTCCTGCACTGTCTGCAGAGCAAGCTACCAGATTAATTTCATACGATGAGAAATTAATCAGTACTATTGATCTTCTTGATATGAGACTTCCAGGGTGCTCTTAGTCTCATGCTCTTTTCTATCATTTATCCTAGAAAACCATTAAAAGGCTTTATATGTTTCTCAGTGCAATTAGCTACTGTGCATTTTGGGGCTATAAGGATGTTAGTGTGTTTAGGAGGGTGTGAAAATATTAAACACACAGTTTACCAACCCAAGAAGACCCACAGGTTTTCACTTTCTTCAGGTGTATTTGTGTTACTGTTTCAATAGGGAAATCTATTTAAGGTAAGAAACTAGTTGAAGGTCTTATTTAATTGATCTACAGTGAGGATGTCTTCATAGTGGACAGTTCTTCACTCACCTTCACTTTACATTTCATGAGGTCTCATTATACTTCCTTTTTCCTCCAATCTCTTTGGGTTTTCTAGTCTGTAAGCCCTCCTGGGCAGGTAATTCCTGTATATCTCACTGAAACTGAGCCTTGGGCTTGTTTGGAAACATGTTGGTAAGTGGTCACCTACATCAAGGCTTCTGAAAGCTGGGTTTTCTGAGTGTGAACAAAATGTGGTGTTTTTCTGTTGTGGATGGTCTGTCTTTGCATGTCCTCAAGCTCTTTCAGCTCTGTGTGTCTGCTCTGTGCTCCTGCAGGGATTGAGCAGCAGGCAGATAGTTGGGCACAAGGTCTGGAGGGACACCCACAGACAGGACAGAGCATTTCCACCTGCAACTCTGGAAAATGAGTGTGAAAACTATTAGGAGTGAGCACAGTGTAGCAGAACAGTCCTGTCTTCCACATCAACCTTTCAGAGAAAGTGAGAGCAGTAGATGGGTAGGAAAAGACTACCCTAAATTTGAATCAGGTTCTCACCAGAAGCTTTTTGAAATGACTGGATGGATGGATGGATTTCAAGACCCCACTCCCCAGGCACATCATCAGATCCACCCACCCAGTTATTTCATACAGCGGTGGCCTTGGTGTCACATCCTGTCCTGGAGTGACTTTTTAATGCTTGTATCCTTAATTGCTTGCTGTGTTTATGTTGTATATTAGCTTTTACACTTTAAAGATTAGTTTTGAGGGCGAAGGAGGGGAAAGAATTGTGTAGTTGGTAGGATTCAAATCTTCACAGGGGTTAGGCTTCAGTTGGGTGAAGGCTTGTTAGTCGCTGGCCAGTTAAAGTCATCTACTGGGTTCTAGTTGTTACTAGTTTTGTGTCCCTATACCAGGACACATCCCCAGCTGACCATTTTCCCCATCTTTTCATTTACCCAGGTCCTCTCCATCTGCCCAAAGGACATGAGGGCAGACATCTGCGTGCACCTGAACCGGAAGGTTTTCAACGAGCACCCGGCGTTCCGGCTGGCCAGCGACGGCTGCCTGCGAGCCCTGGCCGTGGAGTTCCAGACCATCCATTGTGCCCCTGGGGACCTCATCTACCACGCTGGGGAGAGTGTGGATGCCCTCTGCTTCGTGGTCTCAGGATCCTTGGAAGTCATCCAGGACGACGAGGTGGTGGCTATTTTAGGTACTGTGAGCTCTGCTGGAGTGCTCGTGGCTCGTGTGTGTGTTTTCCTTTTGCTGAGGTTTGAATATTAACAAGCCTTGCCTAACATCAGCTGGGACTGCAGTTGTCATAAGATGGAGATGCTGTGTCTCCAGAGATCCTTCTCTGGAAGCAAATCCCTCCTCTTTTGGGCCATTGGGAGTGTTCTTTCTGCCCAGTATGGCTCACTGGTCACAACCACAGTGTCTCTGAGCAGAAGAGAATGGCATCTGTGTGCTTGACATCTTTTAAATGGCCTGCTGGAGGAAATGCATATTGTTTTATGTTACTCCCTCAGGAGGATTTCCACATTAACCTTCTCACTGGGATTTTCATTTGTCTGTTTTCTAGCCCAGAATAACACCTGCAAACAGTCTCTGCAAGGAGGCAAATTTTTTGCTTGTAGTGAGCTGGCTTTACAGAAAATAAAGAGGCTGATCTGACTTTGCAAATGGATGGGGTTACACCATATATCAAACCACAGTCACGGAAAGTCTGAGTAATGGGGCAATTTAGGTAAATCACCCTGTCACTCCACTGTGCTCTCAGGTTTTGGGAAGGAGCCTGGTGCTCTTGTTAGCTTGCATGGGACTGGGAAAGGTGTGGCATTGGGAATGGTGGGACTGAGTGGTCAGCACTGGTGTGGAGGCAGGAATCCTCCTCAGAGGCAGAACTATGGGGAGGAAAAACTGGTGGCTCTGCAGAAAAACTACCCAGAGCCTGTTTTGTCTGCTTGAAATAGACCCATTTATTGTAGAACTCATATCCTGATGAATATTTGCCTTCTCTTAAGCTGGAGCTGTCGCTCCCTGAGGGCAAATCCAGTGGATTCCTGGTCCTAGGGCAGCTGTCAGACCCCACTGAAGCTCTGTGCTGCTTCTTCCCTCTCAGGGTGTCTCCAGAGGGCTCCTGATGTGTTTCCCTAAAAATGTGCATTTGCCTGGGACTGGGGTGGGATTGGGCAGCATGTGGATGGGGCTGCATGGAAACAGCTCCCTCAGGGCATCACTTGGATTCTCCCAGCTGGAGCATGAGCTCAGGAAAACACATATCCATGCTCATTAGAAATACAGGCTGCACCTTTCTGTATTCTAGTGTACACTATGGTTTTGAAAAAGAGAAATTGAATGTAAGAATGAATCTGTTTCCATATTCAGATGTGAAGTCGTTACGATGAAAGCTCCTAAATCAACAATTTCCATAGGAAATTATTCCTTGTATTCCAGCTCACTGGGCCATTTCATTTTTATAATTAATCTCAGTGATGATATCTTATATTTGCTTACAATTATTTAAAAAACAAAAGGTTTAAGAGGAGGTAGCAGTATTTAAACAAATAACTGGTTTTGACAATGAAAACAATAAATAAGTAATTTACTGAACTAAGAGCTATCACTAAATGGATTACATGCAAAACTTGATTGCATTTATTAATGAATATTGTGAGTTAGGAATGACACGACAGTAAGAAATTTTTGTTTCTACCTTTTAGATGTATTAAATCTAGCATCTATGTTAATCCCCATTTGACCAGAGAGACTTTTAACCATATCTGGTTAAATGAATTACCTTTAATTACTAAAAGTGCCTTCAATTCTTCTATGACTCAGAGTCATGTTCGTCATATACTACAGGGATTGCCAGAACGTGTAAATGTAACTTAAAGCAAGATAAACTGCTTCCTCTAGTCCTAGAGCACACTGAAGAGTTTTTTTATGCTCTGACAGATTATTTAGCAGAATAGTGAACTGAGTAATTATGGGATATTGTATTAAAAAAATTCACATGTGGAAGAAAATCTCTCCCTGATGTAGTTGCAAAGACATTTCTAGTGGCAGCTGTGGCACCTGAAACAACAACTGCAGATCAGACAGTGAAAAACATAATTTTTATTGATCTGTTCTGCCTTGAGAAGTTCAAGCACAAGGAACGTGAATCTGCCTAAGGGGGAGACCAGGTTCAAAAAAACTGACTAATGGGAAAACCTCAGTACCTGCTTTGAATGCTCCAAGCATCTGCTGCCACTCTGGTTTTCCCAGGGAAAGTCAACTCACAGGATTGTGCTGCCACTCTGTCCATCTTCTCCACCCCCCAGCAGTGACCTAGAGTAGAGGAAATGCAATAAGTATCCTTTGGAAACTTGTCCTCATTAATTTGCTCTATGAGAGCAGGAATGAACAGGACGTGCTGTCTGCAGCCTCTGCTCCTTGCAGGGGAAATAATAGTGGAGTGTGGTTCAATATAGTAATGTGCTATTTACCTTTCTTAAAGAAGGAGAGAGGGAGAAGTGATGTTTTGGGGTTTTTTTTCAATTATGTTCACCTGCAGATGTGATGTATTTTTAAATGTGGAATATACTAGAGAAGTGAGTCAGGTAGGGGCATTAAACAGGTTAAGAACCATGTCCTGTCTCTGACATTCATGCTTCCATCCGAAGTGCAGGGCTTCATTCTCCCTCAGGTCCTGGCATGAATCACTCCACAATCTTCCTGCTTTTTCCCTTTGTCCATCTTCCCATATCATGTTCCCTTGCCTCTCAGCCGCGGTGTGTTGGCACATCCAGCCTCCCTGCCTGCAGAAATGGTGTCCTCAGGAGACTTGGCATCCTGTCCAGGTGCTTTTCTCTTTTTCCACCTTCATGATACAACCATCCTTTCTTTCAGCAGCATTTTTCCTGCCTCAACAGCACCAGCTTTGGTGTTTCCTGTGCTTGAAATCAGGTGGAGCCTGGTGATTGACAGGGCATCTTGCAGCACTGTGACATTTTGCTCCCCCTGGTTTGATTTTGTTCTCAATTTTGGATAATTAAAAGCCCAGCCACTGCAGTAATCAGCATTTCATAAACAGTAACAGTAAGAGAATGACTCCAATTGTAGACCTGCAGTTTTTAGGACTCATTAATGGAGATATCCAGGTGCCCCATGTTGTTCCCCTCATTAGTTACCTCCCCTCCTCGAGGGCAGTGTCCCACCTTCTGCAGGTCCTGGCTGCAGCAGGGAGCACTCCATGTGCAGAGCAGGGGTGCTGCCACACTGGGGAAAAGGACACACACACAAATTTTAACATAACTTATCTGCAGATGCCAGGAGAATGGAGAAGTGCAGACAGTCTTGCCTCTAATTATCCAAACTTCCCCAGCAAGCGAGGTGACCCTGAGAAGGCACGTCAGTGATTTTCCACCGTCTCAAGCAGGAGTAAACAATTTAAGTGCCACTGCTCTGCACAGGGACATGTTGCCAGCAGAGGATCTCAGGGAGGACCAGGGTTTGGAGTCCCCAGGCTAATGAAAAGAGGCATCAGTTACCAGAGGGCACCTCATAATTCACCCTGCTGCAATTAACCTGAATTTGCTCCTGATGAGGAGTTACACCTCGGTGACAATGCCAACCAACTGGCTCTGAAAGTTGCTCTCCAGCTTCTGCTATTTGCACAGCTGGCTGTGTAAGCTGTGCAGTAACTTAAACTGGGCATATTGATTAACAAGGTTTAAAGAAGTTGTTTTTTCAGCAGAAAAATAATGGCCCACTGCTTACAGATGTTGATTGTAGGAATTGATCAAAAATATTGCTCAAGCTGCATAGCGATAAAAAATATATTGAGCAGTGAAATCCTGGTGGGGGTTGCTGCTGTGTGAACTCAGTATGTTAGTCAAGACAGAATGAATATAAATTTAATAGTTCATGTTTCAGCCACACTCAGGGTCCTGATCCCACAGTATTCAGTTATTTGCCTTTATGTATTACATGCTAATTCTCAGCATGTTCTGCATATAATTACAGAGTAACCCTTAGTTAATTGTTATTAGACAAACCACACCTTATTAAAGGCCTGCTTCATTAATTATTTCCAATTTTTTTATCTGGGAAGGGGATATGATGCAGTATCAGAGGAGTAAAGGAAGTGTTTTCTTGGGTTTGGTATGGCAGGTGAAAATAGGGATGAGTCTTTTTCCGCTCTTAATCCTACTTGTGTTTGAGGGTCAAAAGATTGTGTCTCCCACCAAATCACACAGAGAAAAGTTTTTTAGAGGAAGAGGAAGTAGCAGCTCCCATTTGGGTGAGCAGGAATCCCAGGAGCTCCATAGCTGTCATCCATGGGCATTAGCAAGAGGATGTTTGGTATCCATGCAATCAGCACTTTGAATTTCCATGCGTGGGCAGCCGGGCCTGTGCTTTGTGCAGGATGAGACTGACCATTCATGTGATGCACTTTGTAACATGAAAACCTGTCAGTCCAGTTCCATCTCAGGGTATTAGTGGCTAATTCCCTGATTTTTAATTAGTTTAGTTGCAGCTTGGGTTTCTTTTCAAGTAGAATGAAGGTGGCAGAATTGGCCCGTGTCAAATCAGCTCTTGTTAATTTATACTGAACTTTTGTGTTGTTTTCCATGGGAAGTCAACCAAGGCAGACTAATTGTGAGCATTTCCCCAGGTTAGTAGCATGCACCTGATTGCAATTTACAGAACAGGCTGTGTCCTATTTCATCTATAGGAAAAGTCCCCTGTGTTCCAATGAGTTAAAGCTCTAAATTAACTAAGAGGAAAATGATTCATAGAGGAACGTGTTGTTTTTTTTTTTTTTTTTCAGCTAGCAGAACTGAAATAATTAATGTGATTTAGGCTGGGTTTTAAGTGCTGAATCTGAAAGTATTTTGCAAAATACTTGAAGGGTTACTGGTCTGAAAACAAGTGTGATTTGCTGGTCTGCACTGTGCAGTTCTTCTTAAGAGCCTTGGAATCTGTCAGATCTTGCAGGTCTGGGCTGACATCTTCAGTACCATTGTAAGATTTAGTCCTACTGATGCTTGTTCAAAAGTGTCATTAGTTCTTACTGACAAACCTGAATTTTTCATATTATTTTGTAAATTTAATTTATTTTTGTGTCTCTGCGTGATGGTTAATAATGGTAAGAAACATCAGTCTTAATTTAGTGCCAGCTAGTGTGTTACAGATTTGATCCATGGCCTCCAGAGTCAGAAATATTCCTCTCTCTGAATTGACATGTTTTTGAATTAAACCTGCATGCTTCACTGCCAAAACCCAAAAGTCTTGCCAGCACAAGAATAGGAAAATAATTTAAAAATCGTGTGGTACAGCTCTTTTAAATCAGACTAACAGTTTGAGGCAATCTGATTTGCCCTATGAGTTTTCAAGGTGGTAGGAATGGTCATGCTTTTAGGTTTATTTCTTCAGTCAGGAAAGATAGAAACCTGTTTCTGTATAAAATCAAAGTGGAAATAACCTGTCTCCACGAGCTGGGGCTTCTAGAAGGATGTGAGGCCATATGATACTTGCACTAAAAATGAGAGAGAGAAGGAGAAAAATCTTTCTGGACTTTGGGCCCTGCTTGCAACAGTCCTGAATGGTGGAAGGAAGGTCAAGCCCTTTGTGTTTCAGGTGCAGATGGGGAAGGTTGCACTGTGTTAAATAATGCAAAGCACCTTTGCCAGCATGGAATCAGAGTTTTGGCACAGTCTGTTGTCATTGCTGTTTTACTGACTGTTCTGTCAATGCTTCAGAGGCTGGAAATACTGTTTTCTCCTGTCATTCTGCCCTTTCACGTGCATTCCCATCAAGGTGGATTTATAAGCTGCTCAGTGATCAGCTTTGATCTGATTTTCAAAGAAGTTCTGGCCCTTCTGGATGCCCCAGAAAAAAACTGAAGTTGAGGATTAAACATTGGCAGGGGCAAGAAGACCTCTCTCACAGTTCAATATCATCTCTGCACATCTTGGGCTGTGCTTGCAGGGATGTCCCAGATGGGAAGAGCACCTGATGGATTTGCATCACTGCATCACCCCCACCTTCTCCAGACACCCTCTTTAGGCAGAAACAACCATTTCAGCTAAGCAAAATGTCTTGGGGTGGTATCCCCTATTTTTCCCAAATTTGTTTCCTCCCAAATTTGTCTCAAACCAGGACACTCAGAAATCCAGCCAGCCCAGCAGCCTGTCTGCAGAAGTGGTCAATAGCAGATGTGCAGGAGAAAGTAGGAGGGAGAAGTAAGAAGACTGTGATGCTTCCCCAGAATGTTTCCAACCCTCCACTGGGCTATATTTCATCCAGAGGGAAATCTTTTGTGTTTAGTAGCCACAGGTGGATTTTATTCCATGAATATATTGCATCATTTTGTAAACCTGTGCAACCAGTCCCAGTGTGCCATGGTAAGGACATGCAGAACTGCCCCATCACAGAGCTGCTCTGGGTGACAGGAGCTGATTCACTCCCTGCTCATTGGGTTTCTACATCAGTTTGGGACATGTCTGCCCTGCAGCAGGAGGTTTCACTGCAGATACATAGAAATATGAATTTGTATGAATATAGACACCAGTACATGTAATTATGACCTCCACTTGTGTGCATGGTGTCATCACTTCATGGTATTTGGCACTTGAGTTGATTGGATGGACATTTTCTCTCTGTGATACAGTTTTACTGATCCTCAAACAACATTAGCCTTTGCTTTTCATAAGCAAGGCAAGATTTGAGTGCATCCTGATGGAAAGCCAACATAATTCATCATGTCTGGCTCATGCTAGCGTGACTGATGAGGCTTTGGAGGTATTTTAAAATGGTTAAAGGTAGCTGGTCTATTAGCTAAGACTGCACATAAAAAGTGCAGTCTTCTCCTTAAGAAGACCTGGTCCCCTTTATGTGTTTTTACCCTGTGCTATTTCCCACCAAGAATTTATTCTTTAACTGCCTGCCTAAACTTTCTTCCAAAGGATCCATCAAGCTCTTATGTCTGCTAGGATATTTATTAGCTCAGTTTCTGTCCCCATCTGAAGGAGGATGAATTTTGTCTTTACATAAATACACATGTGGCTTCTGAGATGTTGTTTAAAAAGAGTGTTTCTGAGTTCAAGCACTTTTTCATTCCATCTACAAGCTCCTGGGGGGGGGTTCCACAAAACCCTTAAGAATTTTTCTGCCTGAAAGGTCCAGGCATGAACTCCTGTCTGGCAGATTGGCAGGTCAGTGCATGGTGTAAGGCTGCAGAGAACATCTGTCCCCCTAAATCTCTTTGGCAAGGTTATCAGAGTATAGAAGATGGAACAGTGCACAGAAATGTCCTGAGCTGTTATACAGCTGCATACCATATGATTGCCCCTAAATTTATTTATGTGAATATGCATGAATATATATGTATATCTGATGTTTAGGCATGCACACACAGTATTTAGAATGATAGCAGTGTAGCTATTTCAGCAAAAATTATGTCTGCCACCAACCCCCTTCACATGTCCTCTTGTTGTCCATGCTCCTTTCAGTTGCAAAATCTGAATTTTTATGACCTTAGTGGTCTTTTCCAACCCAGTGATTCCCTAATTCTATAGATGTGGCATTTAGGGGCATGTTTTAGTGTGGATTTGGCATTGCTGGGTTAATGGTTGGACTTGATGATCTTGGAGGTCTTTTCCAACCCAAAGGATTTTGTGGTTCTGTGATGTGTAAAATGTATGCAGGTAGCTCCCACTCTTAATTTACAGCATTCCTTTTTCCAGCAATGCTTTGGGCACTGTGAGCAGGGGCAGGAGGGTTTCCCAGAGCTTTGCCTCCATTCAGGAGGTGCTCAGAACTCAGGGCAGATTTGGGAGGGAATGTACTGATGCCTCAGTAAATCTCCAGAGAGAAGCTTTGGAAATTATTCAGGCTGCATCAGCACCTCTGCATTCCCAGCTCAACCCCAGCAGCACTTTCCCTGGAGCTCTGAACATCCCCTGCAAGTGAAAAATACTTGTGTTTGTCTCTGGGTAGCTGTGTCAGACCTAGCCAGTTAAATTTTCTGTTTTGCAACCCTGAAAATGTTGTTTTTATTTCATTGCAATGTGTAAAATTAACCTCAGAAACATAGAATGGGTTGAGACACCTTCCACTAGACCAGGTTGCTCAAAGCCCCACCCAGCCTGGCCCTGAACATTTCAGGGATGGGGCACCCACAGCTTCTCTGGGCATTCTGTTCAGTGCCTCGCCACCCACTGAGTAAAGAATTTTTTTCCTAACATCTGATCTTGTCCTGAGTGAATAATTACCTCTCTCTGCACAGTGAACTGCAGTTAGTAGGGATAAAGTACAGTGCATTAATCTCTGTATTTATGAAAAAAAGACAGGTTGTTTTGGAGGATCTGGTAGGTTTTGTTTTCATTCTGTGAATTCCTTAGCACATTTATAACCAGCAAACAAGCTCAGAAGTGTGTGTGGGAATTGTCAAATTCAAGATCCCTGTAAAGGCTTCCAAGATTTTGTGCTTTCTGAAGAGTATAAACCACAATGTAAGAGCTGTTTAGAGTTTCACCTTTTAAATTCAGTGAGTGATGGCTCCTGGAAGAGTGAATAAGTTCAGTTCTTTGTGTCCCAGCCCTTAAGTCCCAACCAGTGCAGTTCCCTGCCACAGTGAAGACAACAAGAACATCTTCTCAAGCTTATGAATATTGGTTTCTCTTATCTATGATTTATGGACTGATTCTTTAACTGTTGTCCTGAGTTTCGGGGTAAGTATCCACTGCTTTCAACCTCTTGGTTAAATTAACTACATATTAGCCTAAATTTGAGGAGAGAACAAGTGGTTTGCTCATATTTCAGTGGTAAAACCACTGTCTTTTAACTGCACTCTGCACTGAAAGCAGAACTCAGCTCTGTCCTGTGTCCACCTCAGAGAGCAAATCCATTAAGCAATTTTGTGCATTTCAGAAATGGTCTGTTTCTATAAATTATGTAACCGTACTGAGTATGTCTGTAAACTCGGTTTTGAACTCTAAGTAGAGACAAGGACAATTAACTGCAAAAGGTAATTTCAAAACAGTACATTGGGTAAATTATAATGTTACTAGAAAATGCTCTGTATTAAGGAAAACATTTTAAAGTACCTTGTTTTATAAATTATACCAGCTGTGTTACATATTGTAGTTAATTTTAATAACTTAAAAATATGTAGAATTAAAAGCAGCTCAATGAGATGCAGTTGTAACCTTTCTAAGGGATGATTCTGTTATAGAGGCATTTGTAAGAAAATAAAAATGGAGAAGGGAAGATAAGGACTTGCACATTTTGTTTCACTCTGCCTGAGAAATGTTAGATATGTTTTTCTGGATACAATACCAAAAGCAGAAATGGAAATAAAGAAATAGAGTCTCTGACCCCTAAAAGTAATAAGGTTGGATAGATTACCCCTCTGGTTTGTGTTTCCACAATAGAGTGGAGCAAAATGTTAAAAGTTCTAAAAAGAGGAAATACAAAAATTCTTTTTTATGCCAAAACTATAACATCCCTAACCTTCCCCATGGGGGTGCTGGAGGTGCCTGAAATCAATAGCCACTGACTGACTGACTGATTTGAGTTCCCTTTTAACAACTGCTAAAATACAGACCTGGGATGTCTCTGGGGGTCTGAAACAAAAAACACCTTTTGTACCACGGTTTCTGCTTTGGGATTTGAGGTGTCAGCTACAAACCACACACTGTGGTCCTTGCCCAGCCTGTGGCCAGGCAGCAAGAGGCAGCTTTGGAATGTTCCAATGTGTTTTATGTTGCCTCTTCTCAGAACAACCAGAAGGTCCAAACCTGAAAGCATGTCTCCAATCTGCAGCCATGCTGGGGTTCTGGTTGGGTCGGATGTGTGATTTTGAATCTGGTGTCCTCATCCTCATCCTCTTCTCCTGCTTGGGTGTCTAGCACAGGTGTGGGAGGTGTGGATTCCTTGCAGAGGGAACAAAACTGGGCTAAGTCAGAGCACTCCCAGACCCTGTAGCTCTTCTGTCTGTGGCACTGGACTACAGCCAGTCCCAAGTCCTCTATCAGCAGTTCTGCTACACTGCCTGCCAGTGCAGAAGTAGCCTTCAGGCGTAATTTTCCCCTCTGGTTGAAGGTATTTATATGTGGAAGTGTCTCAGGTGTCAAACCCTCTCTTACTCAGTAAACATTGAAATACAGACTTAAGCCTGAGCCTTTACTTAAATTGATGAATTTGGGTTTAGAACTATACTTTTGGATGTGTTTAAGATTTAGAAGTGGTTATTTAAAGGTTAAAAGTCTCAGTGAGGCTTTTGGTGGGTTTCCCAGAAGGAGTGTTACCACTGAAAATTAGAATATTAAAACATCCTTTGGAATGTGGTCCTTGGGCCCTGGAGGCTGTCTCCTGCCCCTCACTGTAGAGCCATGAGGATGAAAGATCCTAGATGTTAGAAGGTTTTGTAAGAGCAGGACTCCTAAATCACTTGGGAACAGACACCTGAAATATTCAATCACCTGAACATTAGTTAAGAGCTCATTATATTCGGCAGCCTTTGAAAAATCCATTACTTGTATCTTCAGCTACAAGAAGACCTTTACAATCTGGCTCTTATGCTTTGTGACACTTCACAGAGCAATCTATAAATACATTTAAAACCTGGGGCTACTGCTAAGGATGCTCAAGTACCTCAGCTAATTTTAAAACTTTTACCCTTGTTAGTTTTCATGGTTGGGCGCTTGCGTTGGGATAATTGGGAGTGTAAGACAGGTTGTGGAAATATCATCTGTGTGCTGAGAAACTCTGCCTTTTAACAAATGTGCCCTGCTGTTTTTCAGGTAAAGGTGATGTGTTTGGTGATATCTTCTGGAAGGAAACCAGCCTGGCCCATGCCTGTGCCAACGTGCGGGCTCTGACCTACTGCGATTTGCACATAATTAAGCGAGAAGCCTTGCTTAAAGTGCTGGACTTCTACACTGCTTTTGCAAACTCCTTCTCCAGGAACCTCACGCTCACCTGCAACCTGAGGAAGAGGGTAAGCTCTTTATTTCCCCCCTTCTCTCACCAGGAGGCTGCGCAATCCTGCTGGCAGTGTTTAACCACCCTCCCATTTCCTCCTGATGTTTTGAGGTCATCGCAGATTGAATGGCCTTTCGATAACTGCTGTCAGTGTTGGTAATGATGGCTCAATAAAAGTTACCTGTAGATTTGCAGCCCTGGAGAGCAGTCCTAGCAGGATGACATATGAATTGCATTTCTTTTCCTTTTCTTCGTAGTTGCTGGTTTTCATTTTGTTGGGTTTTTTCCACCCCGTCGCATAAATGTGTAAAGTTATATTTTATAGAATCCAGATTCTGGATTTCTCGAAGTTGAGGTCTCTACAATACAGTTCAGAGGACAATCTGGTGGATCTCCATGTTTTAGACCAGCTAAGAGAAATTTATTGATGTTAAATAAATAAAATACACTCACCAAAGGTACTGTATTAATACCTGCTTCTCACAGTTGCATAGTCTAGCATTTTAATATGGCAAGGTTAATAAAGCTGGGTAGGGATTTTACATTCACAGCTCACTTCTTAAACCTCCCTGCTCATTTTATAATCAATCAGCAATGCTCACTATCCATTAGTTCTTTCAAAGAACACTCCATCTAAAAATTAATTAGCTATAAAGACGTATCTTGAAAACAGGTTAAGGGATCCTTTAATTCACATTGCGGCTGCAAAATCTCATCTTTATGATTTTTTTTTTTACGATTGATGAGGGTTATATAAATTTCATTTGTATAGAGAAATCTCATAACAGTGATTTATAGATTACTGAGCATTAGCTGTGATCCTCTAGCTGCTGAAACACGTTTTTCTGCAGCTGTACCTTGGGCATCTCACCTGATAATGTACCAAGGCTACCTCAGTATTTCACAAGACAATTTCAGTCTCTGCCAGTAACAGTTCAACACAACTAGAATTTTACTTTTAGAAGTCTAATTTCTCTCTAGCCACTGCAGCATCGTACAAATACTGCTTTCAGAGGAGGTTTCATTTTTTGTGCTCATTGATACCCTGAGTATGGCACAAAATACCCACAGCAAGGAGCAGATGCAATGGGATTACAATGCCCCTCTGTCTGTGCTGGAGCCTGAAAGAACTGAGTTATAATCAGGTTTGGTTCCAGCTTGTCAGCTTACCTCTGACTGGAAGGTTGTTAACTCCACTTCAGACCTGAAGGAGGGCTTTGGGGCTTGAAAGCTGGCTCATGGTTTCTAGCTTATCACCTCTCTGTTGATAAGAAGTGCTTCAAGCCTTGACTCCAGCATTCCTCCCCTTGCCCCCATACCAGCTTACATTCCTGCAATGACAGCTCTGCTCAGGCATTGCTGATGGTGATTTCATGGGACAAGAAAATGCCACATACATTGTACCAAAATGTATTCTGTCCTTCTTAAAACTGTGAAGCTGTCACTCCAGCTGGCTTCCAGAGAAAAACATGGACATGTCTATACTTGACAGGGCAGTGTGCTGGAGTTCAGCTCTGCAGTCCAGGGATGCATATGAGGAGTAGCCTTCTGGCTGAATTGTCACAGAATTTCTTCTCTCATACACACACCTTTTTTAAGGAAAATTGGTTTCCCTGCAGGGCCCTGGCATGGGGAATCACCCAGGTGGAAAAATTCATGGAACTCACATTCCCAGCAGAGATACCTGCTGTTTAGCTCAGTGTCAGGTACATGGACTTTGACATGGGGGCAGAGACTCCCAGTGAGAAGGAACAGCATTCCTAAAGAAATGTCAGATTTTGCAGAAGGAAAGGAAATGCTGTTTGGGGGAATGTGTGGGCAGCACGAGAGAGCAGATGAAGAGTCTAAGAAGGGTCGTGTCAATGTGGGACATGCAGAGTGGAGTTCATTTCATTGAAACTGGCTGATGATGTCCAGGGTAGTCACCAATCACCTCCATAGCCCATGAGGGACAGTTCCTCCTGGAGGAAATCATCTGCCCCCTCTTCGGTGCCCAGTCTGGGATGGGAAAACCATCCCCTTTTGATTTCACAGATCCCATGATCACTAACTTTTAAATACCTCACACACATCAGATGAACTCCACCTGTCTTCCCCTGCAGTTTCAGTCAATAACTGCTTTGGAAGCAGCCTGGCATTGCAGTCAGGTGCGCTGAGCCTGAGTCTGCTTTGCAGAAATCCTGTGTTTTGTTCCTGGGCACAAAATAGATCATGCTACATTCAACACCAGGGATACAGTCCAAGCCCTGTTACATAAAGTTATTCAGGGGATTTTTTCAAACCTCCTATCTGCTGGAAGGATCTGTGATTCCCTGTTGGGAATCACAGAAGCGTTTGGCGGTGAGTTCGTCCCTGAGGAGAGTCAGTGCCATCCAGGACAGTTCCATCAGGTGAACAGAAAGCAATTGTTCAGGCAGTGAGGCTGGGCTGACAGCTGCACTGTGCTGCAGCAGCTTGTGCTGGAGTCATGTTACCTAAATGGAAAGAAAATAATTGTCTCCTTTAATTGATTTCTATAGAAATATATACTTAGCACTTTTTCCACGTAGTCATCACTCATATGGTTTGACATTTAATGATGACATAAATACACTCCTTGGGGGTTTGTGCCTGAGAAAATGGCTGTTCTCACTGTCAAAAATACATAGGCAGAAGTGTTCTTGCACCAGGTCTGTTCTTTGAAACACAGAGCCATGGATTTGGGTGCACACACCATGTGTTTGTGCTGCCCTGTGCCTCAGCCAGCACTTTGATGCAGTCCATAGACTGTAAAACATTTAGACGTTCAAAAGGCTAATAAATTAATAATAGCACTGAGCACAAGAGGTTATTTCCACATGACAGGGAAGCGAAAGTCTTGTTGAAGTGGGAAAATAATGTTTTCTCACTCCCAAATAGCGTTTAGAGCCTGGCGTGTTGAATAACTTCCTTAAGGCATCTGCTCAGGAAAAGTATTGCAGCATATCATGTTTCGTGCTCTGATATCTTTACAGCATGTCTGGCATCACTAATGCACACTCTAAGGCAGAACCAGGACTTGGAACTTCTTTCTTTTCTTTTTTTTTCCAATCAAGGAAAATAATTATTCTGAAGCGATATTCTTTAAAATCGCAATGAGATTACATAGCTGCCTCTGAGGATTGAGTAATAAAGCAGGGCTTGGGATGAGTCTTCAAAGAGTTAATTATTGCCTTGTGATGCTGGAAGAGAATATTAATAATATCTAATTCATTAAGTGCCTCTCAAGATTTCACACAGCTGGAGGGAGGCCTCTGCAAGCTTGAGCCATGGAGCTTGGCCTGAGGAGGGGAGTCCTGACTGATTTTTAGGAGACTCTGTGGCATCCAATTGTCAAAGGGAAGAGAGCACCCAGGGTGGAAATCTTGGCTCAAAAGAAACCACAGAAGTCAGAGGGTTTGCAAATGGTTGCGAAGTTTCATTAGTAAATTACATACTTGGCATGGGAATTTTTATGAGTTAGTCTCTGCTCTCCTTGTGTAAGCACAAAGCAGTGGGTTTTGGATAAAGGAGTGTGGTGAAAGGGAGTAGGGAAAGAGAGAGATGAATGAAAGCAAGCAAACAAGCAAAAAAAGGGTGAGGAAGAGAGATCACACGTCCTGGCTCCAGCATTGCTCCAGCTGGGGTGTCCAGGGTTGTGGGGTGCACACATGCCTGGGCTTTTTGGGGGTACTGTTTATGGATGAGCTTTCCCCATCCTGGAGATAAGTTTCTCATTTTCTATGCAAATTAATTATCTTAATCATTGGGATCATATCAGTGGATATGTCAGTTCTTCCAGGCCTTCCTGGAACTGGGTTGGAAGGCTTTGAGGGTCTTGGGTGGTCTTGATCCCCTGCCACTGTCCATGCCCACATCTCGACCTCATTCCTGCACTTGTGCTGTGCTGTGTTGTGTTTATTTCCAGGAGCCAGAACAAGGATGTTTGTCCTGGAAAAGTGCTGCCCTACCTCCACATGGCCTCTGCTCCAGCCACATTCTGGGTTTTATTTTTCCTTTTCTCGTCACAGCTTCCATTTGCACCAGCTAATGTACCACCTCTGCTGAGCTGTGAGCCCAGCACAGCATGTGCAAGTGTGGGGAAAAACCCAGATGAAATCTTGTCCCTCCTGAAATCACAGCTAAAATCCTCCTGTGCTTTCCGTACAGCAAAGACTTCAGCCACAGCTTTTAAGGCACACAATCACCTCCTGCTGTTTTCCACCGTGGGCAGAGTGAGCTGTGCTAAAGGAATGAGTCAGGAGCAGCCGGGGAAGAGGACAATTGTTCGTGCCTGACCCCCGGTGCGTTTGCTCCTGGAAGGTGTGTGGAGAGCGAGCCAGGGAGATGTGAGGAGAGATGAGTGCCTTTAAGGCAGTGAAATCCCATTCAGGGAGGCTCAGCTCTTTTCCCTGTGATGCTCTTAAAGCCAGGGACAGCACTGTGAGCAGCTGATGTTGTCTAATACCTCCAGCACACTGAATCTCTGGGGCTTTTTAGCAGGCAAGGCCATCAGACTGTGTTAACACACACGTCCTATTTTCCTTTTTTCCCTCAGATTAGAATAATTCCTTTTTAAATTGCCTTCCTCTTCTTGCTTGAGGTTTTAATGCATCACATGTGGTTTCTTGACTGAATCACTCGTCAGTTCTGTGTCACGTGGTTTTAAGAAAAGCTTTATTTTAAGTTGAATTCTGCATTCACGTGTCCTGAAAGTGAAGGTTGTCCCAAGGTTCATTCACCATCCCTATTTTCATTTTCCAGACCCTCCCAATGGTGTGCTGTATTAGTGATGCAGAAGCAATACCAGAGGCAGAGAGCATTGTTCAGCTATCAGCCCTTGCCCCTGAAGGTCACTTGTGTCCTGGTGACCCTGGGGACTTTCACAGGTTTTGAGCTCTGAATTAAGCTACTCTCAATTGCAGGAGTTTAGTTCAGAGCTGTTTGTGCTTCACCAGCTGGTGCATCAGTTGTGGGGAGTGACTTGCTTACATGATCAGAGCATCATCCTTGTCTCAGGCCTTTTGTCTCCCTCTCTGGTCTTTAGTTGTCTGGGTTTTTTTTTTTTCTTTTATATGAACATGTTGTCCCAGAAAATTAGGTCCTATAGCTATAGTTTAGTGACTGTTCAGTGTGATTACTGAGCAAGCAAGTTACACCCTCAAAAATCAATTTGTTTTAATTTTGTTCACATCTTAGCAGACTTTGCAGCTGCCATTATGCTTGATAAGACTTTCACTTTGGAAAATCTTTGAAGTTTTTTTATTGTTTAGCTGTACTGCATTCACCACTCTCTCCAGACACGTTAATACTCAATTGCAATATTTCCTAAAGGACTGTTCCACTGATTTATATCTAATACCACCTCTGATGGTGTCTAAACTTGGTGTCAAACATATTTGGGTGAGAAGAGCCCACCCACTTCAAGCCTTCAAATAAAGTGACCTTGTCCAAATTGTTGATTGGTGGCCCTGGGCTGGAAATTCCTGGAGAAGCTGCTCAGGGATCTGGGCCAAACCCATGTGAGGAATTTATCAGCACAGATAATGCAGCAGTTCCTTGTGTATTTGTAGCTGTGTGGTTGCAGACAGCCCATCAAAGTCCATCCTCCACCTTCTGCCACTGAGAGCCCCACCGATCCTTCCAAGTGAGAATTGTGGATCTGAGGCGAGAATTTTTTCTGCAGCTCTTCCTTCCCATCTCCTGCTCCCCTGAGCAATTCCTTGCATCTTCAGGGACATGGAGACTTGAGTTTAAGGCATTCAAAGTAAGGGAGTCCTTGGAGGACTGTGTGTGACTTTGCTAGGTAGAAGAGCAGCATAAAAATTGAAAGGGAAGAAGTGCAGCAGCCTCAAGTTCAGCCCCTGGCAGACGGCGTGGGACAGCTGTCAGAGCAGAGTGAGTGCTGCAAGGGCTGGCGTGGGTTTGGTGTCTCACTTCTGTAGCTGTGAGCTGGGCTCTTCTCCCTGTGCCTCACTCCTTTCCTTCTCCTTTCTGCCACTTGTTCATCTCCTGTACACTCATCTCCTCTGAGCGCTCTTCAGGTCATACTGACCGTGGGAAATGTGGTGCAATTGCACCTCTGGATCCCTTCCCTGGAGGAGCAGAGGGAGAACAGAGGTTTTCTCTTGCTTGGCTGTGACTGAGTGCAGAACTTGGTGATAAGTGTGAAACTCTTGAGTGCATCCAGGGCAACAAAGCTGGTGAAAGGGCTGGAAGGGGTGAGTGGAGCAGCTGAGCACTTTGGACTTGTCTGGTTTGGGGAAAAGGAGGCTGAGGGGTGACCTCATTTCCCCTGCAGCTGCTTGAGGGGGAGAAGGGGAGAGAGACAACTGCTGATCTCTTCTCCCTGGGATCCAGTGACAGGATGTGTGGGTATGGTTCAGAGCTGCTCCAGGGAAGGTTTACTGGAAATTAGGAAGCATTTCTTTGCTGAGAGGATGGTCAAACAGTGGAATGGGCTTCCTAGAGAGATTGTTGGTACCCTCAGCCTGTCAGTGTTTAAAAGGCATTTGGACATTTCCCTTAAGATCATGCTGTAACCTGTGATCAGCCCTGAAGTGGTCAGACAATTGAATTAGATGATGATTGTAGATTCTCCTCTCCTCTCCTCTCCTC
>JANPWX010000310.1:174651-275052 GCA_024734555.1 Trochalopteron elliotii
CTCCCTCTCCCTCTCCCTCTCCCTCTCCCTCTCCCCTGGGATCTTTGGGAGGTTTGGTGTACTATGGATTCACAGCACAGTCTGGATTAGCACATTTTGCCTTCAGACTGCAGGCAGATGCAGAGATGAGCCAGTGCACTATCATCTTCAGTAGTGTTTCAGAGCCACATTAATCCCCCAGGGTACCAGCAGGCCGATATTCTATTCTGGATATAATCTCTGAGTTAAATACCTTCCTCAGACATCCTGACCATGCTTCTGTAGGAGCAAAAAGGAACAAATCACCAGCTCTGTTTAAAGCAGGGCTGAACCCAATTCTGACAATCTTTTGGCATTACAGAGGTAGACTTATTCTTTTCCTGTATGTGTAACTTCCCTGTCTAAATCGAAATCAAAAGGTCATTTTATATTGTTTGTCTGCTGGTCTTCATTGAGAAATGCAAGACAATTTAGCATACTTCCCATCCAAGGATCTTTGAACAGCATTGTGTGGCTGCAGAAAAAAGAATCCTGTGTGCTGGTGTGATGCTCTCTGCACACAGGGACTCAGCAGCTGATACTGAAGGCACTCAGCTGATCTACCTCAGTGAAAGGTATGAGCATCCCTTCCTCAGGCAGGCAGTGCAGTCTGGGTGAGTTGTTTGTGTGTGGAAAGATCATTAAACAGGAATGTCAGGGATGGGCAGCGTCCACAGGGAGACAAAAATGTGACTGACGGTGTTAAGAGTGAAGATCCAGATTGATGATTATTTGCTACTGTGCTTTCTGTGAATTAATACTATTTTCTTGTTTAGAAAGCTCTCATAATTAAGATATTCTCCTTGGTTGACACAGAAAGCATTCTGCAGGCTGTCTGCTAATATCAGTTCAAGGTGGCATTGCTTGCACAGGACATGACTGCTAATAAAAAAAATAAATCAAAGGTTTGCTATTTTAAATCTTGTAAATATTAAAAAAATCAACATTTTGTGTTTGCCTCCCCTCATTGATTAAAATTGATGCTTTTAATCTCTTCCCACTGCAAAGGAAGGGGAGGGAATGTGCATGGTGCAATGGGAAGGAACATTGCCATTTCATTTTTGATTTCCAGTTAAGAAAGTTTTTGCCAGCAGGCAGGATTTGCACAGAAAGTGGGGACAGAGGTGTTTTCTGTTACCTCACACCCCTCCAAGCAATTATTCCAGAGCAATGGATTTCTTCTTACAGGGGCTGCTGAGCCTAATTGCTGTGTACATCTATGATTTTTTTTTCAACCTGATAACTAACTTCAAGAAAAGGAGGAAATGTTAGAAAACTGAGATGATTAATTCTGTCATTGCTCCCTGGAGCTGAACGCCGGAGATTTTAGCAACAGCATAGTATGACTTGAGGGTATAAAATGAGCTTCTACCCCAGACTTCTCATTCCCTAAACCATACTTCTGCCAACTGGGAATGCTGGTAGAAATGCACCCAAAGCCATGGCTGAGGAAAGAGAACTTCTGCCTGTTCATTGGGATCGTATCAGTGGATCCCCATGGGCTTCACAAGGCACAGGCAGAGCATTTATCCAAGTGGGAGTTGTCTGGCTCTGCCCAAAATGGGATCCAGAAATTATCAGTAACAATTCCACAGCAGTTTTGCAATGGAGACAGCACTGATTTAATTTATTAGGTTTTTGCCTTGACTTAACCAAAAAGGCTCCTCAAGTAAAAAAATAAATAAATAGCTTGTCAAATGCTAAATAAAACTCCCTGTATAAAGCCTTTCTTTTCTGTGCAAGTATAAATCCATTAATCTATTATTTTTCAGCTCACACGTCACAGATGCAATAATACCCAAACATGCTGGTTCAGCACATAATAATCATTGCAGTCCTGCAAATCCTAGATTTACCTTGTTTTCAGTGATATTTTGGGGCTGCTTTCTACAGTGCATGTAAGAAAGTATTAAACTGTAAACAAAGTGCAAGAGGAATTTTGTGGGAAAGTTTGCATGAATCCCACTAGTTTTAGTTAAAAATAAAACCCAGCCTGTCACTTCCATCTTAATGATGGCTGATTGACTGTGCCTTTTTTAATTGTCTGCCAGTGGCTGTGATTAGCAAGCTGGCTCAGTTTAGGTCCCATGCAAAGAAAGTCTGCAGGGGCAAATTCAGGAGATGCTTAAATATATTATTCCAGAGGTGGGTATAGCTGTCAGGAGGGACAGGGACATTCTGGGAAGCATCTGAAATAAGCTGAGTCCCCTATTACTGCACTTCTGAGCAACTTACTGAAAGCCAGAAATATTCTGTGCATTTAGGAAGGGATATATATTATTAATTCATTTTTCCCCCATATTTTTACTTCTCAGACCTTACAGCCCTAGCTCTTAATTTGTTTCCCTCCCTGAAGATAACAAAACCATAATATAGCTTTTAGTTGTAGGTTTCTATTAAAAAAAGGCGCATAGTGTGAGCAGTTATAAAAGGCTCTGATTTTCTTAACTCCGTTAATTAAACTGTCAGTGATCTTTTAGTATTTTGAACTTTGGGACCTTCCCTCTGACTTCTGTGTGAATATCAGATTTTATTATTTGTACTCCACAAAGCTGTCTCAGCTGCCAAAAAAGTGCCATATACTGTTTCCTGTATTAAATTTCCATCAGTCACTGTACCTCCAGAGAAGGGGGACTTACCTCTCCATGTTCTCTGAGTACATATCCCTTTGAAAGCAGTCCATTGTCCTCTTTTTTGTTATGAACAGCACTCCTGTTACAGCAGGAAGAGGCTCTGGCTTTTTCTGAGCCTAAAACACTTCACACTCCCTTAAAAATGTGAAAATGGGGACCTAAGCAACCAGCAGATGACAGCAGCAAAGAGCAGCCATTTCTAATCAGGATATTTCTAACTGGTCAGATGAAATGAAGCCTTTTTATTATGATTAAATTTGCTTTTCCATTCATGCTCATTGCTTCCCGCTCAGTGCACAGACATCCAGTTTTCCTTGTCCATGTCCCTGACCTTAACAGAGCACCCTGTCATTTCCATAATTAATTTCTGTGTCTAACCTCCCTATTTTCACCAATTCTGCCTGCCTTGACTCCGTGCCACTGTAGTGAATTTCCATCTCCATCGTGTGTCTGAGGTAAATCCATTTTTAAATGGAACAGTTGCTGGTCAGAACAGCTCAATTATAAAAGAGCATCCTTCTCCCAGGCTGTATTGGCCATCCTGCCAAGGAAGGCTACACTAGAAATGTAAATGGACAAACTGAATCATGCATGTTTGTCATGTGTGAATAATTGTCCCTGTTCCCATTTAGTGAAGGACTCAGCCAACAACCTCAAGATGTTCTACAGAAGTACATGAATAATAATTTACAAGCTCAGTGCAGCCATGCATTAATGTACCAAACAGATGCCTGACTGAGCCTGATGAACCATCAGCCGTAACTTAAAGCATTTGTTAGAAATTTTGTAGTACGTGTCCCATGAAGAGCTTCCTGCCAGACCAGTTGGGCTCAAATTCAGTCCAACATGTCAGACAGCTGCTAATAGGGATGGTAAGGAATCTGCTGGGACAGAGACTGGGTTTGCAAAACCCCAACAGCATTCTTTAGCCTTGCTGGCCTTCTTGAGGGCAAGCTGCTCTGGCCCCATGGATCAGCCCTGCCCCGTGATGGAACACAGAATTACAGAATAGTTTGGGTCAGTTTGACTTTAAAGATCATTTCCACGCCCCCTGTAGCCCCTTTGGAGATGCTTTAGCCAATGTTTCTGAGCTCAGAATGAGCTCTGGGAGGCAAACACAGCATCTGAGATGGCAAGTAACAGAAGTAGAGTTCTGTACTTTTGAGTAGTGTCTTTTTACATCCCTGCAGCAGTGTTTATCTTGCACCAGCTGGTGTTTCATTAATTGTATGTGCACAAGGAGTGGTAGAAAGCAATACAAACTGTGTAAACAGAGTGAAACATGGCCACAAATAGAGAAATACAGAATCATCAATGTTATTGATTGCAAAGACCTGCTATTGGTGCAAGTACAGGGTTTTCTTGTAGCCCCAGACAGGAAGAGGGGATTGGCTCCAGTTTTACATGAGGAGATCATTTCTGATCACTTTTAAAGCCAGGTTTTCCAGAGTATGCAATACTGAGGATTACAAACTAATTTGTTTAGGTCTGGAGCAGTGAGATAAGTGACGGCTGCCGAAGCAGCAGGCTTAGCCCCTATGGAGCATCCCGTGTCAGTGCCTGAGCACATGGATGGGAACAAAAACATGTAAATGTGGATTGCTCTGGATCTCTCTAAAGATGGTGAGCTTTGCAGAGATGCACAGCTAGCAAAGAGGTGATGGCTGTGATACAGATAGTAGGGAAGATCACCAAGAAGCACATGAGAAAAGTGGAAGGAGCTTTCCCCAAGAGTGGATTAAGTGTGGAGGCCCAATAGAATGATACTCACAAGTAGGATATGGTTAGATCGTTAAAAGCCTTCACAGCACAGCCTGAGCTCATTGCCATGAAAGCCCAGGGATTGATTTAATGCAGTGTGCAAGTGGGAAGGAAATGGCTCTTCACCACACCATCTGTTCGTGCCATCCCCATGACCCCACCAGTTAACTCTCCTGCCTCCTCCTCCTCCTTCAGAAATAAATGCAAGGCTCTGCAGAGTCACCACTTGCCAAGTGCCTCAGTCACATCTCCTGAGCTGGGAAAACATGCAGTGGTCCCTTTGGGAGAGCACTTCATCCTCAGGGTGTGTGTGTCATGTAGGCAGCCCTGTGGTGCTGTCCACAGGTGGCTCTGCCATGACTGTCAATCAGCATCTCCATCTCTGCACAAGTGGCTTCAGGGAGCAGCACACTGAATTTTCACATGGCTGATGCTGTGTTTCCATGCTGTGGTGGAGAGCTCACTAGCTGGTGGATAGGTCTCCTCCTGGCTCTCCTGGCTGTTGGTGATTTCCCTTGACTCACTGCCCCAGAAAGGAAGAGCTCTTTACTGGTGCACATTCAAGTACAAGAAAACATTAGCAAAATCATTTAAATGTGGTCTTTGCTCTTTAAAAATTAATTTTATTTGATTATGCCATAAGTAGAAAGCCCCTGCTCTGCTGACAATTATGGATGCCTCTAAAAAAATGTAATTCCTTCACTCTCTTGAGCTAGAGCACCCTCAGTGGCAGAGCTATGCCAGCCACTAAAGGCTAAAGGGACAAGTTTTAGGTGAAAGTAGCACATTCTCTTCATGGTATATTTCTTCTTGACAGCGTGCTCCTTAATGTTTCTGTGAGTGTGTCTTGGGTCTTCTTTTTCCTCCCCAAGTGGTTCCTCTTCACTGAAGCAGTGGCTTGTCATCATATTAAAGGCAATTTCAGCATGTTCCAACAGCCAGCACTCCTTAATCACACACTGCCAACCAAGAGCTCCCAACTGGGAAAAGCTTTGCTCTTGCTGGAAGAGATGTTTCACTTGAAGAATCCCTGGGACACTTTTTAAGGTTATTTCACCAAGCTTTCTATAGTTAAATGAAGTAGATATTAAAAGTTTAAATAACTTTTTGGTCTTCTTTTCCTGTCAAATTTGGATTTCCCAATGGTTTAACTGAGTTATTTCACATCTATTGCACAGTGGGCTGACCCTGTCTTTCAGAGGTGTTAATCCTTTCTAAGTCTTGATTTCAAATTTAAAAAAATGCCAGGTCATCCTGCCAGTGGATTTTGTGCTGTGTCTCTGTGTTCAGAAGCACAGATGTGAGTTGCTGAACTGCCTCAACTCATTCTCCCTTGTCAGCATCCCTGTGGCTTTGTTTGCAGGGCATCCCATGGGTAAGGTAGACACTGGGGTATGGTCAGTGGTCATTTGAACTTGGGTTGCATCTGTAGAAAGGGAGTGAGCACTGGCAGAATTGTCCTGAGTTTGGTCTAGACAGCTTCAGTCTTCTCTGATATAGCAACAGGCTGTATAGGAAAAGGAATAACTGAGGTAATTTTTGCACAATTGGCAGTGTGAGCTTTGGGCTTGAAAATAGAGACAGATGAGAGCAGTTCTGAATGCAGCCTCATCAGAGAACACAGAATCCCAAGGTGGGTCAGGTTGGAAGGGCCCTCAGTGGGTCATCTGGTCCTAGCTCTCTGCTCAAGCAGGGCCATCCCAGAGCACAGGGCACAGGATTATGTCCAGATGGTTCTGGAATATCTCCAGTGAGGGAGACCCCACACCCTCTCTGGGCAACCTGTTCCAGTGCTCACTCACTGCACAGGAAAGAAGTTTTCCCTCATGTTCAAGTGGAACTCCAGAAAATGGACAATTTCTTTCCATTTTCTCCTGCTTGGCACCACTGAGAAGAGCCTTGCTCCATCCTCTTGGATCCTGCCTTTCTGCAGGGGGGACACTGCTGTGGGACAAAGGGAGTCCTGGTGCTCTTCCCTGTGGTGTGACACAGGCAGACCCTCACTTTTAGCCCCAAAAGATCAGGTCCTTGACTGGGATCTAGAAGTAAATGGGAAAGAAACAAATGACCAAGGAAGGTCAACAAATTTCTTCCAGTATTTCAGGAATACTGGAATGTTTTTGAGTTAGCTTGAGTCTGGGGTCAGTGACTCTCTCCACTAAACTGGTCTCTGTTATTAGCCCTGATTCAGGTGAGGAATATCTGACAGTGCCTGAGCAGCATGATTTACCTCCCTGTTTTCTTCTACCTCCCTGTTTTGTAATACAAGGTGATGATGTTTTGGCTCTTCTAGGTACAGAGGCTGCCCATTGTCCCTTCCATTTGGGTTTTTCAAATTATTTCTTCATTTCTGTCTTACCACTTCCAAACAAAACTGATGGTGCTCTACATCGCATGGCAGTGGAAGTGCATTGTTTTAATTGAAGCTCCTGCTGTAAAAGCTTTTCAATAAATTAACAAAGCCTTGAAAGTGACGAAGTGAACAGAGTGGCTTGTGGCACATTCCATATAAAACACAGGTTTCTGAAAGCCAGGTAGAATGTTCTCAATGTCAGAAGCAAGGCTGGTAGCAATGGGTGTTATTTTTTATTGGACCAATGGATATAGCTGGAAAAAAATCAAAAACCTTTCAGTTGCAAAATGCTTTTTCAGGTCTGAAGACTTCAGATTAAATTTCAGGCACTTGATAGTCTGGTACAGTAATATTTAAGTTAAAAAAGAAAGCCATAATGAGTCCAATTAATTTAAATTTCCACTGAAAGCAGACAGGAGAGAGTAGTACATTTGGGGAACAATTTGCAATTCTTTTGCTGATGTATTACTTTGTAAATGGAGAGATTCTCTTAGGCATTTAGTGAGACCATTTAGTGTTCAGGCAAAAAGCAATAAGAGGCAAAAACGCAGAGAAGAAAACACGAATTCTGCAAATCCTCTGTGCCTGTGGCTTTGTGCTGGGGATATGCAGGAACACTGCACAAGCAGTGTTGGCCAGAAGCCAAACATTAAGATTTTGATATTTTTCACTGGAAGAAAAGCACAACCTTTTGAATATTGTCGCTAAATAAACAGAAATAGTTCTGCCTCCCTCCTCACCCCTCTCCCAATACAAACCACAGCAGTTAGTTGTCCTGGTCTGGATTTAATTCTAGCAATTAACTGCAATTAAAGCTGAGCCCTTTCAATTATTTCAAATCCAAATCCAGAGCTCTACACACCAGACAGCACAATGGTAAAAAGAAAGGTTGTTATTACATTAATAATCTTATTTTAATTCTAAGAAATGTATTTATATGCTTAATCTTTTTTGCAGTATGGATTTTCCTACCATAGTGGCTTTAGGTTGGAAACCTTGGTTCCATCCCCCTAGCTTATCCACTAAACAGCTCAATGACCCTGGGCAAGTGATGCATGACCTCTCTGTGCCCTGGTGTTGGCCTGTGGCACAAATGGCAGCTACGTAAATCCAACTTCCTCCAATGCAGGGAAAGGGGAGTGGTAGATTAGTGCTGCATATTATTATTGATGATTGATTTTCTGCTCCAAGTTAAATCAGGCTGAAGAGCAGCTTGTAAAGTCTTTTGGAACTTTTTCCCTATTTCTGCAGTTTGCCCCAAGCTCAAACCATCCTGTTGTCTTCTGAAGGCTTTGAAGCGTGTTTCCCTCTCCCTGCCCAGGAGCATGTCCCCCTTAGGATATCCTGGGAGTACTGAAGGCTGTTTTCTTCTTTTAATAATCTCTGGTAAAATGCAGAGACAGTACCTCATGTGCAGCACAGATGAGCGTGGATCAATTGGCAGTGCTGCTGACTGACATTTCATTAGGCCAGTGCCAATAGCAGATATTGATCCCGAGGCCAATCGATGGAAGTTTGCAAGGACCCAGCCTGCCTGATGGGGTTGGGAACTGTCCTGTGGATGGGGGCACTCTCTGGCAGTGAGCAGAGAACCCCTCAGCTGGGTTGGGAGGCTGTGGGAAGCTCCCTCCAGCTCTTGGGCACTGGAGTGCCTGATGGTGGTCTGCTGGCAGGGTTGGTGGTGACAACATGGTTGCGGTGTGCCACATGTCACCATCTCTTTACATCAGTGAGGTTCTCTGAAAGTCATGAGATAGTCTGGTTGGGGTGGGTGGAGGCTGTCTTTGCTGGGATTCACTTCCACATGCAGTGAAAGATCTTGTGTCTAATGGACTTGGATTTTTAGCTCCTCTTTCCCCCTCTATAAGTACCTCAGCTTCCCTTCTTGAAGGAGAAGAAATATCTGCAAAATGGAAAAAAAAAAAAAGAAGAAACCCCATCAACAGAAATCTGCTCTTCTCCCTGCCTTAATGCCAGACAAAGAAATAGAAGAAATATCTCCCTTGCCCTTTGCTCGCTAATAATTGCATCTGTAAGGAAGAAAAGAGAAAGGGGAAGGAGAGATGAATATGTGATACTCCCCATCAAGAGCACATCTGCAAGTAGTTTGCTCACCCACCAAATGACCAGTCCAGATTAGACTTGTTTACATGGAAGAGTTGTTAGGGAGTGAAGGAAGGTGTGAGTTTAACTCCCAAAGTGGATAAGCAGTGAGAGGGAACAGGGGTCCCCATGGCACCCTGCTCAGTAATAGTTACACTGCAACATTCAT
The DNA here is from genome assembly GCA_024734555.1 of Trochalopteron elliotii. Taxonomy (NCBI): domain Eukaryota; kingdom Metazoa; phylum Chordata; class Aves; order Passeriformes; family Leiothrichidae; genus Trochalopteron; species Trochalopteron elliotii. The sequence goes on from JANPWX010000310.1 coordinate 183,689, forward strand.
ACTCAAATTGTTCTCTGCTCAATTTCCCCGTGTTTAACCAAGTCTGTGTTATATACAGAAAACAGATTAGATTCTGATTCAATGCATTATTTCAGCTCCCTGATCCAGTTTAGTCTTTTTATTGAGTTCAGTGTAGGATTTAGGGTCCTGAAAAGGAATTAGGAGGATAAAGCTGGGCTTCTTTGCTGCCAGTTGTGACAGGAGCCCAAGAGAGGCTGTGTGTGTTTGCATCATGGTGACATTCCTTGTGAGGCCACACAGAGCAGTACTTCACTCTGCAACAGGCTGACCCTGAACAAGGCCAAACACCAACAGACCCTGGTTGAAACCCACCATAAATCATAAAGTAGCCTTTCTGGTTTATTGACTGAAATAATTTTGTATGTGGAAGGTGCATTTTGCTCACTTGGATAGTATTGCAGAAATCATTCTGAATCTGTCTGCTCTGCAACATGCTAAAGCATCTGCTGTTTGGTTACAGCAACGAAAACAGAAAATAGTGAGTGAGAAAGCAGCAAAAATAAGCGATCAATTCCAATTCCAGAGTCTCATTTAAAAGCAGTGACAAAGCTCCCCACTTCCAAAGGTGCACAGTGCCCTTCTTCAGCATCCCTTTCCAAGCAGAGAGACCCCAGCAGACATCAGAGGCAACAGCTGAACCTGCAGCCACAGAAAATCCATGAGTTGTTTTCCCCTGGGATGTGAAAAGGTGGAGGCATCTCTGGGCAGGAAGTGCTCAGGCTTGAGTGACTGAAAGAACAGAAGAGCTCCTGTATCAAATCTCTCAATACCTCTGGAGGGTGTCCAGCACCTCACAGAAAATGGCTTAAATCAATAGCAAGATGACATGATGCAGTATGTCTTGAAAAAGCAAAAAGGTTTTAATAAAGGAAGAAAATAATACAAAACCAAAGAACAAAGCCAAACACAGTGTAGGGACAGGTCCTGTACCCCTGCTACAAGACCTCGAAAATGCACTGAGAAGCCTCATGCTCTCCCTTAAGTATTGGATTATTTAAGAGGGTTTTTTTGCAAACAGCCCAATAGAGAATAGCTACTTTTTTGAGGAACAGGTAGACAGACCTATCAGTGTTTTTGTCTTGGCACTGAGCCAATTACTGTCAGGTGACCAAAGAAACTTCTAGTGTTCTTTCCTTAAAAGGTTTGGGACGAATCTGAAACCCTTCCCTATATGGAGACACTTGCTTGGGTATGAGGTAAATTTCTACACTCCTGGTTCAGCAAACTGAGCTGCTCTCAGATAATGCTCTTGTAGCTAGTGAAAAACTATAATTTTGCCAAGGGAGGAAAAGGTTTTGGCATTCCATTTGGAAATCTGACTCCTTAACTCACGCCACACTTGGCTAACATGTAATCACACTGTTTAAAGAATAAGTGTCCATCATGCCAGCTGAGTGATCTGGCTGATCCTTCCTTGCACAGGAAGTGTCAGTAGGTGTTGGTACCTTTAATCAATCAGGGTGTTGATGTCTCAGGGGATGAGGACAGGAATTCATGTAGCACATCCATGGTGCACTGCCCTAAACATCTTAGGGCAGCAGTGCCCTGGGCCCTTGATCTTGAGCTGAAACCCTGAGAACACCTGTGTGCATTTTTTCAATGACTGGTTGTTTGTTTTGGTTTTTTTTATGAACTGCCTCAGTTTTGGCAACAGGCCAGCACAGTGACCTCTCTCTGCTGTCAGCCATGGGTTTTAGTCTCTCAGTTGCAAATAGCAGTGACAGAGGGATTTCCAGCTAATTGGGGAAATGAGGACAGTGTTATTATCCTCTCTTACACCAGGGGAGATGGAGACATAAGGAAAGAGGCAGAGTGATTTGTACAGGACTTCCCACTTGGCTGAAGGTCAGGCCAGCAGGATAATCCATCCCTGTGAATCCCAGCCTGGTGCTCTCTCTGTTTGGCCACAATGCTCCAGGGATGTGACAAATGAGACTTGGATGTCTGCCCACTTCTCTCCTCTTTCTCCTTCCATCCAGACAGGTTTTAAATGAAATCAGGATGATGTCAGATCCATACCAAGTATGAAGGGGATGGGTCAAACTCTCAACTACTTTCTTCTTAATATTCATGCTTTTTCACAAATGCAGATCAGCCTAATTGGCTGCCAGCGTGCACAGATGTCTCTCTGCAAGAGTACTCAGGTGCTGTGAGAATTGATTGCGAACATGAAATGGAACCAGATTAAAATTTGACCTACAGTAATCAATTTCTAAACCACAGGACAAGCAGTAAAGAGATGATGGAGTTTCTGGACTTTGGAAATTAGTTGTTGGCTGTTGTTGTGCTCTTCTGAAGGGTCTCTCCCTCATTACATGTCCTGATTTTTCTTTAGATGAGTGACATGGGGGACAAAGATCTTTATAAAGCAATCATAAAAGAATGAACCTCTTCCTTGCACATGAAATGCCATTAAATATCCCTTAAAAGGGCTTTTTCAGCATAATGAAAATAATTCTTATTTCCTTGAAGATCACTTTGTTAATTCACATGTTTTACAGGTCAATTCTGCAGTTGCTTAGGAAGGATGTATGTGAATACACTTTCTCCAAAGAAAATTAAAATGTGCTTGGTAGGAAGCTTTTGCTGTAGCATGTTACCGTGTCTGTGAAGTCAGGATCAATGGAAATTTGCAGAAAGGCTATTATTTACTGTTTCTTTCAAGCAGCTGGAAGACTAACCTACAGAAATCTTCTTTTCCTCCAAAATCCAGCATGAAAGACTGTTTAGTGAAACATCCCTATCCTGGAGATTAACTAATTGCTCAGCAGTCAGTCATTTTCACTGCACAGCCAAGGACAGCGATTCCTTTCTCACACGCTGATGGAGCAATGGTTTAACACAAAGCAGTTCCTGGGACAGGAGGATTAAGGGGAATTTACTGGAGAGCAATTAAAAGAGTTGTTAGAACATTTTGTTTTTGAGGCTGAATTTCACATCAAAGTGAAGCTATTCGAGGAATATACAGAGCAGAAGAACAATAAAGCCATAATTTCAAACCATCTACTCTGCATCCTTGGAGTGCAGATTAATAAAGTGAGCTAAGACTTGGTGGAGATTTGCAGGAGTGAATTAGGGGAAGTAGCCTAAAGGCTTGTATGGGGTCACTTCCTATTCATGCATTTCTTTCCAGTCTTTCATAGAATAGCTTTTTAAATTCACATTTTAATTCATGTAAACAAGAAACGAAGATTGTTTCAATATCATGGAAAATTTGGTGGGTTTTTATTTTTTAAAGATAGCATCTGAAAAATAAGATTTAAAAGCATTTTCACATCAATTATTATTTATGAGTCATGTTCTCTGGGACCTGCCTAGATTTTAAAAACACTTTAGTTTTGGAGCAAGCCTTTTCACCAAGGGTTATACATTAGGAATTGGGCTTGACTGGCCTAGTTTTCAGAATATCAGAAAAGAGGATCCCAGATATGCCCTGTTTTGACAACTAAAGGCTCCTAGAGGGGACCAGTCCTCAAGGACTGAGGGATGAAGCATCCTAGACCCCCCTGAGCCCATCGGAGCAATGGCCTGGGAAGGGTTTGCTGGGTTTGGCAGTTCTTGGTGTCAGTGGTGGGGGTGATCCAAGCAAGATCTATCCTGCAACACTGGGAGTGGGATGAGCTTTGCAGTGCAGAAGGATGGGTGTACAGGACAGACACATCTCAGGTGGTCTCCAATTTCCTAGGGGCTGTGGGAAGGGCATCTCCATTCCCCTGCTGGAAGGTTTTCCTGGGAAGTGTAGTGAGGACAAGGGGGAAGGGGTGGCCTTCCTTTCCCTGCTGGTGGGTCATCCAGTTGCTCTATGTAGACAAAAATACCTGGTTTTTCACAAGCTCTCACTGAGAGCCAGTCTGGCAGGGTCTCCTGGGCAGTTGTGGCTTGTCCTCCTTCCTCTGCAGCTTTTGAAAGAATAATGTTTATCTGTAAGGACTGGCTGGGCCCTCAGGCTGTGGGGCAATACCCCAACACGCTGGGCTGGAAATAAAAATGGCATCAGAGGAAGAGTGCAAAACACACACACACATACACAGAGAAAAACTTTACGGGAGGCTTTTTTTTCACACAGTCTGCACCAAACCCTGACATTTGCACTTCCAGGGGTAGGGATTTGAGCCCTCCATCCCCAGCATGCACAGAGGATGTCTTCACACAGGCGACAGGCACGGAGCTCCCTGTGCAGACACCAGAGACAAACAGGGATCTCAGGGTACAGCTTGTCTGACCTGCTTTAACATCCAGCTGCAGGTGAAATGACTCACACCTTCCAAGTGCTTTTGTCTTTCTCCCTCTGCTCTGCAGGGCTCCTGAAGGGTGAGTTCAGATGCAGAGAAGGGCTTTGTAGGTGAGCCCTGTTCCAAGTGTCTGTGCTCTGGAGATTGGGTGTATTTTATGGGGCAGGAAATGTATTTATGTGTTATGTATTTTCAGGAGCAGGAAATAGCTCACTCATCTGCGCTGGGGTATCCTGTGTCTAAATGCTGGATGTGACACAAATCTGCCTTCCACATTAGCATGACAAAAATGTAAATTACTTTTGTACAGGGCACTCCAAGATGTGAAAATTAATAGTATTTTTTGGAGACATCTTTATGGAAATTTATGTTGTACAGCCTTGCAGCTTTATTTCCAAAGAAAATGAGATCTGTGTTATTGCAGTATTGGATATTGGTTATACCACTTAAAAATTTTAAAATCCATTTGCCAGCTTCAGCTAAGCTTGTGTCATTTCAAGACAAGGAGGCAAGGGAAGGCAGCTCTCCTATTTCCAAAAATAAAAAAAAAAAAGGGCAAAAAGGCTTATATAAAAGGGTGCCAAGACCAACACACCTTGTGAAGACACTGTAATTCTCTTTTGATATGGGAATTAGACATTCCTGGAAGAGGTGGACCAGTCCAAATCCTCCTGGTGGCATCTGAAAGCTGTTGAAGGAGCTGCTGGGTGGGTCTCAGCCAACTGCAAACCTCTGCAGTGTGGTCCAAGGAAGAGTGCAGTTCCCTGAGGTCCTGCCTCCATCACTTGGAAAGCTCCAATTCTGTCTGCTTATCCCACTTGCTCCATCTACAGTGTTTTCAAGTACAGCTCTGGACCTGTGCTGTCAGATGGGTCCAGGTTAAACAGAGCCCTGTATTTCTTCAGATTCATTAACCTGGTTTAGACTTAATGGTCTTGATTCCAGTCTTAATGATTCTGTGATTTTATGATTCTTATCTCACTGATCTCAGATTCCTTCTAAGATGTTGCTGTATTAAATAGGAACAAAAGCACAGGGATCTGGACAAATACATTGGGTTGTGAAGAATCAGATGCAAGGAAGATGGGCTTTCTACAAGACATTAATGCAGACAAGATAATTACCCCTGAACCAAACTTCTGAGAGGTGACCAGCACTGACATCAGCCTGGTCTGTGCTTTAATGAGAGTGACCTGTGGTTACTGAGTGGATGTAGCTGTAGGGACTGAAGTGTGGTGTTTCTGCTGCAGAAATGTCCAGTGAGCTGAGTCAAACCAGTTCTCCCAGGACAGGGTCTTCACACTGTGAAAGTCTTTGCTTTTTTGATGGCTTTGTGTGGCTCTCTCTCCCTCCCTCCTTCCCTCTCTCCCTCCCAGCCAATGCACACACATCCATCACCATGACAACTGTGTTCCCTTTGGATCCGTGGCTGTCCCTTTCTGTGGATGTCTGTGGAGAGGAGCCAACATGTTGAACACCACTAACAACAGCATGGGATGTTCAGGCACAGGACAGGATGATCCCTGGTCAAACACCTGCCACTTTTTATGAACTCACTGTAATTCTTCAAGACTTTAGCAGTTCTTTAATCCCTTCACGTACCTGCCTTGGAGTCACTTATTAAGGGATCTTTGTGTAGATCTCCTCTATGGAGCAAGGTCATGGAGGGATGATTTTCACAGTACTGCTACAAAAAAAGGCAGCAGGCAAGGGATGCATTTCAAAGCACCTGAAAAGCCCACAGCTTTACTCATTAAGTCAGTTTGTGTGTCTCAGCCTTGATCTGGCTCCCTGACTCCTCATTGCTGATGCCCTCATCTACACCTGGTTTTGGGGCTGGTTGTGTGAGCTGGCACCTCACAGGAGCTGCTCCAGCAGTGACATATCCATTGGTAAGGCCCTTACCTTTGGTAGGGTCCCCCTTTGGAAGGGAAGAGCTCACACTCACATGAGTTACCTCTTGGTATGGAAGGGAGGGGAAGGAGGCTGAGGTTGAGATCAGATGGAGTATCTCAAATTGCTGTTGTCCCCTCCGTGCCTGCCTCATAAATAATTGGAGTATTTCAGTCCCCACGGCTGGCTATCAGTTAACTTCTGCATCATCTTTGCCAGCTCAGTAATTAATGTCATCTCTGTTGCCCCTTCTTCCCAAAATAACTACACTAAGAGAAACCCAGGAACCTGGTCCCATGGGACAAAATTTGTGCCACATGGAACAGTCTTTCACAATCTGATCCATAAAGGAAATGTAGCCCTGCACTTAATGTCTGTTACATTAATGAATTTAGAGCTTGGTGTGAGACAGGAGTGTGGCTCTTTACTCCACAAAAGTGTGTATGGAGAAAAACTCCATACACACTTAATTCAGCTTCTTCTGATTAACCCTTTTGAAGATTGTGTCTGTTCCTGGGACATACATTTGGGCAGGCCTATGTGTAACTTCTCTGAAAAGGTTCAGGGACAAATGAAATAGTTTATCCAATTTAAGATTTCAAAATAATGCTCTCCCAATCTGCAGAGAAATGTCAGATTGCATGAGATGTTTTTCTATTCTTATTTATAAAGACAAAAAGCTGGTTCAAGTTTTTAGACATCAATAGAATTAAATCTCCATGTAAACATTTGTAAATGTAAACACATTTTAACTATGCTGGTTTAGTTTAAACCACTGTGGAAGTGGATTAAATCCAGCCACATGAAAAATCTCCTAATATGGAAAAAATTGGTAATGAAAATAACTATTGCTTAATGCTAGAATTCACATCTTGTTTTTTTTCTTCTGTTCTTTGTCTGTGTACGATCTTTCTTTTCTTTTACTTGTACATATTCTACTGATCTCAAGTACTCCTGACCAAAACTAGATTATTGCTGTGCTAGGGGTACATCTTCCTTGGCTGAGGGGAAAGAAGAGGGGGAAGTTCTCCATGGGGTGAAATGATTTCCTTGGCAGAGTAGTTCAGTGGGAGAGTGAGGACCAAGACTTCAGTCCAAAGTGCCATTATCCCACAGGGTCAGTTGGGATGTGAGAGTCTGCCTGGTTGTGCATTTCAGAGTGAAAAAGAAAATAATAAACAGCTATCAACACATGCAGGTTACATGAGAAACCCAAGGGGGAAGTAGGCCCAGGGCTGTGCATCAGCCCACCTTTGCTCCATTGAAAATAGGGCTCCACTGAGGGAGATCAGTTCTGAATTCTTCTGAATTCTCAGCTAACCCCTGGATTTTTGAGTGCCTGGACATTTTCTGTAGTAATCCAGCATTTGGCAGACCTGCTTCTCCAAAGGAGCTGCCCATAACCATTCCAGGCTGTAGCATTTTCTGTCCCAAGAGAAGAAATGGGAAATTATTCATTGAGGAGCTCTGTCAGCTTGTGTCCTGCAAGAAGCTGAGAGAACATGTTCTGAGGAGGTGACAGCAGGGCTTTGGGTGTGTCTCTTCTCCACTGCATGGGCATAAAGTAGGGGTAAAGCTCATGGCTGTGAGTGGTTAGTGGGTCCTGGGCCTCACACAGCCAGACCAGATTTGCATCGTGTATCTGATGGCATTTGCCACCTTGGCCACCCAGTCCTTTCAGCTCTGCTCTGAGTCACAGCAGCACTCAGGCTCAGACCCCTCTGCCGCTGGGCCCGGCCCATCTGAATTACACCTGGCCAAGTGGTTCTGGGGCAAAAAGCTTATAGAAGTTATTTCCTGACTTTTATAAGGACACACTTCAGGAATGTGAGGTACAGGTGGTGTCACATTAGAGAGGTTTTGGCTTTTCTTCTGCCAAACCCAGCAGCAGCAGTCACTGATAATTATATTCTGTGCAGGGAGATAACCCCTGTCTGGAGGAGGTTTGAACTGAGTCTAGAAGAGGGACAAAAGAACCAAGATTGGACTGGGATTCAAGAAAAGGAGGTGAGGGTAATTTTCAGTGAAGTGCAGGCTTTGGGAGGGGAATCAAAAACCTGCTCCTGTGGTCTTTGTTGTTGTCATTCTGGTTATTATGAACCTGCAGGAGGACAGAAGTTGTCAGAGTTGCCTGGTGCCTTTCCCAATGGCACATCCAGTGCCACACTGGCCAGGGACGTGCCATGGGCCAGTGCCAGGCTGCTGGCAGCTGCCTCCCTTCTAGCATCCCCCACTCCTCTGGACAGCAGCTGCCAGGCACAGGCTGGCTGCAGGAGGGCTGGGTGCTCAAGCTGTGAAACAGATTCATGGCCAGAAAGCAGGAGAATCACAGAAACCTAGAATGGTTTGGGTTGGAAGGGGCCTTAAAGATCATCCATTTCCAACCCCCTGCCATGGGCAGGGACACCTTCCATTTTCTCAGGTTGCACAGAGCTCCATCCCACCTGGCCTGGAACACTACCAGGGATAGGGCAGCCACAGCTTCTCTGGGCAACCTGTGCCAGGGCCTCACCACCCTCACATCCTAGCATCCAGTCTAAACCTACTGTCATTTTAAAGCCATTTGTCCTGTCACTACACAACCTTTTAAAACATTGGGCAGAGGATGTTTCCCCCTCTGCAGATATGTTTTCAGGGACTTAGTGCAAGGCAGAGCAGCATGGCCAAACAGGGACACCAGCAGAGGAACCAGCCATGTCCCCTGAGACACACTCTGGGGACACATCCTTGCAGCTGGTTGCTTTCACTGTTCCATCTTCTGCCAGAGGTGCTGTGCTGCCCTCCGGGGAAAGAGAGGCACAAACAAAACATCACACACAGCCCACCTTCCAAACCTGCCTTTAGAGAGTGTGGCTTCAATTAAATGTAATCACTCAATTTTGAATCAAGGGCAGCTTCTCTTGCCATTATTTGCTCTCCCCAGTGGCCTGAGAGTAGCTCCATGAGAGCAGCTGCTGATGAAGGGGAGCCTCCAAATGAGGGAATGTGTCACTGCATCTAGGTCAGAGGAGTCAGATGAAAGGAACTTCCATGGTTGGCCCTTGGTTTTGTTTATATTTGTTTAACTGGGGTTCTAATAAGCAAGTTAACCAAATTATTATAAGCAGCTGCATCTATCAGCAGCAGGCAAGGATGTATCTAATGCAGCTGAAAGCTGTCTAATGAAGCTTTGAAGTCCAGCTCATCCCAGATTCATGCAGTGAAGGATCTGTAGCCATCGTGACACTTCTCTGCTGATTTCTGAAGATGGGAGACTTGAAAGTAAATAGATACTCAAATATGGATACTCAAGCTGATATTTCAAAAACCTACAGCTGACTGACACAGGGTTTTGTGTATTTCACATAAATACACAAATGTATTCCTTTGTTTTCCTTTTCTTACCACGCTATCCCTTCACAGTCCATATTTGTATTTAATCACAGGCTGCTTTTCATAGTGTTGTCAAACAGAGAACCAGTTTCCCCACTCTGTCTCAGTCCCACATTCAAGAAAACTGGATGAACCTAAAAAAAAAATCGTATGTGTAACATGCAGAAAATCAACAAAAAGGTTTTTCTCTGTGGATCCTTCACAGGCTTGAGGCTCAAATTCCTTTTTCTGTAGCAGCCTGAGACATACTGCCATGTGAAATAACTCAGCATTAAATGGCATGATAAAATGGTGGATATTGCTGGATATTAGAGCCACACACAACCCTGTTGCACTGCTTCTCCTTGCTGCTCCCAGTTCACCTACACATATTAGACATACTAATTCTGCAGTAAACACTTGTGAAGTCTGTGAAGCCACACATATGGCCCATGGGGAAACTCACTGCACCATCCAACATGCTTAAAAACCCCTAATCCTAACAGCAAAACCGAAAAGTATTGAGCAGGTTGGGATTTTCCAGCCTCTGGAAGGGTGTGTACAGTGAATTTATCTTGCAGCTGTGTAGTCGCTGCTGAATTACTGTTTCCTTTTGATCTGTACTAAAGATAGTGACGGAGCAGGTATGAGTGTGAGTAATGGGTAGGTTGGCATCATAGTATTTGGGTTCTTTGTCAACTGCTTTCTTCTCTTTGTTCAGTGTCTTTCCTTCTGTTGGTGTCGGGGTATTTTTAGTTCTTCAAGTAGTAGTATCTTCTGCATCAAGAGAAAATGTGAAACCCACTTTTAATGTATCCTGTTAAGAAAGTGTGTGTGTGTGTGTGTGTGCGTGTACCTACCTATTGTGGTTAACCTTGGGGTTGCTGTGTCTTGATCAGCTCCATTTGAATTCGCAACAAAAAATTAAGATGGAAAGGAAGATCAGAATTAGGAATTAAGAGAGAAATGGGTGTTCTCAAGACTGTTGACACATCCCACATTAATATTTTCATGCAATGTCCTTTGGGTCCTGACTCTGCTGTGGATTTCTCCCCCACAGATCATCTTCAGGAAGATCAGTGATGTCAAGAAGGAGGAAGAGGAGCGCCTGCGCCAGAAGAACGAGGTGACGCTGAGCATCCCCGTGGACCACCCTGTGCGGAAACTCTTCCAGAAATTCAAGCAGCAGAAGGAGATGCGTAACCAAGGCTCCAGCCATGTGGACCCAGAGAGGAACCAGCTGCAGGTGGAGAGCAGGAGCGTGCAGAACGGGGCCTCCATCACGGGCACCAGCGTGGTCACCGTGTCCCAGATCACGCCTATCCAGACCACCCTGGCCTACATGAAGACCAGCGAGGCCGTCAAGCCCAACAACCGCGACGCCATGGAGCTCAAGCCCAACGGGAACGGGGACCAGAAATGCCTCAAGGTGAACAGCCCCATGAGGATGAAAAACGGGAACGGGAAAGGCTGGCTCCGGCTGAAGAACACCATGGCCACCCACGAGGAGAAGAAGGAGGACTGGAACAACGTCACGAAGGCCGAGTCCATGGGGCTGCTGTCCGACGACCCCAAGTCCAATGACTCGGAGAACGGTGTAAATAAAAACCCGCTGAGGAAAACAGACTCTTGTGACAGTGGGATAACAAAAAGTGACCTTCGCTTGGATAAAGCTGGTGAGACTCGCAGCCCCCTGGAGCACAGCCCCATCCAGGCGGATGCTAGGTGTCCCTTCTACCCCATTCCTGAGCAGGCCTTACAAACCACACTGCAGGAAGTCAAGCACGAACTCAAAGAAGATATCCAGCTGCTAAGCAGCAGGATGGCTGCCCTTGAGAAGCAGGTGGCAGAAATTTTAAAAATATTGTCCGAAAAGAACGTATCCCAGCTCTCTTCCCCCAAGTCTCATTTATCACCCCAGTCCCCTCCCCAGATATCCTGTCAGGATATTTTTAGTGTTTCGAGGCCTGAATCACCTGAATCTGAAAAAGATGAAATCCACTTTTAGCATATACCTATGTGTATATATGTATACAGTATATATGCAGAGGTGTATATATACCTTTATACATATATATATATGTGTGTGTATACGGTAAATATATATACATATATATTTTCACTTGCATCCAATATGACTTGAACACACCAAGGATTTTGATATGTAAATATTGCATGTCCAGCTGGATTCTGGCCTGCCAAAGAAAGCAATTATTAACATAGATATTGCTTGTATAATATGCAGTTGACTGCATGCACACTTGACATTTATTTATAATCTCTATTATGTAATAAAAGAATGACTTTTGTTTAACAAAGGCAATGTACTATTTAAAGAATCAGGGTCTAACCTGCCAATATTGCCATGACAGTTTTGATCTCAGGCTGGGTGAATTGAGCTTTTATTTCCTCACTGTCTTTTCTGCCGAGTTAAACAGTAGATTAATATGACGTAAAGGACACGTTCAGACTCCTGTTAGCATTGTTTCCTGGTATCATTCCATGACAATATACTGTATATTTGGTGATGAATTCCCCTACGCCTCCTAAAGGGAGGGCTCAGCTCAGTGGGCAGGGAAGGGCACCGTGCCTGGTGCTAGGGTGGATCACTGGAATTTATTTGTGTGGGTATTGTGCATGCACAGCCTTTTATTTCAAGTATCCTCCTGCTCTTTTAACATCGTAAGTAAGAAATAATAATAAGAATAATAAGAATAATAATGGTGATTTATGTAACAAAATGAAACTAACAGAAACTCTCTCAGTTGCACTCCCTGAGTGTTTGGGGGTAACTTCTTTCTTGAAAGCCTCTTTTTACTGATGCCATTTTTACTGAACTGTTAGAGTAACGTTTATGTAAATCCTCTTTGCAGCACTCAGTGGTGGTGTCCGGTTCTGTCAGTATCTTCATTAGCATGTCCCATTTTTGTGGGGTTGAGGTTGCTCTCCCGCTGTCCCCCCTGTTGCCCCTGGCAGAAACACTTTGCACGAGGTCTGAGCAAGGGAGAGAACTTGTAGTTCAGCTTCTTGGGAACCACGTGAGCAGGTTTGAAAGCCTGAAGTTAAAAGGCTGAGGTTAATCCCCCTCCATTCTCTTTCACGAGGACATTTATCAGTCGGCAGCTGCCTTTAGACAGAGAAAATAACCGGTCAGGATGTAATTCTCTTTAGTCCAAGGTGCTTGGATGATAATGTGTGGGTGGGAGAGTGATGGGTGTGCTGGAGGGATGGAGACCTGCCTGGAGTGCTGCTCATGCCTTGGGCTTGTGAAGGGGTCCAGTGCATGGAGGGGGCCCGTTTCAAGAGCAGGCTTGCAGTGCCCACACAACCAGGTCCCACTGAGTCCCCCAGGTCTGTGTCAGAGGTTCTGGCTCTCCTCTTAGCTGACTCCCATCAGAATCTTCCAGCCTTGGGCCATGTTCGGACCCCCTCTCCCCCTCCTGGGCTGGAGCTTCTGGCTTTGCAGAGCTGCAGCAGGGCAGGCTTTGCACTGGATCTTGTTTGTTCTCCTGTTTGGAGCTGGGCTTTTGGACTCTGCCTGGATCTGCCCCTGAGTGTGGTGGGTGTTTTCGCCCCTCAGTTTGCACTGGTTTGAATCCAGGTACACAAGATGCATTGCAGAAATTGCCATTGCAGCTTCATGAATGTTTCCTGGTGTGGCTTGAGGCCGGCCCAGCAGAGCACAGTGCCTCCTTCAGAGAAGGATTCCCCCTGCCTCCAGCTTAAAGGAGCTCTTGTATCAAGATCCTGTGTTTTCAGACGTGCCTGGAGTAAAGCATTTATGCACCACAAGGCATCACTATCAATCAGGTGTATCAAATACATGGTTATAATTAGTGAGCATTCTGAACACACACCAGTATTAGATCTAATTTTTAACATTAGAAAACTAGACTAAATGAAATCACTTCCTGAAAAACTAACAAAATTCCTAAAACCCAAACAAACCATCATTTGCAGTAGTGACAATTAAGACTCTACATCTTAGGGTGAGAACATATCTCTGACTGTGAAATCCAAACGCATAAAACTCCAAAAGCTCATAAGAAAGCCAAAGAAGTCATTGCTTCTATTGTGCCAGCTCATGGAGGCTTTTTGGGTGATGATAGTTTTTTCTGTCCTGTTTCTGCCCCTTTCTTTAGGAAATTAGAGATGCCATTAAAAAAAAAAAAAAAGGGTTGAACAAAATGCCACAGTAAGGGACAGCTCTTCCCAAAGCCTGTTGATCAGGCCACCTGCTCATTTTAGTTCTCTGCAGCTGCAGTTGCTTCTGTCAAAATTTTCAGCTGTATCTTGCAGCTGCTGTTCTGAGACATGTGCAAATCCATAACTTTGCATTGTTTGGACTGCAAGAACAACCTGCACTTGCAGAGCAACAGGACCTCCCATTCCTGTGATAAATCCCACCTTGAAGGACTCTGAAAGAATGGAGGGGGAGAGCAGATTACGGGGTTAGGAGGTTACAGGATTGCTGCAGGAGTCTGCACAGACCTTGTGGGTACAGTTTAAGTGCCAAGATTTCAAATGTTGAATGTTCTTGTCTGACTTGGTCTGCTGGTTAAGACAGACACACAGCCACTGCCCAGGGCTGCCTGGTGAATAGCTGACTCACACAGGTCTGGGGGCCAGACTAGGTTAAAATTCCTGGAATGTGTGAACCTGCCATGAAGTGATGCTGCAAAAGAGACAGCAGGATAATGGGGTTGGCTTTGTTAGAAAGCTTTGGCCTTAATGGCATTCCTCTGCCTTTGTGACAGACTGATTTTCTTTCCCTATAACTGATATTAATTCTAGGTAGAACTGCATGGCATGCAAAGGGATCTCTGTTTAGGTTTATCTTGCAAGTCAGGTGTAACTTTGTGCCACTTTACAATGAGAGAATGTCTTAACAGGAATAGTCTGACCTTGAAACTCATTTGGGCGGGCCCAGAATGTCTGTTAAAGTTCAAGCGTGGCTTGAGTGGTTCAAATGTGTAGTGGCTAAAAAGTGTGAAATACCAAGTTCATGAATCAAATACAGTGTCTCCAGGTCTTTTTCTAGTGCTGCTTTGACTCTGATATTCCAACACTGTCCCTTGCAAGTGCAGTGGTACCAGTTCTTACCTTGCACAAAGCAGTGGTGTGATGGGTGCCCTACAGACACAATCAGAGCAGCCTGTGGATGGGCTGTCCATGCTCTGTGTGCAAGGGGAGGCCCAGTTTGTGGGGTTGACTCTGGCTGGTGCAATTCTGAAGGACTTCACCTCCAAAACCCGTGTTGGGAGTGTTACGTGTTGTTTCATGGAGCTGTCAGCGGTTTGTCTCTCGTCCCCTCGCGTTGTGCATGATGTGATGAGTGGCTGGGGCTTTCCTTCTCTGTTAAAAAGCATGAGTCACAGTCCTGTAGTCCAGGCTGGACTGAAAGCAACCACCTGTAGTCATTAAGTGCAACAAGGACACCAAGGTGTCACTTCCACCCAGGCCAGTGCTCAAGCAGCGACACACCAAGTGGAGGGAGCTCTTGGCTGCATGCTTTCCCTTCATGTCCTTTCCTGTAAGAGCTCAAAACCTGTACAGATGTTCCTGCCAGATGCTGGGAACAGCATCCTTAGCACCTACCCTGTGCTTTGTGTGTCCAAAGCATTTTACCTGCACACGAGTGGATTTTATCTTTCAGGACTTTGGAATAGAAACAAAACGTGTACAGAAAATGTAAACACTTCCCAAAGCAAATGAACTAAAGTACTTTTAATAGCTTTTTTTTTTGTGTAATGTTGCATATAAGAGATAGAACAGCACTTCAGGATAATTATTGAAAAAAAAAATATTGTTGTTGTGAGGATTCAGTTCTGAATTTGTATTTGTAAATCCTTTTTTTTCTGTCTTTGCCAGGGCACGGGGGTTAGAGCAGAGCTGATTCTGGAAGTGACAGACTTAAGCTTTGTCCATTTTGCTTTTCCCTGTTCTGCAGAAGTAGCACAGCCATAGGGGCTTGATGCTGCACCAAAGTTTGGGCTCATTGCTAGACTCAAGTTCAGTCTTCATTTACCAGCACATGGAGAGTAACCAACCCTGCTGCACAGGTGTGAGAGTTGAATCTGAGAATCAAATCGGGCTTTAATATGTATTTTGAATCCCAGGACAGTTTCAAAGGAGTGGAAGCTGCAGAAATAATGTTGTACTCTTTGCAAAGCCAAGAGCAGTTGCTCTGGAAGTAACTGAGACCGTTCCACAGACGTCATCATTGCCTGGGTCAGAAAACAGATGTTGTGCTCATGAAATAGCTTAGAGGCTTTTGGGGGGGAAAAGATGTCCTGAACTGGAAGGGAAAACAAAAAAAAAGCCAAAGGTTTAATATGAAATTTTGGAGTGGATAGGGATAGAGGGATATATTGTGAAAAATTTATACTTTTTTACTAGGATTTTGAGCATTTAGAAAATCCAAGCCTATCTTTTTGGATGTCAGAATTGGATAGATTGTTTAATAAAATAAATATTTTTTTCCCTAAGTGAGGTGGTGTCAAAGTGATACCTGTTTTATTAAAAAAAATATTTTCAAATACCATTTTCTTGCAGAGGAGGGTTTGAATGGGTTTTGTTAACATTGCTCTTAATAGGCTGTAGGAGGAAAAGTTTGATCCATCTGGATTTCCACATCTGGGAATATTTTTTATAACCTCTCCCTTAATTTTTTTGGTGCAAGTGGATAACACAACTTCTCCATGTTGTATTTGGTTCAATATGCTATGATGCATTTCCAAATGAAATCCGTTCTTAAAGCAAAGTGCTGAATGGAGCTAAAATTGACAAAGAAATCCACATTTCTTCTGGCAGAGAAGCAGTGAATGTTCTTACTGACATAAAGGATATTGTGCAAAGAGCAGTGCTGTGATATCTAACAAATGACAAACAAACTAAAATCATCCTCACTGAGGCTGCATTTAGTCAGACAGAAAATTGACCTTGTAGTGCACAGTGGCACAAGAAGGCACATATTGATTTTGTATACTCAAATGGCAGAAGCATTTGGAAAGGGCTTGACCAGGCCATGCTGAATAAATAGTATTTATTTCTTACATTATGTTAATCAGCCCCCTGATGCATGGCACCTGGAACCAGGAATCTGAGGCAGTATTCTCACAAACCTTTTTATCTGTTTTCTGTAAAGCAGATAAGTTCTTTGTTATTTTCTTCTTCAAGATGCAAGCTTGCTTGGCCCACAGTCTAGGACTACTGGTGTGCACCAAGTCTGTGTCTCGCTGTCTGCCATGAATACATCAATTAGCCTTAATTAAAAACCCTATAAAAAGAATTTTGTACTAGGTTGGGCTCAGCCCTCCCTGCTCCAGGATGAGGCTGGAAGACTTTTGTGGTGTGACATCTATGGGACAGGGAAAGTGCATTAAAGGATACTCAAATATATGCTGTTAGGGGAAAATGTGGACTTCAGAAGAGCCAAATCTCTTCCAGTGTCCCAAAAATCTGTTGGAAATGGGAATATAGTATCTAAATTATGTATTAGTGTATGGACTCTGTATTTGCAGCTGGCCTTGCTGTGAACAGAGGAGGTTGGACCAAGTAATTTCCAAAATGTCCCCTAGTTCTGTTTTATCATTTGGTGGTTCTGTAAATTTTAATAGCACAAACAGGAGGTAAAATTTGAGGGTTCTTTTTTATGTCCTATTTTTTTCTGGTTTTCAGTTTAAATACCATGCTGATGAGCATGTTGCCAGTTTTCAAGATAACAGCTGTGAGAGCCAATACTCATCAAACAGACAGCAGAGAAATCTGGCATATTCTAAAACTATGGCATATAAATAAATTAAGCATTTCGTCAGGCATCAGCTAAAATCCACACTTGGTGCCAAACACTGAGAATAATGTCTCAGTGACTATGCAGTTTCTGGAAGCAGTGGGCTGATATAGATACATCAACAACACCCACACCCTCTTCCAGCTTCTTCCCCAGTCCAGGGAGAGGTGATTACAGTGTCTGAATGTGCCATCAAAATATCAACAGCATTTGAGCTGGTGTTCAGTGCTGCCCTGGCAGATGTGCACAGCCAAGGCTGTAGGAAATGTGCAGGTTTCTCATTCGTGGCTGGATCTGGAGGTGATTCTCATCCCTCTGGATTCTTATCCCTCTGGATTCAGCCTGCTCCTCTCACAGTCAGTGTGTGGACACCACTGGTGAAAAGGCCTGGGCTGGTCCAAAGGTCTGGGCACATCCATGGGGTCTGTGCACATTCCCAGGCTTATTCCCTGCTTGTCTAGGTACATTCAAAGGTTTACACCTGGCTCTATTATTAGATGTGTTTCCAGACTTTAACCCCCTCTATCTCTATGATGGCTCACAGGGTTACTCACAAAATCCTTTCCAGTCTGTGGCTTAGCAACAAGTTTCCAAATTAAACAGGAATAACAGGACAAGCCTTCTGCCATTCTTAGGGCATTATTTTATTAAACAAACATTTTATTTTATTTTATTTTATTTTATTTTATTTTATTTTATTTTATTNCGCGGTTTTATTTTATTTTATTTTATTTTATTTTATTTTATTTTATTTTATTTTATTTTATTTTTAAATTATTTTTAAATTATTTTTATTTTATATTATTTAATTTAATTTAATATCATATTTTATTTTATATTTTATTTTGTATTTTATTTTATTTTATTTTATTTTATTTGTGGCCCTTTTTTACACTCTTGAGCAGCACACTGTTCCATAGGATGGCAGGGACTGGAGTGTTTGTGGGTTTTAATGAGCCACTTTCAGAAGGGGAACTCGAGTGAGACACCAGCTTCTGCCATGTGTGCGACCATTCCTACTCCAGGTACACTTTGGGTGAACTTCAGCCCCAGCAGCAATTTGAACCAGTGCCATGTAGTGACAGTAAAAGTTCTCTTTATTTCCTCAGGCAAACCTAGGGCTCTGCTCAGCTTCTCCATGTGTCCTATGCCAAATATATATGGGCACTTTCCTCTCCTGGACTTGTTGTCAGTAGAATTTCCTGACATGTTCCACCTCTTTTCTCTGTCACCACTTTTATTTCCTAGAGAAAGGAAGGAAAAAACCCACTTTCTGACTAATCACTGGGAATTCACTTGCATCCAAGGCTGCTGCCAGGACCATTAGTTGGAGGTCACAGTTCAGTTTGTAAATTGGGTGTCTTATTTGAGCTCTCATGGAAAAAGGCACTTTTTTCTAAAGGAAAACAAAATTTCTGCTCTGCTTCTAATTAGTTGTCTGTTGTCCCTGCAGGATTAATTACTGCCTTCTTCACTCGAATCATCAGATGCTATTTGGCAACAGCTTCTTTTTTTTTTTTTTTTACTTTATTTTAGGTATAATTAGGAGTCCTGGCATTACAAACAAGCTCAGTCAGGTTGTACCTTAAAATTAAAGCTGAAATGTCGCCTCAACTAGTAGTTTGTACCCAGCTTTTGAACACCAACAACCCCATTGCACTCAGTGCATGTTCAGAGCTCATCCCTTTGAGGTCATCAGTGTGAACATCCTTATCCTGAAATCAGTCACAGGAGGGGTTTTATTCTGCAGGGTCCTCCCACAACGGGACTTTTAAAAAAGGATTATGGGTGCAAGGATGCAGTGGCACCTCCCAACTCCTCCTACTGCCTGTTGATGGTCTGTAGATTCCCAGACACATCTTTTCTATTTAAAGGAAGGGCTGAGAGCCACCAGCTGCCTAATTCTATCAAGTGGTAAATTGAATTTATCAGGTGAGGGAGGCAGTAGCCAGCAATAAAGGCAGGATTTGGGTTTTAAAATCTGCCTGGTGGGAATTGGGCAAGCTACCAGGAAGACAATAAAGGATTTATCTGGCAATGCATGCCAAAGGAATGCTAAACATGTGAACAGGAGAATTTATTGGTACCAGTGGAAAAGCTCATTAGCGTTGAAGTGCAGAGCAGGTCTGTAAATGTACCTTTCAGCTGTCCCAGTAAAACCCCTGCACTCAGACAAGGGGAGTTGGGGCTCCTTTCTGTGGAGGGCAGAACTGGCTAATGAGCTTTCCCAGAAAACTTGCACACAAACCATGCTTTCTCAAATGTAATCGTTGGCACTACTTCACTTCCATGGGCACATTTCACAGCTGACCTCAGTGTCAGCCTCCCCCTGCCCCTGGTTTCACAGGGATTCAGAGATGCTCCTAAAGCTGGTGCTGCAGCATTTTTCCTAGGGCAGGTTTGCTCCCCCCTTTACTTGCCACTGATTTTTGATTATTTGCCCTTTAAGAGATCTGCAGCCCTGAGAGGGACGTTGGACACCTCAACAAAGCTGCAGCTTGTGGGGCTGCAAGCAGAAGTAAAGGTTCACCATATTTTGTCTGGAAAACATGCCAGCCATAAAAATACTGTTGATAACTGTTTAAAGCTCCAATGCCTTATCAGCACAGTTTATGTAACAAAATCCCATTAGTACTGCCAACCGTTCTCACATGAATTAGGACATGATATGCTTCATAAATCTTACATACCTATTGACTGTTCTTATGTGTAGAGGCTTGGTTGGGCTCATGTGCAGGTGTAGCTGTGTATCTTGAATTAATTTTTGTGTTTTGAAAGCTACATAATATGAAGCAGGATATTTTCCACAATGAAATGCAGTGTTTTCCTTCCTTGTTTGTTTGTTTATACCTTTTCTCTTTCTCTCTCCTTCCTTCCTCCCTTGTTTTCTTGCCTAGATCATTAGGCTAGCAAATTGTAGAAATGGGGAGATTGATTAAGTGATGTTGCATCAGCAGATTTAATGAGGTAATGATCTGTTTTGCTGTTTGTGTTCAGAAGAAATAATATGCTAATAAGAATTGTAGCAAGAGCTGATTTTTTAACGTCCTGCTTAAATAGCAGCCCTTGAATGAGTGGTTCAGTAAAGTGTCTCAGCAAATCTTCCAAACTGTGTTCTCTGTTTTGGAGGTAAATATTTTCAAGCTTCGAGCATCTTGTGTAAATATTCTTTCTGAGGTCAGTGGAAGTCTTTCCATTAATTCCTCTAACTCCAACCCAGTTCTCACTGAGGGACCAGGACACTAAGTCCCAGCGTGGGCTGAGTTTTCTCAAAACTGAGAGCTGTGAGTACTAGAATTTTAATTTCAGACCCTTGCCTAATGCAAATGGGTCCAAGATTTCATGCCCTACTAAATGCTGCGTGCTGAATGCAGAAATGTAGAGGATGTGTTTGAAGATTGGGACAGCAAGGTGAATTGCCATAAAAATCAGCTGAACTGATCAGGGAAAGGGCACTTCTTAATTAACATGTATTTGAATCCAAAAGGCATATTTTTGATGTATGCACTGTCAGTAATTTCCATCCAAAGTGACTGCTCAAAATTCATGACTGTCTAGAATATCCTTGCACAAGGCAGATATGTACATAAGCTGTGCAAACTCTCTCTGGGGAGAAGCACAGTTAAAAATAAAGTTATTATTGCTACCACAGAGAGAGACGATGACAAAGACAAGAGGCTGAGCACCAGGTGCTGTGAGACTGAATCCTGCCACGCAGCCCTCCAGCTGAGCACTGCTGATCCAGGTGTGGGCAGGTGTGCTCAACTTCTGAGTCCTGTTTGTGTCTCCTCCTCTCCATCCACACCTGGAGCAGGGCAGAGCACAGCAGGGAAGGGGCAGCTCCTGTGGGGGTTCCTGAAGTGTAACCCCACCCCAGACCAGGATTTGAAGGCTGAAGTCCTGGCACTGTGAGGGACACAGGAGGTTTGGCATGAGTTTTAGGCTTCCTCCCCTGCCTCCCCCATCCCTTTGATATGCTCATGAGTTCCCACACATTGAGGCAACTAGTCATCCTAGGCTCCTAAATGAGGAAAAATCTAGGGAATTTATACTGGGAAGAAAGAGGGACAAGGGGTGGGCACGATCTTGCCCACCTCTGCACCCTCAGCTTTGCAGTGGTGTCTGCAGAAGTATCCTGGTAGGAGCATGCTCACAGAGTAATGACAATTAGTGGCAGGGGGAGATTATTTTTTAATGAATTGTTATCACAGGGGATCTCATTACAGTCAAAACATTGTAGTGTTTTTCTAGGTGTTTTTCCTTAGGCTTCCCCCCCTCACCCAAAATGACAACTGAAAACTAAACTGAGCAGGAGCTGCTGTACAAGCCTGCACAGAGATGCTGAACCTAAAAAACCATCCTGCCCTCTCAAGGTCCCCACAGGGCTGTGCTGAGCACCCAACCTCAGCATTACCTGCCTTCTATTGCTTTTTCATTTTCTGCTGAAATGCCAGTGTGAATTTTTTTTCTTCCCTTGTGTCGCCAGCCCAGCACTCCCCACCCCACATTTGTATTGTGGTATCTCTCTCCACCCTTGAGCACCTAACAGGGAGTAATCCCTGATTTGTGGGAATCTCTCCACTAACATTAGTAGGATTTTCAAAGCATAATGAGCTTTAAATCCTCTTTTTTTTTTACCCTGAGGTCCTTACTTTTTGAGCTCAAGTTTCAAGGTGTCCCATTAGCTGAAAAAAGCACCAGCTGGTATAATTGTGTTTGTGCAACCCTCGTGGAGAAGTTGGGCAAAACATCTGGTTTTAAAAGCTCATCGGGTTGGAAAACCCGATCTACAGAGTGACTGCAGCTTTTGAATGTATGTGATTCACAGACACTGGACTGTGAGGAGGGAAAGTATTTTGAGAAAACTTTTTTTTTGCAAGGAAGAAATTGGGGGAAAGGGTTATTGCTCGGGTGATGTTTCTTTTGTTTCTACTTGCTGCTCTTTGTACACTAGCCAATGCAAATGACATTCATGTTCCTGACAATATTTTTGAACAGCCCAGCTATCTTTTTTGCTGTTGTTAATATACTGAGGATTTGGGAGGATTTTAAATGCCTCTGCCTTTCAGGATTATTTCTACAAAAGCAAATGAGAACTGTATTTTGACAGCAGGAAGCTTATAAAAACCTAGAGAAAAAAATAATAAAAATAAAAAAATAAAGCTTTTGAAATGGAACAGCTATGAAAGAAATGCACCTCTGCTACCATATCTGAAACCTGCAAAGCAATCAGGAATTACATCAAGGAAGGACCATCTTTGTACTGAAAATCACACATCAGTTTGTCCAGAGTGGATGCTCCCTTTTGGCTACCCATGTGAGTGCCCAGGAGGAGCTCATGGGAGCACTTTTGTTGATGGTGACTCTCCTGTCACTTTTGGTCCTTGCTGTGAGTGGTGGGTGAAACTGGTTTATCTGTAGCAAGCTTCTTGTTGCACTTTTCTGTTCGCTAAAATTCAACAACAAAGGAAAATCATGGGTCACTTTAAAGCATTGGCAGACAACTGTTTCTAACCCAAAGGAAAATGGGTTTTAGCACAATGAACTGTACTTCTTCAGGGAGGATCAATGTTGATTTTTTTTTCCACACGTCTTTATTTACATGTGGCTATATTTTCATTGATACAGAATAAAAAGTGCATTTTATTGACCTTGAGTGTTTGTGTCCTTACTTTTCTTGAGCACCATAAAAGTGATAGCTCTTGTTTTCCTGACCCAAGCAGAGCACAATTTGTTGAGATTAATGAGCAAAACATAATCTTATTTTTAGGTGGTTTGGGGATGAGGGAGGTACATAAATCTATTGTTAGAATGGAGCTTCTCTACAGGACAATAAGTTCTTGACCCTCCTCCTCATTAGCCTGAAGACAATAGGAAATAAATCAAGCTGAGCTGGTCACAGATACCTCATCCATAAAACTCCTGTAGCATCTAATTCCCTCTCCCAAGCAAATCAGGCTGAAGAGGGAATACTGTATCTAAGTAGATAATAAGTATTTTCTTATAACCTTTTGTTCATAAAAGGTTCCATTTTATTTGCTGCAAGTGGGTAATCTTGCTTCAGAAAAATTACACTTCAGATATAAAATGAAGATTTTGAAAGACAGTGGGATAGAGGCAGAAGTGTTTCACTTGGAAATTTAAGTAATTTCTAAGATGTGGCTCCCTTTGCTTCTTGTATCATCTGCTTGGTCACAAGTGGCATTTCCCTGCCAAGGTGCAAGAGATTTTTTGACATAAACACACACAACATTGCTGACCTGTTCTTGAAACCATTGTTACTTTGGTGCTCCTTCAGTGCAGAAACCAAAGCATATGGAAATCTTTTGTGGAGCTTTTTCTATTCCCTTGCAAGTGGCTTTGACCAGACCCAACAGGTTTTGTCCCAGCCAGGAATGGTGTCTGGGTGTGGAGCAATCACAGCTGTGAGAGTCAGAGTGGCATTAATTCAGTTTGGGGACAAACTATCCAAATCTAGTTGTCCACAGATAGGTTTTGCCATCTGTAGAGACAGGTGCAGAAAACTTCTTCAATTTATGGTGTAAAATATTAATTGGTGAGCTTTTAATTTTTTTTTACTCTCTGAGCTGACTCTCAGCATCTTCAGCTAGGGTGAGGAGACCCTGGGCTCAGCGCAGGAGGGAGAAGAGGCTAAAGCCTTCATGGCAAACACTGGTAGAACAGGCCACAATATCCACTGCTGAAGAAAACAGTGTCAGGGACTGGCCCTGCTGCTTGTCTTTTGTAATTGGGGTTGGCTTTTGCCAGATTGGGAGCTGGCAGCATCAGCACAGCAGCTTCTTCCAGGTGGGCATTTGGGAGAGTGTCAAGGCTGTACATCCCAGCCCTGAGAGCCTTGCTGGAAAGGGAACTGTCAGGATGGGGTAAGAAGCAGGAATGGATTTATTTGCAGGAGCTGATTTGTTGCTGACTGACAGCACTGATTTTTGTGGTCTTGCAGCTGTGCCTGAGCAAGCTGGCAACTTCTGTCATTATCCATGGGATGAGCCTCACCAGATCCCAGACTCCTTTCACAGCCCCAGACAGGGTTTGCATTGTACCCTGCGAGTGGTAAGGTGCTCTACAAAATGCAAAAATGCAGGATCAGTCACCAAAATTGCTGAGGCCCTGGGGGAGACAAAGCACCTATTTTGCTTTGCAGACTGCTTTGCCTGTGCACATAACTTCTGCCTAAACAAGCCCTTTGGAAGCCAGGGAAACAAGTTAATAGATGTACATCTCATTCCCTTTATGAGAGCATCATCCAACACACCAGGATGAAGATTTATTCTCCATGGCTGATGCTACTCCTGATTTAGGATCCAGAAATAAACAACATGTACAAGCCAATACAGGGCAGGAGCACAAGGCAGAGACAGGGACTTAGTTCAGTCCAGCTCCTTCCTCACAGCAGTGCATCCTTTACAGGCACCTTTCTTACAGAAGATTTTTCCTAATTGTCCACAGCGATGTTTAACTGGCCAGTCTGGATGGGGCTTGGAGCAGCCTGGTCTGGTGAGAAGTGTCCCTGCCCATGGCAGGAGGTGGAACTGAATGAACTTTAAGCCCAAATGAGTCTGTGATTCTATGATTCTGTTATTTGGCAGCTAAGATATTTGCTATATATATATATATATATATATATATATAAAAGATATTTGCTAAGATATTTGTTATATGAAGCTAAAACAATCATCTTACACACCTGATTAAGTGAAGTAATGAACATGGACCAAGCAAGTTCTTCAGCACTGAAAATTCTCTGTCTGCATAGAAATAAAACAGCTGCTCAGTTCAAGGCAGAAATTGAGCAAGGCTTTGAAAGCCACCTGAACTTCTGTAATGCACAACTCAGAAATGGATAGAGATATGCCACTGGTGTCAGCTGTTTTTCTAGACACATTGAGACCATCTCCTGATCAATAATTCCCATCCAGCCAGGTCTGTCTGAGTAAAGCCTCTTTTTCACTTGGTTGCACTAAAGAAAGTTTATAAATCATTACTTTCAAGGGTGAGCAGGCTGGTCCTGCAAGCCTTAGGGTAGGATGTTTGAAGTGTGTGGGCAGCATGGGACAGAGGCATTGAGGTGACCTTCCCGAAGAGCAGCAAAGCTGTCCCAGGGAGGATTCCTTCACAAGTGCTGCCGCCAGGATTAGTGCTACTCAACACATCCTTTAGAGATGTTTGTGGTGCTCACAGAGGGGAATTTATGAGGAGAAGGGTGATCAGGCAGCAGAGCAGAGCAGAGGAGTCGCAGTTCTGAGTGCTCCTGACCTGGGTAGGTGCTGGCTGTGAACATTGTCAAGGACAGGGGCTGCCAGCACATCACCAGGCACTTAGAAAACATTGCTGGAGCAGAGCTGGAGTGTGCCCTGCCAGGAACTACCACTGATTGGCAGGAAGATGGACCGACCAATTTAATGAACCTCTTCCATCTCTCGCCTCTGTAATCCTGCGACATTTTCTCCAGGAAAGTAAAATACTTCCAAATTAATCTGATTGCAGTGAAGCAGGCTGTCATCAGTCCCTGGAGAGAACAGAAGGGTGTGATCCATCCCAGCTGAGAGCAGGTGAGACTGCTGCTCCAAAGGTACCCAAAGGACAGAGGGTGAGCCTCCCACAGGGTGCTGAGTCTGTCTACTAATAATTAGCAGAGAAATAAGAAAAGACAGGATAAGGAAATAGATTGAATCAATTTATTTCCTGCTAGGTAAATAAATCATGGAAAAGAAAAGAACTGAGATGAGAAATAGACAGACAGAAATGAGGGATTAATCAGGCTTGCAATCTACTTATGGGATTATAAATCAGTGATATAGACACTACTCAAAGAAAAGCACATCGCTGTGTGAGAGATCTAGGACTGCAGAGCAGACACTGTTCAACATGGGAGGAGAATTTGGGCATATTTATCTGCATTTCATATATATATATGTACATATATGTGTGTTGTAGCATTCAAAGACCTCAGCTCCACTACTCCACAGTGAGGCAGAAGGTAGCAGTGGGAACAGCTGCAGGGAGCTGGATGGATGCAGCTCTGCTGCCTGCCTGTTCTCAGGTTTAGTCCAGCCATTAGGAAGCATCAGAGTGAGAAGCTAAGTAGTTCAAACATAGGAAAGCACATCTCTCACTTAACAGGCAACAAGAGAAAAGCCAAATCTGTGATCATGCAGCACATGGATGTTCAGAAGTCACATAAAGGAATCAAAACAAATGGCAAGGTTTTGTTTGTTGAGATGCAAAGGAAGGAGGCAAGAGGATTGGAGAAGCATAATTCTGTCCCTGATGCTTTCCCTCTTCTGTTTCTTATATTCTTCCATTCAGGTGCCATAAAATAAGGGCTTCATCAGAAATGTCGTAAATGTTCACTAGAAATAATTTTCCACAGAAACAGAACAGTGAAGAATGATATCCTTGATTTCATGGGTGGGAGAAAGTCAGGGAATCTGAGAACATCCACAGCCTTTCAGAAGTAGCTCAGCCTGTTGTTATATTCCAAACTTTCTCACAAGTGTTCTGCTTCATGCTTGGGACTTCCTTCTCTAGCAGATTTTTTTAAATGGGAAAAGCCCTGGATCAGTGAGTATAAGGAGACCCTCTGAATCCCATTTGAGGCTCACAATCTGATAACACAAAATGTATTGTTTATCTAAAATGCCCTCATCATCCTTATCTGCTATTTACATTTTGCAGCAGGGTCAGGAACAGCGGATTTCCTGCAGTCAACAGATCACTCACCCTAAAGATTAACAAAATGCTCCCTCAGCCTTTCATGGTGTAATTTTTTAATTGTCTATGCAATGAGCTTTTCTTAATGAAAAATGAAATGTGCCAAACCATGGTTTCTAAGCCATGTGCAGACTTCTGCATCCCTGTGAGAGAGGAGGCCTGACTCAGCATAGACTCATTTCTAATAAACCTACAGTTTCAACAGGTTGGTAAACTTTGTCCTGGGAGCATATGAAAGTGCAGTGGCTTTACAGAAGACTTAGTTTTCCTTCAGTGAGGTGATGCCTCTTTCCATTTCTCTTTTCTTTCCCTTTATTCTTTCCTTTTCTCCCTCCCTTTTTTTTCTTTTCTCGTCTTCTTCTTCTTTAGCTTTCTTTTCCTCTTGTCCTTTGCTTTATCCTTTTGAGGTCCACGAAGAAATGCAGACTTTTGTTCAGGCCAGTCTGACCTGTAGCATTCAGCTTGGCTTTTTATTCTGGCCAGATGACTTTCTAGCTGTACCTGGGAAAGGAAAAAATAATGGAAGAGATCCAAGACATCAATTGGGACAGCAACTGTATGCTGGCAGTCTAGCACACTCTATATTTCTGGATAAGCTTGCTTGAGACAAAGACAACTAAAGAAAACAAACAAACAAAACCCCCCCAACCTGTTGGAAATTGACAGAACTAACCCCTCACCATATGATATTTGCTAATGAACTGCATGCAGTGAAAAACGTGTGAGAATCCTTCCCGTGGCTTTTTGGGGAGGGTGATAAATTAATTCCAGTAATGTAATAAGCGAGTCTGAAAATGGGTTGTGGTGGGTGGTTGCTTGCCCCCCCTCTGCTAAATCATGCCATAAATGTTTCCCTCAGCAGATGCAGACGCACATAATTTCTTTCGGGATTTTATAACCATGACAACCAGTTTTAAAGGAACGTTTTCAGTTTCCACAGTTTAAATTAGAAGTGTATCCAAAAAGAAGGTTGTAAAATGAGCAGAAGTAAGCCACATCTTCCTCAGAACAATGGAGTGTTGCCTTCTTGCTTTTGTTTTTACATACAAATATGATAACACGAAAAATAAACCTTCTGTGCCCTCTTTTACTTTAAAAACATTTTTAAAAGAGAATTTTATTGCCATGCTAAAATGGCTTCATTTTAAAGATAGCGAAATTAAATCTTAACCATTTAACTCATGTTAGATTTAATGATACTGTAATTTATAATGAGTAAAGCATGTTGACATTTAATGCATATGCCTTCTTTGAAGTTACATCCTTTTAGTAGAGATGAATTTTGATGAGTTTTACCAAAGGGGTTGAAAGAGTTTAGGCAAGCTAAAAATAACTCAGGAGCAAGTTTAATCTGGGTTAGACAATGTTCCTTTTATTTTACATTGAAATCTCATTAGCAGCAAGGTGCATAGAACTTTTCAGGGATTTCAAATAATTTAAAAATCAATGCCAAGCCTTTGGGCTGGAGTCACAGAGAGGACACTACCCAAGCCCAACATGCTGCCAGTGCTGGTGACCTGGAGAACTGGGGTTTCACCCCAAGAGGCTCCTCTGTGCTCCCATTTCTGTTCCAGGCCATGTCCAGCTCCACCCAGGGCTTTTCAGCCCTGACCTGCTCACCTGGAGCCCAGCAGTGCTCATTAACACAGGTACTGCCCATCTGAGCACCTGAAGGCCCAGGGTAATAGACAAAAGATTTCTGCAACACCCATAAAAAGAGAGAAGAAGAGAAGATGATGATCCTGTCCCAGAATTCCCTAAGCAGAACTTTTTCTGCAAATAAAACATTTAGATAGGTCAGATGAGCCATGCTGTATGAACATCTCTTCCTCTCCTGTTTTAAATCAGGCCTCACAGACAGTCAGGTGCATGCTTTTGCATGAATAAATCCCATCTGTTCTTTGAGGTTCTGATCTGGCAAAGCATCCCACTATGACCAGCAGATAACAACAAACCTTTGGTCCCAGGGCCCTCAGAGTGCAGCAGTGCTCCCAGCCTCTGGTTGCAGCAGCCTGGCTACTGCCCTCATCCTTCCTCTTGTTTCAGCTCCATATTTTGGCTACAAGAACTTTTATTATCTATTTGAAACTCTGGTGGGCTCATTGGGATTTAAACAGGGTGCTCAGTAGGGCTTTCTCAGTGCTGCTGCTTTGAGAATATCTTTTCCCTTTGCCTGTTTCATCTGATTAATCCCTGGTATGGCATTTGCAGCTCCTATTTCTAACCCAACCTGAAGCAGTTTGCATAATGTCTCTGTGGAGTTGCTTTTGTTTGACACGTAGCCAGAACACTGTGCCAGCCTGGGTGGGTGGTGCAGCCCCTGCTCTTCTCCTAGAGCAGGGTAAAACTCACCTAAAATGTCCTGGGCAATCCCAGGGTTCATTTCCTGACGCTGTTGTAGACCACAACAACCTGAGACTCTGACTTCAGAAGGCTGAAAATGACTCCTTTATTCTTGGGATGTGTCTCCCTTTTTATACTATTCTATACAGACCAATCTGATTGGTGACAAGACAAACCTCTTCAATCACATTGGTCAGACCAGAGGAACATCAAGAAGAAGTCCCTCCTAGGGAAATGATGTAAACAATTTACCATTACAAAAACATGTCTCTTGTTTACAGAAAATTCCCTGGGAAAGGAATTTCAGAAAACCAAAACATCTCAGGCACAAACCAGGGCTACAATTTACCATGTGGCACATATTAAAACCTGCTTTCCAAACAGGCAGCTTACAACATTCAGCTGATCCTTTCTGCATGAAGTCAGCATTACCCTGGCATTACTAAGAGGTGCAGGTTGTTCTGTGCTCAGCTGTAGCAAACAGCAAATTCCTCACCCTTGTGACTCGGGATCCACTGGGGCATCCACCAGAGGAAGATGAGCTTGTTGGGTTGTTTATTACAAAACCACTGAGGAATCAGTACTTGTGTAAATTCTCCTCAGAGATGACTGAAGGTGTCTTGGTAATTCCTCCCCCTGCAGTGGAGGTCTCCAGCCTTATCCTGAGAAAGTAATTTCAGCCTACATTGCAGTCCAGGTTTCCAGTCTGAGGTTCTCCATCACCAGAGGGGCTTCTTCTATGTGCCCAGTTGCACACCACCGCTGGCTCTGCTAATTGGTGGTCCACTCCAGCTGCCTGCCCAGCTGGACACAGCTCTGGGCAGCACACTGCCCCTTCTGCAGAAACACCTCTGTGGCCCCTGTGCTGTGAGTGTTCAGACCTGTGCCTTGCTTCCTCAGGCTTACAGTTGTGTGTTTCATTTAAACCCTGGTGGCAAGCCTAAACAAGCTGCTGGTACAGGGCTACAACAATCAGCTCATGTGTCCTTTATCTAATCACATCTTTTCATGCTGAGCGATAAAGTCCCAAATGAATGAAGCAAAGTGTTAGTTTCAGAGAAGTGTGGCAGACAATTGCAACAAGGAACTGATTATCAGGAGACCAGCACGCCAGGAACAAGCAGGTAGCAGAGAGGTGTTCAGAGGAGAGGTGGGGTTTGAGCTAGCACAAGGTCTGCTTAGGCTGAGAGTTACAGAAAGTAATAATCTTGTATTTTTGTTACTATTTTTATGGAAAATTTCTTGACACATGGCAGCTGTACAAACATTAGACCCTACAGCTATAAGAACACACCAGAGCCATCATTTACAGGTTTTCAAGGCAAATGAATGCTCACCAATCCTTGGGAATAACAGGCAAACATCAGAGGAAGTTATGACCTCAGACTGCTGTGTGCACCACCTGGATCTCTGAGGGGAGACAGGCTCATGGACTATGGCTGTGCAGTGCTCACCATGCTGGCTACTGTGGACTGATGCTAAACTTGGTGCTCTGAAAGCACCTTTGATTTCTTTCCTGTTTAAACATAAATTTAATCTGACTTTGATATGGAGACAGACTCTGCACAACCGAATTTCACAGCGATACAGATTTTTTTTCTCAGTCCAGCTGAATTTTCAGTTCACTGCTGAGCCCTCACTGCTCTCCTGCCCTGCTGCACCCTCTCAGCTGCTGCTGGAGCTGTGCTTAGGGTACAGCATCAGATGTGCAACACGCTTGGCAAAGCCAAGAGCAGCAGTCACTCCTTTGTGAGCAGAACTGAACCCGACAAAGGTAAATTTTGCAGCCCCATTTCCTTTCCCTTTTAGCAGCAGGTCAGTGACGCAATGTCTCTAATTAGCACTCACAGCTGGCCACTGCTGAATTGCTGGGAAATGTTCAGCGGCCTGCAGGTATTTTGCCATCCTCCCCTTTCATTGCTGGTTGCTTTCAGTGCTCCTGCTCTTGGCTGCTGTTGCTTGAGCTGCAGAGCCAGCTGTTACACTCTGGTCTCTGGATGAGGTCAGAGGATTTTTGTTACCTGGGTGAACAAAGGAGTGGGCAGAACACACAGAGAATCTTCCCCAGACTGGTCTAACTTTGTGATGTCAGGAATTAAAAATAGGTTTGGGTTAGGGGGCAAGGTAAATTCCCTCCCCCTGTAGCCTAGATCTAGTCTAACAAGAAAATGTTGGGTGTGATTTTCAAGCAGAAGTGAATGTGTATGAAAATTTACCATTTAGAACAGGGCTCTTAATCTGTGAGAGATAAGCAGCAACATGATTTCAGTTCAAATCAAAATGTACACACACCCCTATATAAAAATGTGTGCTGTACACCTGAACGTATCCCATATTCTCATGTGCATGCAAAAAAAATTATTGAAGGCATGGACTGAAGGGAGAAGTAAAAAGTAGAGGAAGATGGCCAGTTTTCACGCTCTGGAACAAAAGCTGGTTTTAGAATGACTGCTGAGGAGACAGCAGTGTAAAGCAGTGATGTTCCCAGAGTCTCTTTCTCCCCTAGCTAGTGCTGCTCCCTCCTTTTTGGCCTCTGCAAAATAAATTAAGCTTAAGGAAATGCTTCCCAGCCTCAGTGATGCAGGACTCCTCCAGGGCTTTGCTCTGCCTGTGAGGAGCAGCCTTTTCCACCACGAGCAAGCCTGTGCTGTGAAGGGCAAATGCTAAAGACAGCCAAGCCCACTGCAGGGCTGGGGTCTGCAATCCCACGAGAGGGGAAGCACAGCTGTGAGCTGGCTGCAGCAGTGAAAGGCTGGTCATGTCCCTGGTTACTGGACAAAGAGCACCAGTGTTGTCACTAAGCAATATTGCACAAAAATATCATTCAGTTCTATGAATGGCAGTGCTCAGAAAGACAAGAACTCTTAAAAGAACAAAAATAGAACATTCTGCAGGTTGCGTTTTTTTTTTTAGGAATCATCCTTTCAAATCAGCTATGACACACCTAGCAAATGTGTAAGGCTTGATAGGGCTGAGTGGCATATTAGACTCTCTTCCCAGGGCTCTTATCTTAATTTTATCACAGCTCTCAGGAAATTAAATGCATTTTATACCATTCCTTCATTTGTGATGTATCTGACCTTGGTCTAGATTTAGTTTTTTCCAGCTGGCTCAAATTGGGCACTCATAATCCTTCCTTTCTGCTATTGCTGAATCTGAAACATCTGAATTAATGAAGTCTCTTGTTTTGCTATCACATGATCTAGGTTGCCAAAATATTTACTTTCTCCCTGAGTGATGTACAAAAGAATGAAAATGTAAATTGTCTATGTGCTCCTTCAAGCTTTACTTTACATATAAACTACTAACCTTGCTGCCTTCTACTTTCCCAGCTGTACACTGCAATGCACAAAGAATGCTCAAATTCTGTCAAATTTAACCACAAGTATAAATATAATCCTGGGCATGATGGGCTTTAGACCCACTTAAACTGCAAAAATCAGCTTAACCAAACTATCTGCTTATACTGTATCTTTGGACTAAGTCCCTCAAATATATAGCTCCCAGCTCACAGGATAAACCAAACGATATATTAGGAAATCGAATGAAACCATAAAGATTAGGGGTAGCTAAGACTTTAAAGTCCTTCTAACATTAATTTGAAAGTGGGACCTTTCCCTAATGGGAGAGGAGAAATGAAAACCTAATAAAAAAGACTTGTACTTTATGCCTCATCTAATGAACGATGCCGTAACAAATGTTAATAGTTAAATAAGGCAAAAAACCATTAAAGTGCTGTTGCTCAGGCCCTGCTGTCAGCTGGAATAACTCCGTATCTTCAATGAAGTGAAAGCCAGCTCAGGAACAGCAGAAGATCTGGCCCACTGTGTTTGTAAGGAGGCAGACAAGCATCTCATCTCTCAAACTTTCCTTCAAATTTTCTCCACACTTCTGAACATATGGATGGCTGGAGCAACTTTCCACTTTTCAGCTTGCAGCCTGGTGAAAGGAGACAAGTCCCCACCTGTTTGGTGCCACAGGCAAGGTACTCTGGGTGCCCAGGTATCCATGTTTCTGCAAACTAGCTGTGTGCCCTAGCTTCCAATAAATCTGTATTTAAGAACACAAATAGTGTTTTCTTCCACCCCAGCATGTAGGAACTACCCTTGGCATAAGACAATTAGGTGCAAAAAAAAGAATTTATTGGGATCAAATACCAATAAATTGTATTAAATAGAATTATTAATTAATTGATTAATCTAATTAATTAATTATAATTAAATATCAAATCCCAATAAATTGTAAAATCCCAATACAATTGCATTGTATTTAGCACAAAATAGACAGAAAAGGAAATTTATCTCTTGACGCTTTGCTGTGGTCCAGGGGGATTTTGAGAAATTTGACTGGGACGACAGAAAACTCATGGAGTTCAAAGAAAAGATGTGCAAATTTCTGCAGCTGGAATTACAAAGGCAGATCAAGTAGAAGAAGACAATATAGCAGGGGAAAATCTCCACAAATTGCCATTTTGGAGGTTCAGGGAAAAACATTTCATCAGGAGGGTGCTACAGTGCTAGAGCAAGCTGCACAGGCAGGTGATTTTAGGCTCATTCTTGGTGACTTTCCAGACACAGATAGACAAAATCACATCTGACTGGTAAATCAGACTACAGATCTCCTGCAACAGATCCAACAGTGCCATTCTTACTCACCTTCCTCTGCTGGTAAAACCTTCATTTTCTCCCAGATAAATGGAACTTCTACGGTATATCACAAAGTTCTGACAAAGCACAGGTGTCTTTGAGCCTCTGAGGAAAACTTTTGATCAGAATTTTTTTTTATTTGTGGCAATCTGTTACTGTTCTTTATGTCTTCTGAGTATTGAAAATGGAGAAAATGAGTACTTCAAATATCAACATAATAAAAAAAGGATGGACTGATAGTAGCATATCTTCTGCTTTCACTACAGAAACTTCATCTCATTTGAAAGATGAGTTCTAGCTAGAGAGCCAAAAATCATTTATTATGGGTAGGCATACCAACAGACCTTTGCTTGCACGAATCCAAATAGAGGATGGGCCACAGGCTCAGATGGTGTCAATTCAGCGTCTAACAGTCAGTGGAAATATTGTGATTTAGACCAGCTGAGATATGGCTTTCTGTTTCTATTTTAATAAATCATCCGAGAGAGTAAGTTTCTCCTTACTAGCCTGGCATAGTTCTATTGAGATGTTTAACCACACTAACACAGTGACTATGATTTCAGTGCAAACCACAAATGAAACCTCTTCTGTGCCATATAAAGGACATCTTCTAGCTCAGACTGATTTTAGAGGTGCTAATTATATTAATGTTGCAGGAACTGCAGTAATTCACTTCTAAAATCCATTTAATTTCTTTTTAATTACTCATATTTACCAATTCCTTTCAATTCAGAAAAGGCTCAAAATTGCAGTTAGCAAAAGAGGCTTGAAGTGGAATGATTAAGAGCATCTGGCAGATACATAATTATACCAGGCAATTTATTCCACCATTACCATTTCACTATAGCCATGGAAATAAGCTGGGGCTGGATTCTATCACTTTTCTGAACATTTACAACTACCTCACTACACAGACAGCTTCACTGATATGACTGGCAATAATCAAGGGGTGTAACACCAAATCTTGGGAGAAACAGTGGTAGATTCTTTCTCTTGCTAAGTGGAGATGCCGGCCCCAGATGTGTGGTCAGCTTTGTCCATCAACAGATTCAGGCAAGTTTGAGTTTATCTGAAAAAATGCTACCTGAATGTAACTAAATATAGCTAAAGAAAAGTATGAACCAATACTAAAGTCATATTGATTCTGCAAAGGTTTTGTCTTTGGGAGAAAACAAAAGGAAAAGTCAGGCAATCTCATGCCCTAGTGTTTCAAGGATCTTTGAAGTTTAACATTTCATTCTTGCTTTAAAATGTTACATGAACATAGAGGGGAAATTAATTAAAGGATTTTACTTTCAAACCATGTTCAACTTAATTCTCTTTTGTGGGACACTTAAAAGATTCATGTTACTTGAAATTTGTGTATGGCCAAATTTCCAAAGCAACTCAAAGAAGGGCTCTGATCTTCATAAATATATTTCTGCCTCAATAAGTCTTTCATTATGCAAATGGTGAGACTGGTTGATCAGAGTGACTCCTTGTGGCCAAGAATCTCTTAGTTTTATTCCCTAATTGCCATATTTTTCAATCCCTTTGTGCTTTGCAACCACTGACCAGGCACAATTCAGACCATCTCCTGGGAAGTGCCATGAGCCACAGGGATACCAACAGCTCCTATTTCCTATGGCCCTGGGATAACATGGAAGAAAAAATTGCTGAAGGTATTCCAGGAGGATTTGGCCAATGTCAGGAGTTGTAACAACCTAGGAGAAAACATCTTCTGAGAGTGTTGCAGGATGACTTGACCAGTGTCAGGAGTAACCTTAAGACCCAGATGACTGCAGAGAGCCTGACTCCTTCTGTACAAATTCTTTACACAGAAAAATGAGTGAAAAAGAAACCAGTGAAATTTAGGTTCCTTTGTCTGCAGCATTTCAGAAGAAAAATATTGCCATCCCATTAATTTAGCATCTCAATAGTCCTATTTCAAAATTCTGCAGCATGGATTTCCATGAGACATGTAATGGAAAAATCCAGCCCTACTGTACAGTCAGAACAGCTCCAGCTGCAGTGAACCAGGGCTAAGTAATGAAATTTGGGAGGGATATTATTTGAAAGTTTGAAAGTTTGGAAGTGCTCAGTCTGTCACCACCACCACAATCCAGGGCCACCACTCTGGCCAGCTGCTGGAGTGACAACTCAGCCCAGCTCCACCTGGACTGGTCACCTCATTTCTGTGCATCAGCATGGGCTCAGAGGAGGTGGGCTTGTGCATCCTCACAAAATTATCTTCTCACCATGAAACTAATTACAAAAAGATTGCTGATCCAGATCACCAGCCGCTCGGGTTTATTTTTGAGGATGGCAGGGTACACTTTGTATGCTGCCTATGTACTGCAAGTAAGCAGAACTCTCCAGTTTAATACATAAGCAATATTGTCCAGGACCATTTTCCTTGTGCCATTTCTTCAAGTTCTTAGCCCAGGATCTTCTTTCTTTTGCTGTCTCCTGTTCTTATCATTCATTTATTATTGGCTCCTAGCTGCCATGTGGGACTGATTTCCTTTTTCATTTAGGCAGCCTGTCAATTCTGCCACAAAATTGACTCCTACTTATCTTTTCTTGTGGTTTTGTGTGCCTTTTGCTCCATCTTCCTGTTTGTTCCTTTGTGGAGTTTCAAAGCACCTCACTTTGGTCTATATTACTCATGTATGAGTGATGATTTTATTGAAGATTCAGCTTTTCTTCTGTGTTCTCTGTCTGCCAAATATTGAACCAAGTTATTTCAGAGACTACTTTTCAAATCCAGGCACCAAAAAATGCATATGCTTCCTCCAGACAGACTTTATAGGATACAGTCCAAACTTGATTTGAGTTGGCCCAGCAGCTGCCTCTATACACTAACATTAGCATTTCCCTGCATAAACTGAGTCTTAAAAAATTCATTGAAGAATATTTTATTCTGAAAGAAAACCCTAAACCCAACCAAAAACCAAACATAAAAACCCCTCACAACATTTTTATACAAGATGCATGTTCCTACCTCAAATTTAGATTTCTTTCCATATATATCTTGCCTGGGCATACTTTCAAATTTCTGCAAGGGAATTTCTTTCATGCTCTTTCAAAAGCTGAATGGAAAGAATTTATTTTTTGGGGTTTTTTATTCCAGTGGCTGTTGTTTTCATGTGAAATACTTTATTGACATATTTGCGTGTTTCTTGCCATGTGCAAATTTTGCATCTGTGGCCAAGTCGTGATTCGATTCTTCCTTACAGAGTCAAGATGACTCTTTGTGTTTTAGCTATAGAACCCCTGATTTAAATCTGTCTAATTGAGATGTTATATTCTAAGACTGGCCTGCTCAGTTCAGTGACTGTCAGTTTTCCTGCTTAACACAAGACTGTGCACTGGTACAAATGACACCTTAAATCTTCCTTCCTGCAAGCCATCCTTTGGTCACCAGTTCTCAACGCATTGAGACAACCAAGATAATTTTTAGGATATGTCTGAC
Source organism: Trochalopteron elliotii (assembly GCA_024734555.1). Taxonomy (NCBI): domain Eukaryota; kingdom Metazoa; phylum Chordata; class Aves; order Passeriformes; family Leiothrichidae; genus Trochalopteron; species Trochalopteron elliotii. The sequence goes on from JANPWX010000310.1 coordinate 221,153, forward strand.
GAACATGCTCAGGCACAGAACTGTGCCAGTTATCCTTACCATTGGGGTAAAGATATAAATATTGTAATTTTTTTAATATTTACATGGATACTTCTGGCTACAGCATCAGTCTGCTTAGCAGAAATTTCACATGAAGGCAGATCTGAATAGACTCATCAGTCCACCCTAATTATTTTGGAACTACAGTGTTGCTGTGAGCAACATAAGATGAAAAACAAGAGAAAAAGAATTAAAAAAAGATAAGGAGGGAAAGACAACTGAAGTAAGCAGCAAAAATGGAAACTCAAAAATTAGCCGGTCCAAAGATTTTATTTCTATTAAGTGTTTGTTTTCCTGGGTCTCAGATAACCCATTTCTTACCCTGTGTAAATACAAACATGACACTGCTGTTCACTCTATCTACTTTGCAGAAAAAATGGAAATCTTAGCCCTCAACAATGGCAATTTCCATTTTTTCATCAGATTTAAACATTTATGATGTTATAAATCAGTGTTGGCATCAAACGTTGTTGAGGTGTGCTGCTTTGGGCTGGGTAGATTTAATTTTCTTCACAGTTGCTGGTATGAGGCTGTGTCTTGGAATTGTGCTGACCACAGGGTTGATAACACAGAGATGTTTTTGTTATTGCTGATCAGGGCTCACACAAAGCCTTTTCTGCTTTTCCTACAGCCTCACTGATGAGGAAATTGGGGGTGCAGGGGGAGTTGGGAGGAGACACAGCCAGAACAGGTGGCCCCAAATGTTTCTCTCTGAGAATTCATATAAAGAGGGGTTGCTTGGTCTTTTTGTTTCTGTTTTGATTATTATGGTTTGAGGGGTTTTTTTCCACTTTTTAGGTAAAAAAGGTTGAGGAATAAAATTAGAGCCTTGAAACAAGAATAAAAGAGAAGAGGAAGCATATTTTCCTTTTCTGTCTTAAAATAATATTGGCAAGCCTTTCTGTTTTGTTTTGTTTTGCTTTGCTCAGTTTCAATAGAAATTGTGAGCACACTTGGATTTAGTGCAGGTGTGTTCTTTGGGGTTACAGCTCTGCCTTTCCCTGCTGCTGTCAAAATCCACCAAGCTATAAGGCTCAGTTTAGTGGGTTGTTTTTTTTTTTTTTTTTCCTCTGAATTTGGCTGTTGATGCTTTTGAAGGTGGCAGTTTTCACCTCACATCTCTTGTGCAGCTGGGCCCATGGTGCAGCACCTGCTGCAGCCAGGGGTGGTGAATGTGGAGCTGGAATTTCTATTCCATCACTGCTGAGTCTCACTGTGCAGCACTCCAATGAGGGACAGAAAGCACAAGGTGAAGGAGGTGAAAAGCACACAAAACTTGAAGCACTGGTGGGGCAGGAATTGGGGCAGGGAAGAAAGGGGGAGATGAGTTTGGGAGGAGTAGCCACCAAGACAACAGAATGGAGAAAGAATGAAGAGACAAGACAGGGTCTGAATTAAGGAGAAGGGTTTAAGACAGGATTGAGTGACACAATAGAAAAAAGAGAACAAAAAACCAGGTTGGAGGTGGAGAGCTGAAGAGCTCAGGTTTATGGACGGAAGAGCAAAAGGATCCAGTAGGGATTTGCAAAGAAAAACAATGAAACTTTTGAAACTTCCATTAGAACTCTCTGAACATCTTCAGACACCCCAAAATCTGGTTATGTTACTACAGTGATAATCCCAGTTGGTGAGGGACCATCTACTGGGGCTCTGGAGCAGCAGTAAAAAGGCTTGAAGGCACACTTAGCCCAGTGAGGAGACGAAAATTGTGTCCATTCAGGTGCTGCAGAGTCAGGAGGATTAGATGGTGATCAGTCAATTAAACACCTTATCACAAAATGTCTGCAGAAATGGACTTGGCATGAGTTCTTTAACCCTTGTGAGTGCATAACTCTGCACTTGATGTTACTCCTGGAAAGTGACAGTTTTCCCTGTCTCAAGGGATGGTTTAAGGGTTTTGAAGCACTTCACGGTGGTGGCTTTCCCCTGACTGTAAGTGAGCTCAACACCAAGCTGTGCTAAAAGTCTCACCCTTATTTTATGTAAATTTTCCTAAGGGAAGAAAGGCTCCTTAAGGTGTGGAAATGAAGCAGTGTCAAAAAGACCACACTGAAGTGGGAAACAAAGCAGAAAAGAAGAGAAAAGTCTGCAATTTTTTTCCTTAGAAAATGCAACATATAACTTTTGGAACTCTAAGGGTTTTTTAAACCCATTTCACACTGCACTTAAACTTGTTCCATTTAAGAATTAGCTGATAATGCCATTTTCTATCTGTCTTTTTCCTCTTAGTTGATGAATAGAGGCAAGGAAGTCTTTATCAGTAAATAATAAAGCAATTATTTTTTTAACAATTTCACTTTCTCAGTTGAAATAAATAATGAAACAATTATTTTTTCTCGACTCCTTTACAAAAATCAGCACAACCTGTCTCTGAAACATATTAGGAGCTCACAGGCTTTTACTTCTAACCACAACAAAAAGACCTTGCTTCTCTCTTTACCATTGCTACCACTTGCAGGGATGGTAAATGCTTTAACTCCAGCAACTGATCACAGCACATCAGCCTACAAGGTGAACATGAATTGCTTGGATAGCACAGCTTTTAGTTTAAATCTCAAATTCTTCCTTGATTAAAATACTTCCTGTCTTCTTCTTCTGTACTGACAGGGTTTTGCCTGCAAGCACCCAAACTGCAAGTGGCCAGACAGATAAAAAAGGACACAAACATGGGACAGCACAGCACATTTCAAACATGCCATCAGTCATGTAAAAAGTGCCATTTTTGGAGGGATGGAGTGTGTAAATACCCCGTTAAATTCAGCTGACTTGGTGTTGCTGATTTAAACAATAAGCCCAAAGAAGCTCTCCAGGTTATTGATTTCTGCCATGCATTGTATGCATTTACGTAAATCTAATTAAAACCCTGCGCCTAACCCAATTACGAGCTATTCCCTTAAAGCAAGTTTTATATTTATCTAAGCCTGGCTGTGCCAGCTGTGAGAAATAACCCTGGATTTGCATATAGTTATTGTATAACAGCTGAAGTGGCCAGAGAAACACACTGAGGGTTTTGCCTTTTTCCTAATGATACACATACTTGTGGATCAGGACTGATTTTGGCTTTATCTGGTCACTGAGTTGTACTGCATTGGCATATTTCTGCTATCAGATTGCTCAGAACAAGCTGAAAGTAAAACTTAAAGTTTCAGCTTTAGGGTTAGGGTTAGCTGAGGGACAACAGAAAACCCTTTATAAAACCCAGCACTACACTTAAATCTTCCTGCACTAGTTCTACGCTATGGTTCTGACAGGAATATACTACATATAACCTTTTATACCATTGGATGAAATATCAGATTCAGGAGGGGGAAACTAGACTAAACTTCTTTCCAGGAGTAGAGCTAGCCCTGAACCTCCTTGTCCTCTCCAGGAGCTCTTTGAAGAAGTGCCCTCACTCAAATCTATGCTCCCCAGTTTAGGAAGAAGAGCTAGCACAGAAGAACACTTTCTAAGCTTGGGGAAAGGGAGAAGGAGGATGAATCTGGTTGAACCATGGAAGAGAAGGGGTGGTGAAGCAGGAAAGCCCAGGTAGGCATTTGCAGAGTCAGAGAGAGGAGGGGAAAGGAGAAGAAAGGAGAAGCAGAGCACTGGTGAAACAGAGACAAAGTGACTGTGAGCAGAGCGTGACTGGGACAGCACAGAGTGACAGTGGGAAGAGAGGACACAAGATTTTCTCCAGTGAATTATACACTGTTCATCACTCTAAGGCAGGATTCGATGCTGTTGGGTGGAAAGCCCAGTTAAATTCTCACCTATGACTCTCAGTAACTTTTCCTTTCCTTTCTCCATTTCCATGCTCTTGGGGGCATCTTAGCTGGTCAGCAGCTTAGAAACTATCCCAATCCAAGTAGCCCTTTCCCAAGCAAGACCTCAGCTCCCAGTAAAGTGCCTGCAGAGGCAAAGCTGCTGCTGCAGAGCAGCATGACAAGGAGCAGCCTCTCCTCGTGCGACCTTTACTAAAGCGTGGGCTTTAGTACAGTGCTGCAAGCATCCCCCTGGGGCAAATGAGATTGACGTGGCAGCTGAGCACATGTACTGCCCAGCTCCAGGATTTCAAACTACATGCCACTTCCTTCCAGTTGGAGACAAGTTTATGAGCTTGAGCAGGCAGTAAAAGCTCCTCTCTTCCATGCTAATGAAATGTCCAAGTCCTGATGGATTAGTAGTTTTCATATCAGATTATACATGCGTTTTTTGCTGATAAAGACAGAGAAGTCACTCCTATTAGGCTTTCAGATTCTGTTAGTAAAAATACATCTCAATAGAGCTCAGTGCCTACAGGATGCAAACACGACAGAAAAGGCAGTAACACATGATGGTGGACTGCTCAAAAATTCTGCTTTCCTCCAGCTGGCCAGAACACAGTCAGGCAATGTGCAGAAAGCTATTGCTGATGTGGAAAAACCCTGTGGACACTTTCCTAGAGGGCCAAGCACAGCCCAGTCCCTGGAGCTGTTCTGCAGCCATGGTCAGATATGGGGCCCCTGGAGCCATGGAAAATTCTCCCACTCCCTTCAAAGAGTCCAGGCCCTATTGATTCCAGAATCTACTCCACTTGTCTCTTGGTGAAACCTCTGAATGAGAAATGACCCCAAACTCAATGCCTCACTAGTAACTTTCCACCCTAAAGAACTGCAAGCCTTATTTTGGAATACAACATCAACACCAATTCCTCCAGAAAGCTGCTTAAACCATGTCTGTGCTGCTCAAGGAAATAGCCTCAGACACCAAGCACAGGTGGAAGCAGCTGGCTCACATCTCTGCTGTTTAGAGCTCACCTTTTCTGTCCTGAATTTGTCTAGAAGTGGGTTGCATGGGTTGACAGTTGAGTTGGAAAGTGAATTATCAGTAAGCAACACCAACAATAGATGTCCAGCACTTAAGCTGGTTCCACGCCTTTCCTTTAGCAGCACAGATATTCCCTAGGAGCCTGGCAAAAGGTGGGACATTGCTGTGTGGTTGGACTGCTCTGAAACTCTGATGCTGGAGAGTGAGCTCCCTGCAGAGGGCAGTGATCCATAGCCTCTCCAAGACTCCACTGGCAGGAGGGAATTCCTGGTTCTGGATCCCCCTGCTGCAGCTCCCCACAGGTGCCTGAATGCTGCATCTGAGAGCCTGAAATCCCCCCTGCAGCAGTGCCTTGTCACCTGTCCCTTTGTGCGTTGCAAGCCAAACCTTCAGTGTCTCCTCTGTGGAAGTCGTTTAATAATGTGCAGGACAAAATTGACTCAACCAGAGGGTACTTCATTGATATTTGTACCCATGGCTGGGTTTTTTTGTTTGTTTGGTTGGTTTGTTTTGTTTTGTTTTGTTTTGTTTTGTTTTGTTTTTTTAATTCTTTACCTTTTGGAAACTCTTGCATTTGTTATTTTGGACCTTAATACAGCGATGCCATTTTCCATTTCAATCAATGCCCATCTTGCTCCCCCTCTTCCATTTCTGACTGAGTCCAAGGTAACTTTTAGTAAGGAAAGAAAAGTGATAGATGAATTATGACATCTGAAGTCAGAGAAAAAAACTCTGAAAGGAAAATGTAATTAAGAAATAAATTGAAAAATGGAAGCACCTGTGATACAGTGACCAGGAATGATTATTTTAGGGGGGAGACCATCACAGGCAGCTTAATTCCATTTCATTCTGTTGCTTTGGGATTTAGACTGTTTGCTCATTTATTTGGATAAATGGTAAGCCTATTCTACTTGCACTGTTAGATGTAATGAGTATTATTTTGCATTTAATTAAAATACTGACACATTCCCATGGATAGAAAAGTTTCCATTGCTTTTCAGAAAGTGCTGGGTCATTTGATTTATAAGACATAGTTATTAACTGCTCAGCAAACACCTGATGGAAATAATTTTACCTGTTGGGAAAAGCACTGCCGCTCTTGTGAAAACAGAAGTTTTAAAGAGACTGAAATGTCTGGAAGAAATTCAAAGTGGGAAGGGAAAATTCGCAGGAGGGCAACTGCAAAAATGGTAAAGTGACATTTTGAGTGTCATTTGTATCAGTCATTTTGATCAATGACTGATACAAATGTAATTGCACATGGAAATGTGAGTACACTGGGACAGGAACCACTGCTGAACCTCTGCAAAGTTTGGATTCAGTTGCTGAAGTGGGATGAATTGCAATAAAAGAACTGATATCTGAAAAATGACAGAAAGGGACTAAGACAACGCTTTCCACAGTCTGAATTTGCATGATATAACAGGGAACATTTTCCTAGGTGAGTTTGCCACTTTTACAGTAGCATTTAAGGTTGCTTCATTGCTGTGGGAGAGGGTGAGCAGAGCAGGAAACAAATCAAAAATTGACCCTAAGTTCAGAATTAAAAGTGAGAGAAATTCTGCCCAAGAGCAACCCCGTGCTATCACTCTCTTCCAGCTGCCTCCTGACATGTCTTCTTCTGCCCAAAAGCAAAACTATTCTTCCCAACACCAGGACTCTCATTCCTACCAAAGATTGGCTAAATGTCTAGAAATCAGAGAGGAGGGCAGTGGCTCTCTCTGGAAATGCCTGCTCAGTTCAGAGCTACACCTAACACATTTACAGCATTGAGGTCTATCTTTTCTGGTGATGTTTTAAAAATAAAGTGACTCCATTTTCCAGGATTTCTGCCTTTTGGAGCAAGAAGGAACTAGAGAGCTGCTACAGCTATCTCTATGCTACAGAGGAAGAATCAGGTCCCTTCATGTCTTGATGGACTCAAGTCATCACTTGGTGATGGAAGCATCCACAAGATACCTTGTTATGATGGGAGCAGACTCTGTCCTGGGGACTGTATGAGCACCAGAGCTTGTCTCCAGTCCCTTACACTTGCAAGTCCCACTCACAGGACCTGGAAGCAAGGTCCCATGAAAGATCATGTCTAACAACACAGAGGTACATTTCTCAAATGAATCTGAAGCCATCCCATCACCACAGAGCACTAAACCCTGTCACTGTTTTTTTTCCCAAGGTGCAGAAAACTTCTGACCTCTTTTCTTTTAAATCATCAGTGGCACAGGGAGCCTTTGGTAGAAATTAACACCGTGGCATAAGAAAGGCTGCCAGGATGTGCCAATATTTCTACTTCCTAGTCAAGCTAGGTTTTTTGGTTTTTTTTTTTTTTGTTGTTGTTGTTTTTTAAACCTCTAAAGACAGAGAGATGTCTCATGTCAAATACTTGTACCTCAAATGATTTCAACATGCTTTAGTTGAAAGGCTGAAGGAAAACATGATGAACAAATCAGGAATACAAATACAACAAATGCTATAAGTGATTTCAATTCACAACTTCTAACAGCACTTTCAGAGTGGTGTTCACTTCTGAGCTGTTATATACTTAGAAATAAAACCTTAGAAACTTAACAGCTGGGAAAAAAAGGCTGAAGTTGCATAATCCCACCAAGGCATCACAAGGGAAACCAGGGAAATGTATGAGATGACATTAGCCTAGGTACTGGGTTTATTAAAGCTAAAGTACTTGTAAAAAATAGAGAGGAAAATTTTAAAATTGCTGCAATTAATTGTTGCCAGAACTCTGAGGCTTCAAGACCACAACAATTCTTCATAGAGAATAACTGAGATAAATTTAAAAAATTTATTTTTTCCTAAGCTTGCATGAAAAACATGCACAGAATCTACTTAGGAGTACATCAGGCTTGGAAGGAAACTAGAACTGGTGTAGAGAGCGATGTTTCAAGCACTGGTGTCTCTGTCTCTAGAGCTGGGCAGATGGATGTGGAAACTTTTCACACAGCAACTCTGGGAATTAGAGCAGGTGAAAGTTTTGTGCAAGTGTTTTTACACTAGGAAGAATTACACTTTAGCAGATTAAAACCACATTACAAAAATAAGGTCATACTGAGGGGCAAAAAATTCCAAGGACAAACCAACACGCGTTAAGTGTTTTCAAAACAAATGTTTCAATATTGTTACAACGAATTAGAATCACAGCCTATGGAATGGCTGAGCCTGGAAATATCCCTGGAAGCCACCTAGTCCCACACTCCCATGCTCAAGAAGAGCATCATAGGGCAGGTTGCTCAGGGCTGCCCACCTAACAAACCTGTTTTTCACCCATTGCTCCAGAACATGACCCACCTGCATTTTACAAAAGTCCTCAGATGCTTCTGAAACAAACACTGATGGTCAGGACCTTGGATTTGTTAAAGTTACAGTATGAGGTTTATTGGAACAAGCTCTTTTTAAATATATTTAGGAATTTATTGGCTGATGCCAACAGCTACAGCTGTCCAAGGGAGTAGAAAAATCCTAGGTAGTTTTAAGGATTTGTTTCTGAAATATTTGGCCCAGTGGAATCATGGGGAGTGAGTGGGTGGTCCTCGATGGACTGCACAAAGTACATGCACAGAGTGGACACATTTATGAATATTCATTTTTAGTTCAGTTCCATGGGTCTGTACTGAGCTTTTACTACAGTTCTGTGAGTCTCAGCCTCTGGGGTCTGCAGGGCAGCCCAAGGCCACTGCTTTGATGGGAAGATTTCTTCAAACAACCACTTGATGTCACTTGACACCATGCTAATAATCTTGTTGAAGTCCACTTATGGGCAATAACTAAAGGTTCTTAGGAAAAGGCGTCTGAAAATGGGAAAGCAAAGTGATGAAAAACTCCTATAAAAAGGTCATATTTATCCTGCTTACTTGTTCCTGTAAACCAGTGTTGACAATTGCCAAATTACTTAAACGTCCGCAATTTCTTTTGTCTAGAGAACCCCAGGATCATAAAATCATTTAGGTTGGAAAAGACCTCCAAGATCATTGAATCCAACATTTGACTGATCATCACCTTGTCAACTAAACCACGACTCAAAGTGCCACATCCAGCTGTTTCTTGGACAGCTCCGGGGATGGTGACTCCACCAGAGCCCATTCCAATGCTCAACAACCCTTTCCATGAACAATTTTTTCCTGATGTCCAAGCTGAGCCTCCCCTGGCACAGTTTGAGGCCATTTCTTCTCATCCTGTTGGTGGTTGCCTGAGAGAAGAGGCTAACCCCCACCTTGGTATTGGTGCCCACTTTCTCGTCCAGAAACGGTTTAGAATCAATCACTTAATTAATTCTAAACTAATTTAGGATGTGCTTCTCACTTTCTGGATGCCCAGTTCTGAAGAGGCAACAAAAAGAAACAGGTGTTTCTGGATTACCCTTGCACAAATAAGATTCCATTAGCAGTCCAGTGTCACCAGTCCCTTTAAAAGTTTTGGCTAAGCCTTAGATTTTCTCTCCCCTACAGCTTCATTCCTGGCTGACACTGAGAATTTCACATTTCCCATGCACGTGAAATACCAGCTCTGAAAACTAATGCAAGATTCCATATTTCCTCATCTGTCTAGTCCAAAGGAAAGTGAATTACTGTTCCCTGACAACATTTTTCATACATCATCATGACCTGAATCCTAACAGAGTCACATGATCAGGGCCTTAAAGTCTCTCCTCTTCCACTTTCTATTTATGTGCTGCTGGGACATTGATATATTTGTGACAGAAACCTTGTCCTGAAATTTGTATCTGTTTGTTTTATCTCCTGGTATTCACCAGCCAGGTGGTCCTGCACGAAAATAGATCTGTCTGTAAAATAAATGTTAATCCAGAGATTTTTCAATCCCAGAGCTGGTTGAAATATTTTAGCCAGAAGAAATTTTCCCTGCAAGTTTCACTGCAAGTGAAATGTTTCTCTGGATACTGTTTTCGAACTATTATTAGATAGAAAAAAAAGGAAATGACTTATTGAGGTTGTCCCATTTTGTTTTGAAAATGTCACAAGAAATTTGTTCTTACTTTAATCAAAGCAAAATGAATAAGCCATATTGAACTATATTTATAAAATATTTTATATTGGTTTTGATGTCTTTTTAACATTTGAGTGGTTCCAAATTTAAATAGTTTGAAAACTCTGTTATCCTAAATTTTGGAGAACAGAGTAGATTCTACTTCTTGTTTGCCTTTCAGAATTGGTATTTATCACAGAAAGAAAATAGCCAGCCTGGTCATATAAATGTTGGGCACTTGTTCTCATTTATGACATGTTTTGTTTGGAGACTACAGAGTTTCACCCAGGTAACAAGGTTTTCCTTGGCAAGGCAGTCTAAATCTGTACCAATAGGCCAGTGACATTCCTCATTCACTGTAATCAGCTGAAAAGAGCAGAAATTCGCTCCTTATGGTTGAGGGCTGTCTAAGCCCATGCAGGTATCTCATTTCTGATTTGTTGTGCCTTATCAGCTATCACTCTTCCTGTCCTGACCTTCCATTCTTGGTTAGAACCAGAATGAGCCATGGCAGATCCTCCTGTGAGGTGTGGTGGGTGAGAGGCTGCCCATGCAGCTGGCAATGTGCATTTTCAGCCCATAAAGCAAATCCCACCCTGGGCTGCATCCCCAGCAGAGCTGGCAGCAGGGCCAGGGAAGGCATTCTGCCCTGTCCTGGTTTAGGGCAAATCTGGGATAAAACCTCCAAATAGGGTCCCTCTGGGGGGCAAACCCAAAAGGCCCTTCCCCCAATCGGTCCGAGAAAGAAACTCCTCAGAGAAAAGTGGAAAAAAATATTTATTTAACAAACAAACTGCCCACACTCACAAAGAATGAATAATATGGAACAATAAAACCTTTTGTTGTTCTGAAATGAGATAGTAAATTCAGAAAGTCCTTGCTGTGGGTAGCTTGGCTCTCTCAGTCTCTTAATCAGTCCCTCCAGAAGTCCAGGCCCCAGTGGGCCGCAGGTGTGAGCTCATGATGCTCCTCTGGGTTTTTCAGTCCAGAGCAGGTTTAAACAGTCCCAAGAAAAAGGAAAATAAATAGTCCAGGGAACCTCTCTGCCCTAGCTAGCCAAAGCTAACTACAAGCACAGGACATGTCTGTCCCACAGTCCGTCCATGCTTCAGATGAACACACTCCAGAGAAGGAATGCTTGGGAGTCAGGCAGCTTTCTCAAAAACAAACTCGGCGCTTCTCCTTCTCCCCTGTTTCACTCTCAGAACCAGTCTCAAAGGCACAGAACTCAATATACAGCACAAACAGAGCAGATGACTGGGGATACAAGCATCAGAGTCACCCCAGGTCATGCCCCTCTGCTCAGACCCCACCTGCAGTGCTGCATCCAGCCCTGGGATTCCAGCACAGGAGGAACACTGAGCTGTTGGAGAGTCCAGAGGAGACCACCAAGATGATCAGAGGGATGGAGCAGCTTTGCTGTGAGGGAAGGCTGAGAGCATTGGGGTTGTTCAACCTGGAAAAGAGAAGGCTTTGGGGTGACCCAAATACAGTCTTCCATATTCTGAAGGGAACCTACAGGAGACATGTGGAGAGACAGGACAAGGAATGGCTTCAAATTGAAAGACAGTAGGCTTAGATTAGATATTAGGAAAAAATCTTTACTGTGAGGGTGGTGAGGCACTGGCACAGGATGCCCAGAGAAGCTGTGGCTGCCCCATCCCTGAGAGTGTTCCAGGCCAGGTTGGACAGAGCTTTGAGCAACCTGGTCTAGTAAAAGGTGTCTTTCTCCAAGACAAGGCAGTGGAACTGGATGATTTTTAAAGCCCCTCCCAATGTAAAACATTCTTGGTTTTTGTGATTCTATAACTCCTTCAAGAAACATGAGGGAGATGCAGAAGCTTTCTGTAAACCTTCAAGGTCATACATGTAAGGTCCATTACTGTCCAAAATAAATTTACTCAGTAGCTGAGGTTATATTTTCTCTAATGCATGTCAAGCCAAAAAATCCCCAAAGCTGGGTGCCTGTACACACACCATGAAGTTTTCTGGAGAGATCTTTGGTGGCATTGAGTGGAGCCACCACTTGGAGGCACCTTCCACAAATACATGTTGCTCCAATACTGAATATTGCCATGGTTGGGACTAGAGGAGGATGGTCAGCAAAAGAGCCAAGCTTGCAGGCTTTCAAGCAATCCAAAATAAATTTGTTGTATATTGAATCTGTAAATTTCGACTGGCTGTGACTCCTTCAAGAGAACCAAGATCATAAAAAATGAACTTTACATAGCAGACATAAGCACTTTTTGGACATTTTAAACTCCTTTACTTTCTACAGGAACAATAAGCTGGAGTGTTTTCAGAGATCAAGACATAATTATGTTTGAGAAAGTTACAAAAAGTATCCTCCATGCTCTCCTCTCTGCAAGGTGGTGTCTTGAACACCACAGTTTTTCTGTTTGGGGTAATTTCTAGATTTTTCTGCCTATACTCCAGCTCAGACCCATTTCCAAAGTTCTGATCCCCAAAGACACGAAAGAATAACTATACAATTATCATCATCAACTCTCTTCCTTAGGGAGGTAACTTTGGAGACAGACTGCCTTCCAGCACCGTCCTCTCTTAGCTGCCAGTGTTTGCAGTTCTCCAGTGCTTTATAATCTTAGTTTCCACAAACACGGTGCAGATATTGGTGATTTATTCCTGTAATTATTGTGCTCTTGAAGCTGTACCAAATGGAGTGTGCAGTTCTGTGCTAAACATTGTGAGTTAAATCCCACTGGTCAGGAAGGAGAAAAGTGATGACACTGAAGGATGTCTAAAGCACATTTGAGCCCTTGCTTGGCAGTCCATCAAGCAAGATGGTCTACAAGACAAAGATGAGAGGAGGGAACACACACAATCCATCTTCTTCCAGTGCAGGCAGTGCGTGCAAGTTATTTATCATGTGCTTTAAATTGTGTTCCTTGGCCCATTGCTTTAAAATGAGAGCTTATGACAATTTCTAGGCCCAGGAAATTTTGCTATTTCACTGCAAATTGGAATGAAAGCTGCAAGTATTTTAAGAAATCATGAAAATAAGTGGTAAAGCCACTTTGTTGCAGTCAGAGAGTTGGGTTCCAGTGCAACCCGAGATGTGATAATGGTGAAAACTGACAGAAAGCAAAAGCTTAACAAAAACAACAGAGATAATGACCATATCCTACCAAAACAAGACATTCTGCAGAGACAGAAATGATCAAACCATCTGTTCCCCTAGAAAAGCATATTTGCAGATATTTTTTGTTAAAAGTAGATGTGAAAATGTATTCATTTACTTAACTTGGGACTCCTGACTTCATGGATTAGGTGGCAATGCAATGTGATTTTAATAAAAAAATGAAAAGCAGAAGTCATCCAGGCAGTGTATTGGTGGAGCCAACATCTTCAGAACCAGAGCATGCCAGTGTTCTCTTTCCTCCCACTAGGCTGGCAACCCAAAAGAAAGAGGGTTGGCACTTGCCTGACGAGATTTTCAGCTCCCTCAGCCTTTCCCCATGAGAGAGTTGCTGCAGTACCCTAAGAGCCTGAACATAAACTACTTCAGCTCAGTGATGTGTATTGGATCACCAGTTACCCATAATTATTCCTCTCATTAGCAACCATTACAGTGCATTTTCCTTCACTTTTTTTTTTTTCCTTCCCCAGCTATGTTTCCACTTGCATTAATTCAAAAAACTCTTAGGGCTAAATCTGGTCTCGGAGAGCTGTAAATCAGGCCAGCATCGTAAATCAGGTGTCCACACTGCTATAACAGCCACGTAAATGAGATTGGAAGAGACTTGCAATTTCGTTCTGTGGAGAGAAAGCTCTTTGCTTTTTCAGCAATTTAACTTAGCCTTCCTTCTGAGAGATGACCACACTTAAATATGAATCTGTGAGGAAGCAGAATGAGCCCAAGAAACGTGCATCAAGCTCTGAATGCAAAGCAGCCGCAAGCAGCTCTCCCAGCAAGCCAAAAATCTGAGGAACTGCACTAGCAATAGTTAATGTTCTATTGAACACCTTTGAACTGTGATGAAGCAAGCCTTGGGAAGACTATTGCTTTGGTTAAAATCCCAAATTAAAATGAAAGATTGTGGCATAGGTTCACAGCTGTGTTTCATGTCTGTGCTCATTTGAAGGAAGCAGACTTGAAGGCAGGGATGGAAAGCAATTTATTTACTAGATGTGCTCTGGCTTTCCACCCAAAGGCATCAGGAAGGCACACAGGTAGTTAATTAGGGTTGAGGATATATGGCAACTCAGTTGCAGACATTAACCTTATAACTTCTCGTATCAAATTCTTGCCAAAACTTTGCATCAACACATCCAGTCAATTACTGGAGATGGAGAGCAGGAAATGCCATCCAGAGTTCCCCCTGCATTGATCAAACTCAACCAAGGGTGGCTCCACACAATTCCCCCTCTGCAAGCAAAACTCTGCTAGAATTTCAAAACTGGATGTGCCCAAGGTCCACATTAATCACCCTGGGATGGAACAGCACAGAGCTCCAGTGTGCTGAGGGTAATGCCTCAAAAGAGCTTAGTCAAAGGATCTTCTGGCTGTCTCTACATTGACATGGCAGCTCAAAAAGGAAAATTAAATAAATAGCTTACTCAAGTGCCTCCCATCTCTGCAGCTCAAGAGATGACCTGCCCAATATTCATCATATTGCACATGTGAAGGAGTCATGTACTGGGTCTGTGAAAGAATGAATGGAGCAGAGGGTGCCGTGATATTCTGTGCAGCTGACAGTGCAGTGGGGTGTCTGTCACCCTTGTCCTTCCCTGAAATGGCCCATGGCTCTCACCATGCTCCTGTGTGAGCCAAGAGTCCTTCCATCCTCAGAGTGACACTGCTCCCCCAAAACTGTTCTGGGCTGAGGTACACCTTGACTAAAATCTCTTTATAATCAAGAATTTTGGACCATAAATCCCTGCATTCTGTGACAAACAAAGGCTGGAAGTGACATCCAGAAGTCATCCCTGAAAGAAGGCAGCTTTTGAGAGAAATGTGCAAATAGTGGTTTCCCTTTTCACTTGTGAGAATCAGATTTCTGTGTCGATTATAGGTTTGACACAGAGACAGATCTCAGTAATTAGTATCTTGTGTCAAGCTCATCTTACAGGGCTGAAGTAAATAATGTGAGAGCCACTCTGATTCATTTGAACTATTGAACTCTGCATCATTTTCAGAAGGAAAATGCAGGTTGACTGTATTTACAGGACAAAAAGCACAGAAAGCCACCTATTTGTTTTCCTGAGAGGTTTCCTAGGGCACACATCTGCACAAATTAAATTTACAAAGGATTTTTGAAAGCCAGGATACCACTTTAAAGTGAAGCACTATGAAGATAACAGACCTGCTATTTTGTAAAAGGATTACATATTCTTCCTTGTCCCTCTGGATACAATCTGCTTTGTACCTGCTTTGCTCCTCACCTTTGCAGTGCTCCTCTTCTTGGACTCCAAAGACTTCTCAGATATCCTTAACCTTGTTTAATACCCACAGGACCATGTGTGGGCTACATATTTGTCCCTAAAAAACACTTGACTGATCATTTATTCAGGCCTTTCATGAGCTGCAACATCTGCAGTGCAAGAACAGTAAAGGTAGCGAGAAACCATGCGAAAATCTGCTCCTCTCCTTTCACAAAACATCTGAGCCAACGAAGCCTCACGCTCAGAATAGGGTTGCTCCCCATATGAGGAACTCAAGTTACCTTAAAAGGCCTAAAGCAAATGTAAAATCCTGCAGTGAATCAGAAGAGGGAAGAGTCAGGGCAGTGGACACCACAGACTAAAAATCAGGCATCCTGCCCTTCACAGAAGTCACAGAAAATGGGGATGAAAGCAATAAGAGAGGAGAGATGCCTAACAAACTAAGGAGATCAGTGGTTTCCTGACTCCTTGCTCTCTGTTGGTCAGCAAAGCTCAGCAGGATGAGGTCAGCCCACAGTATCCCCATTTTCAGCCAGACACAAAGGGAATTTTCTGACTTTACCACAACTTCCTAAGGAGTTATTGGCTGCAGCTGCCAACAGTTTCATTGCTATGTTTTCTTATGACTTGGTACGTTAGTTTCTGAATACTTCATCTTTTTGCCACATGATGTGTCCATCCCTAAATGAGCAGAAACTGAGTGAGACTTCAGACAAACCCTTCCCAGACCCAACAGAGGGCACTTGATCCTGAAATGGGTGATGGTGGGTGGGGAACACACTTCTTTTGTCTTGATCACATCCTACAGGTGGCATCCAGACAGCCTAAATTCTGCTCAAGTTCAGTCCCAGAACTGCTGCAGCCTGTCTGCTCTCCAGCACTGCTTAACTCTTGAATCTCAGTTCATCTGAGATGGCCAGAAAGTTCCTTTTGTATCCATAAAAAAAGGCAACACTTCCTTGACTAAACTATTGTGTTTGGGCCTCCAGAGCCTCAAAATTTTATGTCTGGTGAAAGACACACTCAGCAGGGCAATTGCCTCAACCAACAGTCAGAGGATGAAATAACCTGAGCTGCAGGTCTTTGCTCAGAGGGGTTCCATTCCACCTCAGCTGGCTCTGTAAGAGCACAAGAGCCACCTGGCTGCTGTGGGATGGGGTTGCTGGGTGGGTGAGGATGGGGGACTCGCTGCCTTTCCTGGTGTCTTGGGTTCAATGCAAGATGCATTCTATTTCCCACCTGTTGAAACCAGCTGGGGAGGTGTTTCTTTCCTCATGGCTCTGCGGGGAGGGGGTGGGTGTGTTCTGTTAATGGGCCAGCTGTCAAAACCAGGTGGGGCAATGTTCTTTATCTCTTCCACAACCCATCCTCCCTCCAGGGGATATCTGCTGTTAATGGGCCATCGAGGCTCACTGCAGGGCTGATACAATTCCATCATCCCATTGGGAGATGCTCCACCCAGGGGGAGGAGCCAACCATTCCTACCTGGTTAAAAGCTGAGACTCAGAAACACCAGGACAGCCTGTTTGCACTGGATTCCCAAAGGAAGACTGGACCCATCTCACCACCACTGGACCCTTCTACAGGATCATGTCTGTTCCAACAGAACCACACCTGTCACTCCAGGAGGACTTACTTTGGACTGCTACCAGCACCCTGATCAACAAGGTGTCAGGTCATATGCTGACTCTGTCAGTGTTTCTAGGATTTTTTTTGTTTGCTTGGTTTTTTTTGTACAACTACATTTGTATTTTTAATATTCCTAGTAAAGACCAGTTATTCCTATTCCCATATCTTTGCCTGAGAGCCCCTTAATTGCAAAATTATAATAATTTGGAGGGAGTGGGATTTACATTCTCCATTCCAAGGGAAGCTCCAGTTTTCCCTGGTAGACACCTGTCTTTTCAAACCAAGACACCTGGGACATGGAGTAGTCAGAAGCACAGGAGTTACAAGGCAGTGGAAAAACAGCTTGGAGAGAAAGTGACCGTGACTCCCAGGTTTGGACACTCAGATGCCTGTGTGTGGCCTGGAGCTGATCCAGATGGATTTTCTCCTGGCTGTGAGAGCCTCATGTCAGATGCTGACAGCTGAGCCACATCTGTGGTTGGTGTGAGGACAAACTTCACCATTGCTCAGTAGAGATAAATCCCAATGAACCTGCTGAGAGCAAAACACTTGCATGGACCTGACATTTACTTTTCAGAAAGTATTTTAATATATATTTTATATTTCTTCAGTTTACTTCTGACTAATGATTTGCTTCATGCCCCCAGAATTGGGGCTGAAATCAGACAGGCAGAAACTAATGCAATGAAATTGGTTTAATGTCTTCCACAACATTGCAATAAAATTGGAACAGAGTGCAACAGAACTACAGATAGTACATTTATATTGAAGTGGAAGAAAGAAAATTCTTCACTCAACAGAAGTGTCCTAAAATAAGCACAGCAATATCAAAACCAATTAGGGACACAGTGATGTAATTCAAAGACAAAATAAGGAGCATTCTGTGATGTGGTTTATGAACAATTTATCACCACACTTTGGGTCCATCAGGAATACAGTCCCACAAGCTACTGGCTACAACTTACCTTTAAATCTCTATATCTGACTCAAAATGATGGAGCCAAGACCTGAGAGTGGTGATGAAATGAACCATCTCCAATTATTCAAACTCAACAAAGGGTCTTCTAACAAATGCATTGAATATATTAAACTGAATTCATTTCCTTTGATGGATTCCCAGCATTACTAAAAATCAGTAGGTCTGTGGAGAAAAAAAAAAAAAGAAAAATCTGTGTGTTGAAGTGACAGCATAAATCCTTAACCAGATACAAAACTGCAGAACCCCGGCAGTGTGGGAAGGGAGCACATCAGGATAAAGAGAGGATGACCACTGTTGGAGGAAGGAAAGGAAGGTGGATATTGGGTACCCTTTGCCTCATGCACCAAATTGACACAAAACATGTGTTTACTCTAAAAGATCATTGCAGTGATAGAAGAATTTGAAAATCCTGTTTCAGACAAGAGAAACCATGGCGAGTGTGCTGGAAATGCTCAAACACACCAAATACAAAATGAATGGACATTTGAGGAAGGCTTTAGCAAGGAATAAACAGACAAGTGCACACATAAAACTACCCTGATCTTTCCTTCTACAGATCAAGAAGCTATAGCAGGAGAGATTACAAGCCTAGGCCTGGTTTTGAGTGAGTTGGAGGTCCAAAGTAGGCCAAGGACTTGTTTGATTTCTGATTCCAGACTCATATTCCCAACTCTTAGGAATGAGGCTTCTCAGGGAGACATTTAAGAGCAGGACACAGCAGCCAGAGCAGATATTTCTCTCTCCAGGATTACAGAAAGTGAAACATCATCAGTGAAATGGAATTGCATCCAGGTCAAGTCACCCTTTCCTATTACAAAAATGCTGTGAGGATTGAGACCCTGATGTTACTGTTGGAAAAACCCACAGACAGGTGGTCCCAAACTACTATCCAGTGATTTGGACACCAGCCAACCAAATCCCTGCTTCCCACCAAAATTTTTCTTATGAATAACCCTGAGCACCAACAACATGCTAAGGGACACTGTGACCCAGGTCTTACCATCAGTGTCATTACATCTTTCTTGTCGTGAACATGATGGGACATGCAGGAGGGCAAGAGGCTGCACAAACACCAAGCATTCTTCACTTCTAAAGTTTGGGGCAAAGCCTGAACCTTGCTCTGTACACAGCCAACCTCAGTATTTTGCAACTTAGCCAGAAATGTTCTGCAATTGCAGCACACAAAGCAATCCCCACTGCAATGACACAAGGAAGAAATGAAGACACTGATTTCCCCTGCACAGCCTGGAAAGAGGAGCACAGGGGGATATTGACTGAGCTACAACACACAAGGAGCTGCAGGCAACCATCACATAGGACAGGGACAAATTCCTCACACCATGATAAATGAAGGAAGCAAACAACTACATTTGTTTGGAACCTTCAGCATCTCCGATGCTCAGAGGATCCTCAGTTTCTGTGTCCCATTTCCTTTTGTTAAACTGCTCAAATTCTCTCCTTCCTCCTTTTTTAGAGAGATTGATCCCTTTTTTCACATGGACTAATTAGCTATAAACCAAGCAATAATAATTTGCTGGAAGGTGGTGCATTCAATCTTTTGAGTTTATTAGCTCCAGAGCCACCACAAAAAACCCCAAAACTCAGAGTTGAAAAAGTAATAATTTTAATTACATCAGCAAAATGAAGGGCTGATACATTCCCTACCAAGCGACAAATTAAAATAAGCCTAAAGCAACAAGAAATTTCTGACTTTTCCGTGTGTGTTTTTATTTCCATGTCTCTGGTGGCTACCTACCAGGAGGAATATGTCAAAATCTTCCCTCAACTCTGAATTTCAAGTCTGAATTATATTATTAGTGCCAGCAGATGCTCCACCAATAATAAAATAAGCAGATGCTTATTTAACTCCTGTAGCATGCATCCTGTCTGCCAGACTTCCTGGGATGTCTGTCTCAACCTGGACAGGAGAATCTCCCTTCAGGAGGAACCCTGTGGGAATTGGAAAAGTCCTAAGAAGAATGAAGGAATCCAGCCTCAGCTGTGTGTGTCTTGAAATAAAACCCTTCCTGCTGCAGTCCCTTCTGAGGACACACCACCAAGTCTCACATCTCCTGTATCTCCTGCTGCCTCATTTGGCCTGCATCCATCATTCTGCATCAAATTTTCACTGTGCAGTCAATCTAAACTAAGAGAATAATTAGCTCAGATGGTCTCCCAGAAATGAAGAATAATCAGGAAGGATGGGAAGACTTACAGACTGTGCTGTGGCACTTCCCCACTGCCACGAGCCTTGTGTCACTGATGCCAGCAGGACGTGCAGTCCTGTCTTCCCAAACTGCAGGGCCATTACAGCAGTGAATTTGTCTGCATGCCTCTACCTGCCTCCAAGCCTGTGAGTAAATCCTGCTGCTCTCTTTGGAGGAAAAACTGTTCCCAGTTTTCAGCCTGCCACTCCACAGACAGTCAGACCCCAACATCTGTAGCACTCAGCCAGCAGCAATCAAAGCCGCACACTATTCTTTGCCACTTCACTCCTCCATCACAGCCCCAGCCAGGCTTGTTCTCCACTCCTGTGAGTCAAAAAAGGGACAGAGAGCACAAGTTCAACTTGGGGAATGTTTTTGCAGATAAGTTCTGCTTTGTAAGCCTGCTTGACTTTGTTCACTGCCATCTGAACTGCCTGAAAAGGAATCAAACGCAGCCTTTCCTAGCAACAGGGTGTAGAAGAGGATAAGAATTACAATACCATACCTGCAGCGCCTAAAAAGGGAGTATTGTAATGACTACAGTCAGTCAGTTAAACCTAAAAATCCTAAAATTAGAGCCTACAATTCTAGTATTTAAAGGGATGATTTTCCACTTGAAGATTTTTAGACTTTTCTCCCAGCCTGCTGAGGGAGCAGCTTGTCTTATGAAGAAAACTGTGCTGCTCCCTAATTTCTCCTTCTGGGGGCTGAAGCCTGGATTTTCCTGACACCTCACCTTGCACTGCTTTTCTGTATGCAGTGACTCTGCTGTAAATGCCATATAAGAAGCAATGAATAGCATATGGTTGTTTATCTCCAGCAGCAGAAAAATTATTCTCCAAAGATAAGATTAGCAGTGGTTAAATTGTTCTAAACTGTGGCCAAAGCCTTCAAAAACAACTGCACCATATATTTTTTCAGGTTTGGGAAAATCTAACAGCTTCCTTTTTCATTATTATTATTATTGTTTCTCAACATTTTCTGTGTTCAGCCCTCACCAGGAGTGCTGAGGCAACAAATGCTTTTTGGCATCTGTAGACAGTAATATCCCTCATTGTCTGATGGCAATGTACTTTTCAAGCCTCATATTCATAAATCTCCTAAATGCCCTGGGGATAACCAAGTACCACTGTGTACCACTATGATAACCCAAGGCATAAAGAGGGTAAGAAACTTTTCATGCATTGCCAGCTGAATCAGAGCTGGGTATGGAACCTCCAAGGCCTGATCCCTCATTTTTCTCTCAATCACTCACCAGCTGCCCCTTTCCCAGTAACCAAGCTGATTTCCAAACTTTAGCTGCTGGTTCTCTTTGTTACCTTCAGCAAAATCATTCACTGGCAAGACTTAATCCATAGCTTATGTAAATGGAAAAGGCATTTAAAAATCTAAGCGTGGAGAACTTGGATTTTCATAAAGGAAAATAAATCTCCAAGTGAGGGAGAGATAGGGTTGATTCCTGCACCTTTCAGTTGCTCTCTTCCCTTCTGCAGATCCACCTTGCAAGCAAATGTCTGATCCAGCAGCCACCCTGCTGCCTTGCAGCCACTTTTGGAGACTCATCCTGATGCCAAGTGTGCATTATGACACCAGTGAGACTGTGGGAGGAGGTGAGATCTCACAGCAACATATAGGGAGAGGAGGGGAGAAAGAAGGAAAGGCAGTGGAGTAGGAGCACCACTGACAGGCTGGATCCCCTCAGATAAAAGCAGCTTGGATGCCCCTGGTGCAGCAACAGCCCCTTTTTGAGCCCTCTTGCACAAAATGAGGAAGACAGGCATTTTATATTGCCTTGGCTCTCTGCCAGTGGTGGACACACAATCAGGCTGGACACTGATGAAATTGGCCAGAGGCCACCAAATAGAATTCAGGCCTTTTCCAAAGCAATTTCTGTAAGGTGACACCAGCAGATGTATTTTTCATTTCAAAACAAGCAAGCTATTTTAACAGAGATTAATCCTGGACTGAAAGTAAAAAAAAAAAAATAAAAAAATCTTAGGAATAAGTTTTAGATATTGAGTTTTTGAAATCAATGTGTGTAAAGGTCACCATCCACTGCATCTCCTTGGGCCATGCCCTACAGTCACTTACACACTTGGGGTATCCAAAAGGGAGGTATCCTTGGGCTGTCTCCTCAGCTGAAGACTCCTCCAGAGTACAATCCAGGCTCCCAGGGCTGGAGGCAGAGGACAAGACTTTTTAGTGGGGAGCTGCTTCACTTTGCTAAATAAAGTGAATAATTGCACAACCCTCCTGATGAGGACATGGCAGGTAAGAGAGTCCTGAAGACTTTTAACCCTCCATGTGCTTAGTTGCTGCTCTGATAAGACTGGTCCTCATCCTGCCAGCTGCAGTCTCTGACATGGGACGAGCTGGGGCTACAGAAATGGGATAGTTTGTTGCCATTTTTGCTCCATTCTCACAGGCAAAGCTGACAGAAAGGAGCAGCTGAAGATGTTATCCTTCACAAGGCTCCTGTGGGGAAACAAGGAGGGAGAGGTGTTAAAGAAATCACTTGTGGGGCTGTGGAGAGGCCACAGAAAGAACTGGAGACACAGGCTCTACCAGAATACCCTTTGATCACTTCTTGCCTCATTTGCCCCAAAACTTGCCTTACTTGAAGGAAATATCTGTGACCTCAGATGCCCACAGACCACTTAACACAGTTAAAACAGACCACTTAACCACAGTTGCCCACCAAAAGTGGCTTCAAACAGGTTTTTCACTGATGGGGAGACCAGAAGAAAGTGAGGGTTGTTGTCTCCTATCCCCAAATCCAAGGATCAGCTGATCCAGCACCTGCCAAGCTCCCTGAGGATCTGGAAGCTGGGCAGATGCAGCCCCTGCTCTGGCTGAAGCTGCTGAAGGAGCAGGAGCTTTGTACAGACCTTATGACCAAAGGGGTGAAAAGAGGACAACAGTGAGAAAACAAAGCCAATCCCTGTGGAGTGGTTGGTGGAGGAGAGGGAGAACCTGGCTCAAAGAGAAGCCCTGTTGCAGTTTTATTGCTCTGGTGTGAAATTGTATGTCCAGGGGACACATGCTGCAGTGCTGTTTTCCACATTAACCTCACTCTTTTGCTTAAGAGAGACAAAGAAGAAGCACTTCTTGCAGTGCAGCTAAAGGGAGACATCATCTCCAGGGAGTCTGACTAGATTTTAACAGCACTTGTTGGCCAAAACTGCCAGTAAATGTTTAAAACCCTGCACTCAGATTAAAATCAACTCTAAGCAGTTACTTGAAGGCTTCCACTCCATCTGAGGGCTTTTTTTCAGAGGTCCTAATTGACCATCACCTGCATTTTACTAATAATTTTTAAAAAGAGTAGATCCAGCAGAGAATTTGCTTGGATATGTAGAAAAGGTAAAAAAAAAGACCTAGACCCATTCCTCCTAAACAAAGAAAGCAAAAAACAGCCTGAAAAATGACAGACACTCCTGGTTAGGCAGCACAACAACTATATAATTACAGATACACTGAGGGAGTAAAGGTCTTGGCAAAATTAAAAGCAACTAAGACAATTACCTGATTGTCTTAGAGACCAAAACCAGCACTCATTTGCAGAGTCATTTTGGAAATACTGACCAGAATGTCTCTGCCTTACACCCCCTCTGAGAGTCTCTCATGCTCTATTTTCATCATCCTAGATTTTCACTGAGAATAAAGCATTTTGTATGATCTGTTCTACACCCAGGCAGGTTTGTAAGGGGAGACAGTAGCCAGTGACTTCTTTTTTTAGCCACCATGATACAAGCCTCAGACTTCAGGGCTGCTGCTGGTATGTGCAGCAGACAGTAGGAATTTCACATTTGTCTCTTATCTTGCTGCATAATTCGATTTATGCTTGGTGGATTTTTTCCCCCTGCTTTCTCTGGACACCAAAGAGCAGCCAAATTTCAACATGAGAGAGAGGCTGATTTTCTGGAGGTCTCAATGAAATTCTATTCTCTGAAGTGTGCAGGGCTTGCACTCTAACAGGTTTGGTCCTAGGAGGGAATTTTCTCCCTGGGTAAGATAAGCGTGAATTTTGAGGTGTTTCTGGCTTGCCACCCTCATGTGCCTTTTTTCTCTTCCATAATCTCAAGGAAAATTTCTTTATTGAGTTCTCTGGTATCAAAAGATTGTAAAGACATTGGTGATTCCCTCATTCTTTTCTGTTCTCTTTCTGCCATACATTTAAGGCATTTGCTTACATACTATGTGCTCAAATGGGACATGATTTCAATACTTCTTGGTGTGAGGATAAGCCTGTGGATTTTTTGAGTACCTCTTGGTGTCCTGCTCTTGCAAAAGACTGAAATCAATGCCCTGGGGTCCCTCTTCCAAGCCTGTGCTTTTAAATTTCATTTTACCTTTCATTAAATGCAAAACATACAACAAGTCATTTGAATGAGATTAAATATTACCAGGCTGCTGAAAATGTACCACAGCTATACATGAACCTACAAGTTCTAGAGCAACACCTGAAGCTACCTAAAAACTGGATTCTAAGGGTTAAAAAATGCTCCATAATATCTATGCTTTCCTGCAATCATTCTATCCTGACAGTGCCATGGACACAAAGGCTTGAAAAAAGACAAGGAGGGCCAAACTTTTGCTAAAAATATCCAGATATTGGTTGCTGCAGGCTATGCTAGGACCATTAGGTTTCCTTTAGAACAAGAGCACTTTCAAGCAGGATTTTAACCACACAGATAAAAAGGCCAGTCTTTTAGGAGCCCCTGTGTTTCATGAGGATTTTATTTGCCACTCGTCCTGATTACCACCTCCCACCTTGCAGATTCTCTAGAGCAATGGCTAATGTTACAGTGCCAGTTTATATAACATACTTTACAGGCAATTCAGTTTCAGTCTCTCAAAATAAAATATTGCATGGAAAAATACCTTGCTTGTTTTTTTCCCTAAGAGACACAGCAGTGAGCGTGCTGGCTTTCTATTCTGATCATTTTTATTTGCTTGTGTTTCATATTTGAATGATACTGCACCCACAAGGGCAGGATATTAATATTCACAGAATCACACAGTAATCAAGGTTGGAAGAGACCTTCAAGATCATCTAGTCCAGCTGTCAGCCTAATCACCCCTAAACCATATCCCCAAGTACATCTGGATTGCTCTTGAACACTTCCAGAGGTGGTGACTTCACCACCCCACATGGCAACTTATTCCAATTCCTAACCAGGCTTTCAGTAATTTTTTTTTTTAATATCTAATCTGAACTTCCCCTGGGCACTCCTGAAGGCCATTTCTTCTTCTCCTTTCACTTGGGTCATTCTCACCAGCCATTGTGTCTAGCTGGGCTCTCCCTGCCTTTGTCTTCCCCAGCCTGTGCCCTTCTGATCTGCAGTACTAAGCTCTGTGGAAAGGACAAACCAAATAATACAACTGAAAATTGTCAAAGCACTATAAACAGGCTGTGCTCTGCAAGCAGACTGTCCAGTTTGAGCAGAGTCCATTATTTGTCCCTTTAAAAAAATGACACAAAATTTTGACCAAAGCTGAGAAGCACTCCAGAAATCATTGCACCCATCTGGCCCCGTAGCCAGCAAGGAGCTTGTGTGCCTCACACTAGGTGACAAATCTCAGGTGTTTTCAAGGATTACCAGTCTCAAAGACAAAGTGAGCAAGAAATAGAGTATTTGAGCACCAGTCTTTGGAAATATCCTGTGGCAAGGCACTGCTTGGCCTTCTGCTTCCTTTAGATATGGATTGAAGTGCTCTGAGCAACTACATTGACAATGACACATCCACTCTGTCCTTGGGGTCACCACTGACTGCTCTGGCCCAGTCAAGTTCAGTCAAAGCAACATTTTTCTCACTTATACCTGCCAGTGCTGCAGGGCTGCAAGCAAAGAACAGCCTTGACAGTCTGTTAATCAAAGGCCAGGAGAAAAGAAATTAGGAAGCTTCAGCAGCTCTCATCAGCAGATTCTGACCTCTGTGTGTTGGGGTGAGCTGGTTGCTTGTGAAATAACATCTGCAGAATTTTTTATTTTGCCACAGGCATAAAATCAGTGAAGGCCTCAGCACCATGTGGCTTCCTCTAGAAAATCCCTGGTTCCTGTCAGTGTTTTCCAGTGCTATGAATTCCCAGGATCTGAAGATCTTAAAGCTTGGTGATTAAATCATTATGCTCTGCATAACATTTTAGTGTCTGTGTAGTGTAACACAAAACCTTCCTTAAACCGACCCCACTTTAAACAGGCACCAATTTATTTGGATTGCAAAGTTTACAGCCTGAATGAGCAACACTACACCCACAGCACTGTTTTGTACATTCCTGGAATTGATTTCTACCTCAATACAAATCTCCTATCACAACAAGTGGTTGAGGTCCAACCAAAGGAAGCACACTGATATGATGTCTATGATTAATATTTAGATCCTTCTGAGAGATCACCAAAATGTTGCCTAGCAGAGAGGGTCCTATTAGACAAAGGTAATGCAGTTTCTGAACAAATTCTATTCTTACAGTATAAGCACAGTTGCCCTTTCCCCCCCCCAAAAAAAGCACTTGTCCACCATTGCACATCTGTGATTTTGAAGAAAAGATGCTGAGGAAGAGCGTTTGTTAGCTGTTGACAGAGATAGCCTGAGTGGGCAGTCAACCCCAGCTATTTTCTTTTCATCAGGATATGAACCAAGGCATGACTAACAACAAATAATAACTAGATCAAAGCTCCTGGTTTTGCATTTCCTTGTTCAAAAGATAGCATACCAATTGGAAGTGTGCAGATTTTTTTATTAAATTGCTAAATCTCCACCAGCATGCAGCTGTCCATTTCAGAGTAAAACTCTGTATTTCAAACACTACAGACTCAGGAAAAGATGCAGTATTACCGCATAGTTCTCAATCTTGATTAAAACAGTATAAATTGGAGGCCAATTCTCTCATATGGTCAATTAACCCAGACAGATACTAAAGCAACTGAGAGCCCAAAAGCCATGGAATGTCTTTATAATGCTACTTTAATTATAATCGTCTTTGTTGTCTTAAAAGACTCATTGTGTAATTCCACATAATAGCCACATGTAAATTTGTTGTAGTATTATTTCTTAGTGTTTTCATCTGCAATCTCCCAAGACACAAACAGTGAAAGAAAACATCAGCTCCTAATGGTTAGAGGCACAGACATAAGATCTGCTCTCTGGTTTCAGAACAAGTCATGCCTCTCCCTTACGTTTTCCAGCTGCACAAGGACAGCCAAACTTCCTCTGCTCAGCACTGTGGAACCCACCTATCTGTATTATCAGAGAAACATAGATCACAGAGTGGTCTGGGTTTGAAAGGGCCTCAAAGATCATCTTTTTCCACTCCCCTGCCATGGGCAGGGACATCTTCCACCAGACCAAGTTACTTCTAGCCCCATCCAACCTGGCCTGGAGCACTTCCAGGGATGGGGCATCCACAACTTCTCTGGGCAGTGTGGGCCAGGGCCTCACCAAATTCACAGTAAAGAATATTTTTTTAATACCTCACCTAAATCTGCTCTCAGGTCAAAGCCATTCCCCCTTGTCCTGTGACTACAGGCTTTTGTAACAAGTCTCTTTCCTTGTAGGCTGATGTCAGGTATTGGAAGGCTGAATTATTAAGGATAAATTACAGGAATTAAAACACATTTCACTGAAGACTTGAGTAAATGTTGTGTATGAGATGAACTTCTGCTGAGGTGTCAGATGATCAGTCATAGAATGCCTGCCTTGCCTCCCCTGGTCAGCCTCTCCCAAAGTTAATACTTATGGTCAAATGACAAATTTGCTTTTCACGCTTTTTCTCATTTTCTGAACTGCCTTTCCACTTCCAGCACCTTCAATTTCTGATCATTGTGTTTAAATCCATCAGTAAATTAATTGAGTAATTTCATTTTATTATTCACTTATCTCCTCACTAATGTAGATGATGGATCAAACCTCCATGCTAACCCCAGCTTGCTGTGCCACCTTTTGAAGAGATCAGAAGCTCTTGCAGAAAACTCACTCCAGCATTTCTGATTTGACACATTTAGGTGAATTTAACTACCAGCTTGTGTAACAAAAGCAAAAATACTCCTTTGACACAAGCAGAGTTAGAGGCCATACAGGCATTTATTTCTGAGGTGTGGTCTGGCTGAGAGCTTGCATAACATTAAGTGTTATAAAAGCACAAACACTTGATGGCTGTGGAGTTATTTTACAATATCCCTATAGGGTACATAAAGCGTGGGTGCCTGACAACCTGGGCAAGTGACTCCCACTGGAGGAGTGAGTGTCTACTTTTGAAGACATTACTTTCTATTTCAGTTTGGAGGGAGTGTTGCTGGTTTTTGTTGTTGTTGTTGCTATAGCTGACTGATCCTATACTCTGGTGATATATTACTCTCCCTGGCCTGCCTTCACCAATCACTGCACTGTCTGTCAAAAATGTTAGAATCGGTTGGGACAGCTGCATCATGAGTGGGAACAGGCCAGGTCTTTTGGAAATCCTATGAATTTTCATAGCCTGAATCAGATAGCTACAGCACCTGGCTGAAATTTTAGTGCTCTTTAAGGCATTGAAAAAAATGAGCCAGCACTTAACAGGTCTGAGTTATTGAGGCTGGAGGTAAAAAAAACAAACCCAATAACAAAACACAAGTCACAGAGGACAATTGTGAATTCTGGAGAAAGCAATTGGAACATTTAATACACTTTTTAAAAGCCCTGAATGAAGTCATGAGGTCCTCAGACACTGAATTAAGATATCCACAATAGGCTCTTCCTAAGTGGAGCTCGGGATGTTTCAGAAGTAGAATAAATTTCAGTCTTCTTACTCAGTGCCAAGACTTCAATTCCAACTTTTAGTTGCTTCACTTCAATATTGTCTAAACTTACTTTTTTTCCCTGTGTGTTGAAATTTAGAATTGATGCTGTGCTGGCAGGAACAGTTATTAGGTGCTGAAAAATTCAATCATGCAGAAGGGAGTATGGAGAATGAGCAACAGGTTATTTATTATCTCTCTATAGGTGCCTTTGCATTTTGTCCAGGCAGCATCCTAAGGAAAATTTCACTGTGCTCATAAAGACAAGGTAACAATGGAAAATCTGGTTAAAAGTCTGGAAATTCTGATAGCAGCTCTGCATCCAGTCTGCTTGAATTCAGCTATATATCTTCAATATATGCCAATTTAATTAGGAACTGGTGAGCAGCTATTAATAGACACGTATCTTGGATGCTAATATTGTGGGCTTTATGCTCCTGCCTAGCAAAGCTGAGATGTTAGAGGTAATAGGAGCATTAGTGTTAGAGAGCTGTCACACTTGCAAAGGTGGGTGAAGGGCTCCCTGTGGGAAGGATCTTCCTCTCCAGGAGCCCCCGTGAGCACTCGTGGTGCCCCTCTGCCTACCTGATGCAAAAATTCAACATTTACAGTTCCCAAGTGGTTCAAAGGATTGGCTGGTCTTTGAGAAGCACAGGTAAGAAGGAGGTTAACCAGCAGGAGAAGCACTTTGTGAAGCAGCATCTAATGGCTCTCACCTCCTCTACCCCCACACACCACCCTGTCTGGCTGTTACAGCCCCCTGAGCTCAGTTCCATCAGAAATAAATAAAGCCACAGCCTCCACCAGGAAAAGTGGAGCAGAGTGGGACTGGAGGCATCCTGTGCAAAGGCAGGCTCTAAGGGATTGCCAAAAGAAGGTGAGTTTAGCAGACATGGCCAGCAGTCCAGTCAGGATGGAGACAGAAAATCTTGTCAGGTCTGGTGCCTGCCTGGTGCTGCAGGAACTCCATGCTAGGAGGAAGATGATGATCACAGAGCTTTGATGGGTTTTGCTTTCGTCGGGGGCTAGATGTTCATCCCCGTGCTAAGACAAATAGTTGAAGGGACCAAGGGAACTCTGAGATTGAATATTTAGGTCAACTGAACAGAAAATCAGATGGGAAAGAGACCTAAATCTTTCTAAATGCCTTTCTCCATGCTGGTTATCAAAATCTACCTTTCTGTCCATTGGCACTGTTTTACAAAGTATCACAGATGACAGTGGAATAACAAGTCCAAAAGGGCTGATTGATGAAGTTTTACAACAATAAGTCCTTTTTTTTTGACAAAATTGGGAAATGCTGCAGGAAGGTATCAAATTCCATCAGTTCTTTCACCAGAAATTACATTTCACTGTAATAGATTCAATAATTTTGTTTCAATAGAATAATTTCAGCTACCATTGTGACAAGCAGAAATAAGAGCAAAATGTTCTAAATTACCATTATGAAGGATTTCAATCAAGACATTTCAATGTTTCAGGAACAAAAAAATTCCCCAACTTCACTTGGTATTTAATTTTGACTTCTAGTGCTTGTTTGAAAATAAAATTGTAAGTTTCCTGCAGAATGAATATTTCATTTTCTGACCTGTCACATTCAGTAAAGATATTTCAAATGTAATTCAGAGGAATAAAATGGGTCTATTTCCACACACTGCTATGGGACACTGATCCAGTTGTCTTTTGGTCTGCCAAGAACCTCCTCCTCTTCTCACAGGGCATCAAATAATATTTCATGGACAGCAGCAGTGAGCTGCACACAGTCCATCAGCCTGCAAAACTAGCCAGGAGGGGTCTTCATCACTTAAAAATATTACAAAGTCAAATTCAGACAAATCTAATAAACCAAGGGAAAGGAAACCCATTTCAGAGAGCACTAGAAGGGAAGAAAAGGAGAGGAGATAGGGTTAAAAGAACCCATTTACCCACTGCAGGATTGACAGTGGGTCTCTCACACAATTTGCAGAAATAGAATGGGGTGCAGATGATTGGTCTCTGGGTTTGATAAATAACTCAGACCTTCTAATATTTTTTTTACAGCTATTTTTATCTGAGAAAGATTGGAGGGAGACACCCTTAAGGAATTTTAGTTTGTTTGCATTTCCTTTACCCATGTACTTGATGTGCACCTCTCTGCTTTTCCAGGATGGTGAATGCCTTATGAAAAGGCCCTTTGGAAAGGCTTTTTTTTTCTGTGGAGAACAGACCAGACAGGTATTTCTGTGGTTCCTTCTGTCCTGCACAGGCTCATGCCCCACACCTGGAGGGGACAGGGGGGGCAGTGGAGGTGAAGCACCCTGGAGGAACCACGCAGAGGAGTTTAATTGAAGAACCTCTTCCCATCCAACATGCTCAAGGATCTGCACAGTTCGAAGACATTTAAATGTTCTGGTTTCTTTTCACTTACTGATATATTTCACATCTTAAAATAGTGCTTCCTCAGCTGAGGGATAGCATGGAGGACTACAGAAATCAGCATTGCATTCTCCAGAAATGCACATTTGCCTAAGAGAAAGGGGAGAAGGCAGCAGGAACATGCAGGGGCTGTGATGCACAACTCTGCACAGGGGCAGCACCATGGCTTGTTGTTCCATCCCAGCCACCTGGCATCATGCAGAAACCAGCCTGGATTCCTTTGGGCTGGGACTTGAAATGAATGGGCAAGGAGACTCACTCCTTGTTAATGCCTTTATTAAGATCAGCTCTAGGTGGGGGGCTCGAGGGGCTGTGCACACCACCACTGCTCCTGATGGACGATGCAGGGGAGGAGACACTCAGCTTTTCCACACAGCACAGGTGGGGCTTCCTTCTTGCAGAAGTCCCTGGGAGTCACTGACTCATTGGAAAGTCTAGGAGAGTCCTGTGTAGAGGACTCTTTTGCAGTTATGTTGACAAGAATGAACCCAGGTCTGATTGGTGTGAGGTTCTCCATGGCTCTGCTGACTTAGTGTGGTTATTTTTAGCTTTTGGTTTGTGTTGGCTCATTGTTTTTAGGGGTTTTATGTCCTAATCGTGTCCCAAGAGCACTTGAGGGTTTTTTTTGTTTGCATGTCGGGTGGTGTCATCTGTTGCCATACAGGGAAGCCCCGGCAGGGAGAGGCAACAAGAGCAGTTCGAGGACAGTTACAAAGAAAGGGGTTTCAGGTAATTAACATATGACAGACAAAACATTGAGGGAAGGTATTTCCAATAACAATAACAATCGGTCTGAGCCAAACGGCCCCCAACAGAGAAAAGCCTCACCACAGGCAAGGCAGACAGTATCCAACTGAACTCAGAAACCAGCATTTTGTTTCTTACAGACTCAAATGAGTGCTCTCGATGTCCCACACAGCCCTGAGCAGGGAGAGAGGTACAGAAGGGATGTCCAGGCTGCTCCTTCTCTTTCTCTGCTTCCACATGGTATAAAGGCAAAAAACTACTATTGGGTCACTGTAATGGATATGATGGATAAATTCGTATATTGAAATATAAGAAGTGTAATAGATGTAGTGAATAAAACAATGTATTAGAAATAATGTACTGTGTAACTCTGAAACTGAAAAGTAAGCCCTGGTTCCCAGAATGGGAAAGGCCTTTCCAAATACCAGGACTTACTTTGCAACTGTGAAGTGACAGACTGAAACTTAAATTTACAAGAGAAAAGGGTTGGCTTGCCAGGACCATCAAGTGGCTGATGGCAATCTCGAGGGAGGACCCGGGGATATGGAAAAATCACCATTCCAAAAAGAGGTTCCAGGAAAATCCTTTAAGACATGCCCCAGTGCCGGGAAATCTGCTCAAGATTCATCACCAAGTGAAAGACTGTGTTTGAATATGAAGACTGAGCAGAAACACAATGGACTCGACGCTGGGCACAGAAGACAGTATAAAAATCAGACTCAAAATCCAGCTGGTGTGGACAGGGCAGGATCACACCCTTGCTGTCGGCCACCTGTTTCACCCAGCATTTGATCTAATGTTGCTTGTGGCTGTCTCAGAGAGATATTTGGAAATGGAAAAATAAAACTTTGAGGTTTTTTAATCCGATTGGCTAATAATAATTTATAACAGTCACTTTTGCCACTCCAGAGAGATCCCTCAATCTGCTGCCTGGCCCCTCAAGTGGGCTGTATGCCATGAAGTCAAAACACTAAATTTGGGAGTGACCAGAGATGTGGTTAACAGCCAAGAGGCTGCTAATGGGACCTTTGCCAGCAGACACATGTCCTTCTGTCTGCACTGCCTCCATGGCAAACCATCCCTCCCATCCAGCAAGGATCCAGGTCCTTCAGCCTGATCTGGAGATCCTTGCACTGGGAGCAAGTTCTGTGAGTTGTCTAAAGCATCCCCTCTTCCTGTGCTTTCCATCTCCTCCCTGAGCCACAACACCTAAAATAAGGAGGAAAAAGAGGGGATGTAAAGGTAAAGGGTCTGAAAGAGACCACAAGCATGAGCCTGGGGATAACAGAAGCCAACACACAACCTTCTGGAGAGGTTGCAGAGCTGGCTGCACTGCACCAAACTCCGCTGTCAGCAGAGGGGCACGTTGCCAGGACATAGTCGGGGCAGACACGTCTGAGCAGTTCTGAGTCCTGTCTGTGCCTTTTCCTGGTGTGAAAGACACACTCCTGCTGCAGGCTGTGCAGTAGGGATGGATTTCATTTGCTTTTCATGGGCAGCTGTCCTGTGCAGCAGCCAGCACGCAGAGATACGACCTGACAGGCAGCCATCAGCAGGGTTTTGTTTCCTAGCCTCTCTTTAATTGCAGTGTTAACTTGTCAAATACCACAAACACTGCTTTCCCACGACCTTTGCTGTTAGCCAGAGACTTCAGGGCAAGTTGGATTGCTTCTCATCCTCAGCAGCAGCTGTGGGGAGCAGCCGATTGCGTTCAGGCAATCTGCAACCAGAGGGACTGAATCTAAAGCATTAATTGAAGTGTGAAATTTGCCTTCCCCTCTCCTCTTAATCAGCCCTTCTCATTTAAAACCCCTGTAACTACTTTGATGCCAGCATAGAGGGGACAGCAATAGCTGCCTGAATACAAATGATGGTTTATGCATTAAGTGGGCAGCTAGTGCTAGTGTGCTCCTGTTTGGAAGGGTCTCAGCAGCAGGAAGAAGGCTCTTTAAAAAGCAGCATTACTTTTAGGGGTCAGGGTGTCTAGGACAAATGAACAGTTGTCCAAAAGCCCAGAACTTGTAATACATATCCACGTCCTGCTGGGAGATTTTCTTGCAAGAAATATGTGAATCTTCCATGTCCATTAGGTCAAACTCTGCTCTGTTTGTGTTCCCTGCTGATGCTTCATGTCTGAAGCATGCAGGCACACAAAAAGCTTGCGTTGCTTCAGGCCATGCAACAGCTCTGATTCAAAGAAAATCTTTTCTGTGGTCACATCACAGCTCTGCTGGCTTTTATGTGCATTCCTGTTCCGAGGATAGGTGGTCCAGTTCACAAAATGAAAATATCATTCTAAAGAAAATTTAAATTTTCCACCTGAGACACAGTCAGTTGAAATTATTTTCTCAAACGTCACCAATATGCTTTACAAGAAAAAAAAAACCCACACTGGAAATATTAACAGTGCAGGACAATAATAAAATATAGAAAAACCCAGATAAATTAATGGCTTCAAAATTTCCAAAGGGCTTCAAACCTTCCAAAATCATCTTCTCTTGACAGATAAATGTGGCTACCCTCCTCACACACTCCTCAAGGAGAGGCTGCCAGAGCCAGACATAGCTTGTGTTATCTTCTTATCTCTGCAGCCTTGAGCTTCAGATCTAGCATAGGAGAAAATACTTACACTTTCCACGAATAAAATGAAATATTCTGAGTTCAGACCACTCCATATGCAAACTGTACTGCCCACACTGCTCTAACAGGGCAATACAGGTAGAGAAGGAAGGTTCCATGGCAGCAGTAATGTGGTAAGTTGCTGATGGGACTGGAGAATGACACACAACCCTCCAGCTTATGCTGCCATCAGCCTTCTGGGGCCAGTGTCCCCAGACTGTCCCTGCACTGGGATCATGGGGAAGTGATGACTTGGGTTGCCTGGTGCCCATTTCTTTTTCAGGCTCTGTACCAGCACACAAAGGAGAAGCACAGCCAAGCCAAGCCAAACCCTCTTGGCTGAAGCACAGTGGATAGTATTTTAGCAAAAACAAGTTGCAACATTTTCAAAATACTTCCCTGTAGGCTTTTCATATGCTGTGAGCAGTGCTGCCTGTTGGACACTGGGGTTGATTTCTGGGCAGGATAGGTTTTTTTTCTCAAAAAGCAAGAGGCAGGTAAAGAACTGCTATGGTTTGCAAACATGAGATCCTTCTTTCAGTTTCAGTTACATCAGGACACACATAGCAAAACACCTGATGTCATTATAACACTTTGCCTGAAGTGAACTTTTAGAAGAAGTTCAAATCCTGGCACAGCCCATTCAGCACTTCAGGATTCTTGAATGCAGAAGTGTTTAACCTGCCTTCGTCCTTCAGATGAGAGCAAAATCCTTCTGGTGCTGCACAGCTATTCAGAAGCTCACAGAATATCGTGTCCTCAGGATGTGATTTCATTAATAATTTGGAACCTCTCCTACAAAGACAGAGGACCTGGGGCAGTTCAGGGGAAACCTTAGAGCTCCTTCCAGTACCTGAAGGGGCTGCAGGAGAGCTGGAGAGGGACTTTTGACAAGGGCATGGACAAGGAGGACTGGCCTCATACTGAAAGAGAGTAGATTTTGACCAGATATTAGGAAGAAATTTTCCCCTGTGGGGGTGGTGGGCCCTGGTACAGGTTGCCCAGAGAAGCTGTGGATGCCCCATCTCAAGGCCAGGTTAGAGGGACTTTTGAGCAACCTGATGTGGTGGAAGGTGTCCCTGCTCATGGCAGGGGGAGTGGAATGAGGTGATCTTTAAGCCCCTTTCCAACCCAGATCATTCTGTGATTCTATGATACTTTTCCATGTATCCACATCTATACTTCATGTGTCACTACTAAAAATGGTGACACTAACATTGGTGTAGGGTATTTATAATGAAAGACAGAAGAATCTGAGGCTTCTGCCTTCACTGCTCTTTGAACCAGCCTGTGCACACATAGCAAACACAGGGTAATCTTCAAATATTTCTATCTCAGGGCCACGCAAGTGGGATAAGTTTGTGCAACAAGATCAGTAAAATATACCCAACTGATCTGAAAACTTTGGTTTAATTAGAAGGAGATGAACTATCCCGATCCAGTCTTGGATAAAAAAGCAGGCTCCTCCATAACCTTCCCTGAGTGTTTTGATAAACCAGCACCACAGCTCAGCTGTTAGTGTGTGATCAGGAGCTGTTTGGGATGGGAACAGCAGAGGATGCTTCACATCAAGGGATCAACACATCTATCTGGGGCAGTCTCAACACAGCCCACAGTCCTATGTCTGGCTCATCTCAATTCTACTCATCCCTTGCTCCCATAAGAGCTGAGCTCCATCTGCAAACTTAAAAATGGAAAAAAAAAAACCACAAGCAGACTTTTTTTTTCCTTCCCCCATCAAATTCTGTCTGAGCAGACAGCTTTCAGAAGGCTCAGCATTTTCTGAGTTGCAGGTTCCCTTTGGATTTCTCACAAAGTGGTTGCCCACAGTCATCAGATCTGCTTGAAAACCTTTGCCTTCACCAGTAGGAAATTAGATGCACAATTGCATTTCCCCGGGGTTTTGGAATGGTCTCCATGGCTCACAAAGCAGAGCATGAAAGAGGCAGGTTTGTGTCAGAATTGCAGACAATAAATGGTAGCTCTCAGTGTGAAGATTTATTTATTTAGCAAAGTCTCAAAATGAAAAAGGATGACTTGAAAGGAAAGGGCAAATGTGATTCTTATTTTGTCCACCACATGGAGCTTCTTTTCCTAATCCTTCACCATTTCAATATGACTGCTCCTGGAGGCTGCCAGGATCAGAGAGATGAAAGGGCAATCCTTCATGTAAGCACCAGCCCTCCACTTTAAAAGCTCCCCATGCACTCTTTCAACTTTCAACTGGCCCCAATTATATGTTTTTAACATTGGAAAATGCTTTAGGACAGCAAGTGCCTCTGTCACTCGTTCACATGTCATCACCCTCTGCCTGCCCTCTCCCACTTTAAACCGTCTCCTTTTTATGAAAATTAGCATAATAGTCATGTATCCCAAAGGGGGAAAGGTGGGAAGACAGAGGAGGTGCAGTCCTCTGGTACATTCTGCCTGTTTCACAGCCTGATCTCTGTGCTCTGAGGTGCTGTGTCTAATTACAACTCCTCTTCTACAGGAGAAGGAGTCAAGCTGGGGACACACCTGTATTATGAGGGCTGTGACTGCAAACCACTGGTCCCTCACCACTGAGACTCTCCTTGCTGCAGCCAAGCCAAAAGCTGCTGCTGGGCTCCATGATTTGAGCTCCAGGAGGAGCTGGCAGAGCTGCAGAGAGGAAAGGGTGAGGTCCACACAACCTCAAGCCACTGTGGCTGTGGAGACTGAAGATAGGGCAGTGAATCTCATCTGAGAGGATGAAGGAGAGGCAGCAGATCATGTAGGGCAGGTTGTTTGTTTCTCTTCAGGATGTGAACACATGAGGCCACATTCTTTCTCTACAAAGAATGTGTGGATAGCTGGTGCAGGCACTCTGCCTTCTAAACTGTGCTGAAGATGATGCTGTGAGGTCCATGCCACTTACCAAGGAGGCCCTGTGCTTAACTCGAGTGATGAATCTCACACAAGGGGATTCCTGAGGCTACAACACAGTGGGACAAAAGTTTAGCTTTGCTTTCAACTCCCTCTCACAAAAGCTCAGCTGAAGTTTCATCTAGTCCCACATCCATCCTCCTTGCTGTTTGAAGCTCATAAACCAAGTCTACCAAAACAGCCAGACAGCATCTTCTGGTGAAGGCTGGATAGCCCATAAAAGACCCAGGGAGTGAGCTCCTGTACCTTGGGCTACCCAACAGTCTGTGTAGGAAACCAGAAGGTAATAAAACCACACCATTTAAAAATTCATATCTGCATAATGAGTCCTGCAACTGCTCCCTGTACCCAGAGTGAGTCAGACCCACATGACTGGGGAGAGCTTTCAGAGCAATAAGGCAGCACTGCTTGCTCCAGGTTGCTCACACAGACATTAACACTGCAGAGAGAGTTTGCAAATCACCAGCCCTGCTGCAGAGCAGCCAGCACAGCACAGTGTGTTACATGGGCTGCCATCTTGGTCATTCTTATTAAAAAATAAATCGTGTGCAGAAGGGGAGGGGTGTCTTTGTGCTGCTCTGTAAGGGCTCCTGATTAACCATGCTGCTGCTTTTAATGACCCTCGAGCCTGACCTCTTAGCGCCTGGCAGGGGTGCAGTGCTTTGATTTCACAGCATCAAGGGAACATGAAAAACTGATTCAGATGATTAAGTTAATCAATAAAACCTTTTGATTCCCATTTCTTTGTAGAAAACTGAATACCTTAAGGCAACAAAAGAGACAAAACTGTCCTGATGTGTCCTCATTACCTTGAGCCTCATCAGAGATCTTACACTCATGGCCCAGACACAACCAGTGACTATCAAACACCCATTTTTACCTGTGGGTGGAGCCTGGGAAGGACTAATGAAAACATTAAATAGGAAGGGGAAAGTTTAATACCTGTGCAATTCCTGCGCCATTCCCTTGCCTTTGTTTCTCCATTGCTATGTGGAAGAATTTTACTGGTCCATCCTGACTAGAAATCCTGAGAAACAGAAAATATGTAATCCCAACAGCTTTCAATGCTCACCCTCCTTCCACCTGAACAAAATGCCAGGTCTAAGCTTCATCTGGATATGAGGAAAGGAAGGGGAAGGGAACAGCTTTTCCAGTGTCTCTCATTCCCCTCAGCTAAACCTTCAGGAGGTGCAGCTACAGGTTGCCCTTAGGGAACCTTCCCATCCAGGAGTGGCCCCTTGAGGCACATGGGAAGAGCAGAAGAAATGTGTAGGGCTTTTCTCTTAGCAGGATAGCAGCAGTAAAGCCAGAGGGAATCTCTCTAAATGCAAATTTATCACAGTGAAAATCTCTAAATTCCCGCTGCCCTTCCTCTCTGATGGCACAGCCTTGCCAGGTGGTGTAGAACATATCTTCAGATTGTAAGGTCAGGAGAAAATACTGCAATTATCTAGACTGACTTTCTGTGTGATATATACCTGAGAACTTCCTGGGACCTTTCCCCATTTGAAGTTGAGCTCCATTTTGAAAAACACCTAATTTTGTCTCATTTTAAGACATGCCAGTAACAGACAGCTGACAAGAATACTCCACACGTGCTCCACTGATTATCTGCCACTGCCATGAAAAACACAGTCTGGTCCTAGTCTAGTTTTGGCTTGTCTGGAATTCCCAGTGCCTGCGTACAAGACTCTGAAAAGGAAATGCAGGTTTAGCAAAGATGCACAAAATGTGCCTTTTTGAACACCTACAGCATGAGGAAAAGCTCTTTTGCTGGGCTTGTAACCAATTTTTCTCAAAGACCACAAGTACCAGCCCTTCACCAAGATATTAGACCCAAGTGGCATTTTCTACTCTCCATTTAAGTCTGTCTCTGTAGCAAAGATTCCCTTTTAAGACCTTGATCACAGAGGTTATTGCAGACACCAATATTTCAAATACCCTGACCTACCCATTAAAATTATAACCTCAGTGTATGTTCAATAAGTGCTAACAGTTCTTTGAGTTCAGTGAAGTACTCAACTTTTATCATTTTATCTCATTTTTCAAAAACTGATTTTAGGTGTTTTGCTCATATCCTTTTTTTTTTTTTTTTTTTTTTCTACTTGAAACCAACTTATTTTACATAAGAATATTAAAAATACAGCTTTGTGATACTTTTTTCTCACCTTCCAACCCGTGTTAGCAACTCAGGTTGCAGTGAACCCAAAATGTCAGTTTTGGACTGCCTCAGAAGATGGAGTAGATGCAATTACTTGCATTCTTTAAAGCATGATTGATCTAATGCTGTCACAGGAGAATTCACACTGGATTCTGATGGCACAGACACTGCTGAAATGAACCTGAAGTGTCAGTCTGTGACTGAGATACATAACGAAAGGCAGAGTAATTTTTTTTTGAGCTTGGGTCAAAGATCCCTCCTGGTGCCTCATGGAAAATTCTGAAACATGCTTGGAGGTGATTTTGCTGACAGATAATTTTCTATATTTTTCTGTTTATTTTAGGCACAATCTTGTGCTCTCTTTGTCATCAATAGCCTACATACTTATGCAATATCCTGGGTTATGAATCCTGATACCTGGATGAACAGATGATCTTTGGAAGATTCACACCACACCTGCTACAACTGGGTCTTAAACCATCTTTTGCAATCTTTTGTTGGACATGTAATTAGGAAATATATCAGGAATTTTTTTGAGGGAGGGAAATAAAATTACCATTATTTTTCATTAAAACTGCTGTCAGACTGAAACCAAACCCTTTCAGGGAAATATACTGATTTTGATGAGAGGTTTTTTAATTTTAGTGCAGAATTCAAAATTTTGCTCAACCCAAACACAAAATTATGCTTCCTCAATATGAGTGTGCCAATCTAAGGTGCACAAGGTATCAATAGAGATTCAGAACCTGCAGACCTCCTGCAATATAGGGAAAAGTCCTTACATCCAAGTATTTGGCTGGCTGTGACTCCTTTCCACAATTCTCCTGTTAGAGCTGTTCCCTTCTGTATTGTACATAAAATGTAGTGGGGAAAGCAGCAGCTCTGGAGACTCAGATCTAGGACACTCTCCCCAAGAACAGGGAGGAGTTTACGTGTCAGCAGAACAGCAGACATGCAAAAAGAAACCAGAAATGATGCTGAAGTAGACATTTGTCACTTAGAAACTGAACAAATTCACCTTAAGAATAAAAATAGAGAGAGAAATATATTCTGGAGCTGGAAGCACACTTGGGTTGGTTCTCATCTCATGGACATGGCTTTATCTGGAGTATCTTGAGTTGTTTCCCCTTTGATCAGACATTTCACAGTTGCCATCTGCCCTGAACAGATCAAAAGCTTCTGATCTCTTAAGAATGGAGTTTCCCCACAAGATACACATCAGCCCTGTCTGGGATGAAAACCACCAGGGAACAAGGATCACAGACTAAGTAGGGCAACACAGTCCCAGCCTTCAGACCTTGGTCCTGGGTTATAAATACAAAACCAAAACATGATAATCAAAATAAATCTTATATTTTTCCCACCAAAGATGCCAGAGTAGCACCTGTGTATGAGGCAAACGTGGCTGTGGGACCTTGGCAGGAAGACCCCAGTGGCTTGGTCTGTGCCTCATCTTCCCAAAACTATGCATTGGACCCACCTGCCCTCATATCCACACCTCGTAAGGGATCCCATTCACACTGGGCTCCTCTGTTGGAATTCTGGAAACTTAGATTTTAAGATTTTAGTATATAGCAGTATATGTGAAGCAATATGGAGGATTTTGGGCATTGTTTATGTCCTTCTTCTTCACCTTCTTCTTCCTACTTCTTCATGGGTTTGGGTGTTTTTCTGTAATTGGTTGGTAAAGTCCACATTGAGGACTTCAAGTAGTCAGTTACTGGGTTTAAAGTAAAAATAATTTAGGGGGCATTTCATAATTGGATGGATTGTCCTTGAAAATAGGGATAGAGAGGTACACCATTTTACCTTTGTTTTCTAACTTGTTAGTTAGAGCTCATGGCTGGTGTAATACAGATAAGAATTAATGAACATCCAAATCTGAACACAAAACTGTGATTCCTGTGTATTATTTCAGACCTTGGCAGAAAAAGAAGCCAGAACCATCACACTTCTCCATCCACATGAGAGGCTTATCACTGAGGCAGCCACAAAATCAGCTCGTTCCTGGGCTTTTTTAAGATGGAGTCACTGCTAAAGTCAGATTAATAGAAAAGAAAGTTTATGAAATTTGGAGGAGAAATTGTCTGAGGCCAAATTCTCAGCAGTTCCCTGCTGGGTGGAGCTCATCCACAACAACTTCTGTGGATTTATCTGTGTGTCGACCATCAGCTGTGTACCAGGTGATAAAGGTAGAAAAGCACTTGTGAAAATATGCAGAGACCAAGGATTCACAGATGTCTACAGTTTGTACAAGAAACAAGAACTGTTCTTGAGGCAGCAGTTATTTGGATCCCAAGAGGGTCGTGTGAGGAAGTTGAGGGCAACAAGTGGCAGCGAGGCGGTTTGTTGGTTAATAAAATCACTGACAATGAAACCACCAAGCTGCATTTATGAAAGATGGATTAACATCGCATTTGGCAGAGTAAGTGGCAGAAAGACTCGAAGCAAGGTGGCATGGCAAGTCTAATCAAGTCAAACTCTGCTCAGCAATGACATGAGCAGACAGCAAATTACTTCCCTGGCAATTCGTTTGTGTAATTGACCGAGAACATACGGAAAACTATTGAAAAAGAGGCTGTTGCAAGAAAATTAACTAAGTGGAACAAAATGTAAAGAGCCCCTACAAGGTCTTTGTTTTTATAAAGGGATGTCATAGACTCTGTTTATGTCTTCACATGTGGAATAATAAAGTCATTGAGGGAAAAATCTTCTAAAAAGATGTTGAGAAACTGCATTGTCTTAAAGACACATTTTGAAAGAAAAGAGCCCAAGCAAAGCAGTAATTTGCCAACAGCATAATCTCACATCTGAAGCTATCTTTTCATAAGAGAAGTTTTCAATACAAAAATCATCTATTTAAATGGAATTTCCCTCAGAGACACACCAACTGAAATACTTGAGTCACATTAAAACATTGTAGTTTAATATTGCTCCAACAGGTTACGTGCATTTTGCAGTAGTTTAATAGAAGTTGTGCTCTGACCCAATTAATGTAAATATCCAAACCCATTATCCTGCATGGAAAAGAACTTTTGATTTCCATTTATGCTATTTTCTTTATCAGTGAGAAAATTAAGGTGTGATTTAAATGAAGTAAAGAGACAGGAAGAGTGGAAACAGGCCTCATGCAAAGGACACTTCAAACCAGCAAAGGTAGCAATCCTTGGAGATTAAATCTGCAAAATCCAAATATAGAATAAGACATTTTGAATGGTGAAAATAACTAAGCATTGGAGCAGAATGTTTCACTATAGTGTAATATACCATCATCTGACCTTTGTAAGTGAAGATATTTTAATAAAATGTATGCTCCATTTCAATCATGAAGGAGCTGGCTCCAAGAAAAATAAACTTTTCTGTGCAGGTGATGAAACCAGGTAATTCCAACAGCTTGAACTCAATGGAATGTGGTAGCAGGATG
This sequence comes from Trochalopteron elliotii, assembly GCA_024734555.1. Lineage (NCBI taxonomy): Eukaryota > Metazoa > Chordata > Aves > Passeriformes > Leiothrichidae > Trochalopteron > Trochalopteron elliotii. The sequence continues at coordinate 264,237 of JANPWX010000310.1, forward strand.
ATGCCTGTTGGTGGTAGCATCTCTTTGCTGGGCCATTTTGGCATGCTGGAGAGGATGAGACTTTCATGAGGGTGAAGAAGGGATTGAATTTCATACTATGAGTGGAAAATTGCTTCTGGGTTCACAGAGGTGTGGGTACAAAAGGTTTTGGAGGGTTTGCTTTGAACTGGACTCACTACAAAGATCAGTCCTACACTGCAGCTTACAAATCCAGCTGCAGTGGTTTTGCAGCTGTAATGGTGCCTTTTCTCTCTGACCATACAGATGTGCCAGCTGTGTGTCATCCCAGCTCAGTGGGCACTGCAAAGGGCAAGTTTGAATGAACTTATTTGATCAAACTGTTTCCCCCTAAAGTAGTTTCAATCTGTTCATAAGAAGCATTTTTTGGTAAACCACCACATTTGGGGAGTTACTATACTGTAAAAATGGGGAGAAAAAAGCAGGCTCACAGCTGTGACAGAGGCTCTGGGAAACTCTGGTGGCATGGCTTTTAACTATTTCTGGTACTATAATTCATTTCTGGATTATCATAATAAAAAACCCTTTTGCCCTGGTATCTCCATCACTAGAGACTCTTAACTGTGAAAGGGAGGTTGTGCTGTCCTTGGGACTGACCAGAAATGTTTCCACATGGAATTTGCCAGAGGTGTGCTCTGTAACCAGGTATTACACCTGTCTGTGCTGGAAAAGTGCTTAAATATTTTACTTCCTAAAAAATGGTGAACAAAAAAATAGAGGGACCTGGGATGCACTTGCCATCCCCACCCAAACTTAAACTGTGAGGAGATACTACAGAGTTTCTGGTACAATCTCAGACCCTATTCTTGTACCCAAAATCTTTTCAACTGTGATCACACTGACAATCTTGTAGGATGTGTCTTAATTGTGTGAGCAATTCCCAGAAGTAAAGGTCAGGAGTTTATAACAATTAAATTAACTCAAGTGGAAAGCTCCTAGCAGGTACCAACATCACATTCCTGGATGGAATCCTGCCTGTGCTGCAGCCAGTCCTCTGCTGTCAGGAGGACACAGCTCTGCCCCTGCTCACAGAGAACAGCTTGGAGTCACCACACAGAGGAGTTTATGATGAAGCTTCAGTCATGGGAATGAAATACAGCAATGACTCTACTACAGAGGGCTTAATAAAAGAAAAAAGAACAATTACCCTGGGTTCTCTGGCTCTGAGTGACATGTTTGTGCAGAAATTTCCTAATTTCCTTTTCTTCTGTCTGCTTACATAGTTCAAACACTTGTGAGATTTTGCACCTGCCCCATGCCACAGCCCCATGGAGCCTAAAACTTCAGCCCTGAGACAGAAAGAGATCTGGGATTGATCTGATTGCTGGATACTCTGAGGAATAAAGGATATTCCTATTATGTATACCAACTACAGTTTTGAGAAAATTGTCCAGGGTATTGTTTTCCTCAAATTTTTGAGGCAACCACTGTTTGCTGAACAGCTGATCTTCAAATGGCTGCTACAGATGCACAAATATCATGGAAAGGTGTGGGTTGGAAGGGACCTTAAAGAAGGAACCTTAAAGAACATCTCATTCCAGCCTTACACTAGATCAGGTTGCTCACGTATTCCCAAAATCCAGCCCTCATCTGGTCTCACTCAGATCTCAGGCTGCATTTAGGAAAAAAAAGGAATGTTCAAATGACATTTTACAAACCACTGACATGAAAGAACAGGATTCTCATGCTGCTGGTCAATGATACAAGAAAAGCATTGGATTTATCAACAATTGCATAGGCAATGGGTGCTCATGACAAAAGTATCGTCCATCAAGATTTTGTCATTTGGGTTTGGGTTTTGAATTTCTTTTTGCCTGACTGGCATCTGCATGCTGGGTCAGCATGTTACCAAATGAGATTAAATTAATAAATATTATTAATTATTAGCATTTGTATACCAGTAACACATTTGCACTTCTGTAAAGGTTAATGTCTGTAAGAATAACCTTAAGATAGTGGAACAATTATAGTATTTCTTAGTGAAATGAAATGGTCTTAAAGCGCCTGCCAGGTCTGCTGCTGATGTCAAGATGCCTTTTTCCAGATGAAGAATTGCAAGATTAAGCTCCAAATAGTTCTTAAATCTATTTTAAAAAATTTCATAGAATATTTCAAAGTTTCACTTTATTCTGGAATAGTCTGAAGCCTATTGTCCCACTCAGGGACTTGTTTAGGTTAAAAAGATTACCAAGGGAAGCAGCAAATTCTGCACCTCATGGTGTTGTTAAAACATGAGTAAATCTCTGTATCTGAGAGAGCTGTTCTAGCTGAAACAGAGGCTGGGATGCAATGCACAGGGCAGGAATTACTGGGAGGAATTCTCTGGCCTGTGTTAGGCAGAGGTTTAGAACGAAGTATTAAACCTCCTCTTTTGGATTTAGACTATGGTTTTCTGTACTAGAGAAGTACAAAACTCATCACCCTGAGGATGTGAGGGCTCTCAAGGGCTGCAGCCCGTGGGGAGGACAGACAGGATGTGACCCTTTACCCTGTTCTGCTGCACCCACAGCTCTGGCCCACACCAAAGGAAGCATCAAATAAACTTCCTCAGCACTGCTGCTTTCACACCCCATCCTGGCTATCACTCCCACCTGGGGCTCTGTGCCACAGGAGATTTCTGGAGAGGAGAGAAGTGTTGGTGTTTCTTTCCATTGCAGCCTCCCTTGAGGGCAAACTTGGCTATGTTCAAAACTAGTTAATCTTCAAGAAAAAAATAACCAAGTATAGTCACTGAGTTAAGGGAAACCATCCTTCCCTTCTGTTCTGTGAGGCTACATCTGGGGTGCTGTGCCTGCTTTGGACTAGAAAACCTCCTGACATCCCTTCTGACCCAAATTATTCCTTTATTACTACTGTACCTGACCCCATGTGTAGCCCATTTAATCACACACAGGTAACAGTTGTTTCTCCTGGACTTTCACAGTGTATTTCATTGTGGAAGGGGGCTCCAGGCAGGAGAGAGTGGAACATGCCCTAGAACTGACATTAGGATCATGTTCAGTCACCAGGGATGCCCTGAGAGGAGCAGGAAGAGTAAGAAAAAAGCAATTCAGGTGATTGTGAAGATGGAAAATACTGGACAGTGGGAAAATACTTAAGGCCTGATATAGGACTGATACAGAGAAGAGTATATTAATGACATTCTAATTAAGCTAAAAATCACAACTAAACTATTTTCAGTGACTTCCTGATATGCCTTTATTTAGGGAAAAATACTTTGCCATGAGACATTTAGATTTTAACATGGGCAAGCAAAAATAACAATTAATAAGGACAATTGCAAATAGATGCAGAAGTAAAGAAGCCTCATGCCTTTTGCAAGTTCAGAACACATCCCAGGCTAAAAGTTTATTATAGTGGAGCTACAGAAGCTGCAGAAACCCTTCCATTCCTGACTAAATTCACTCCTCCTCAGAAACAAGCAGGGGCACTGAGTGTACAGTTGCAGTTCAGTTTGGGTGTTGCCTTGAACAGATGATATTGCACGAAGCTTGACTCTGAGATATTTTTAAATCAGATGCTAGACAGAATTATTTAAGGGTAGTCACAAATGTCCATGAGACCTGATCCAAGATGGGAAGTAAGACAGTGAGGTTCTCTCTTGTACTTCTCAACCCATGGGCTTGTGATGGTCTGTGATGGGGAAAGGGTGATAAAACCAGGATATAAAGTGGAACACAACATATTGGGAGCCACACTCCATGCAGATTCTGAGCACATCGCTGTCTCTTGGCAGACTTAAGTAGATTTGACTTAAGACAGACATTGCTGGGGACAGAGCTGTCAGTTCACTGTCTGGACTGTGTCTGATGTCTCCATGTGGCAGGAAGGAGTCTGAGTGCAGGCTGAAACATCTCATGGTGCCTGACTGGTGCCTACAAAGGTGTCCTGGGGCCACCAGCAAAGGGCTGGACCTGCACTTGCAACATGGACACGGCCTGCTCAGTGCCAGTCACTGCTCAAAATATGCACAGGGAAAGGGCAAGACCTGGGGACACCGCTGGGAAGAGGAGTCACAGGAAAATGTGAGAAATAATGCAGCCTGTACAAGACTCTTCCCTCACCCAGGGCAGTTTTATACAGCATTAAATGCCTGGCATGGATAATATTTTCACACTGGATGTGAAAAAAACCCTTTTTAATCTACTCAAAACCCACACCACCACTCAGCCTGCATTTTCTTTCACTTAGCCCTGTTCACTCTTATTAGCTTGCGGGTTTTTTTGATACAAACCTTAGTATTATTTTTAAATGGTAGAAATTAAAATTTCAAACAGAATCTTTCTTTCTTAATACTGGTGTTCCTTCTTCAAATGCAGCTCAACCGAAAGTTTCTTACTACAGGTAATCCAGGGAAAAATATAGAGACGAAACCTCAGAGGAAATTCAAGTTAAAAAAAGGAAACCACATACCAAGAAAATCAATTTCAAGAAATCTTTCACAGGCAAAGCTTCTTCTTCAGGAAACTGCTAACAAAATTACTTCATTTTATTTATCCCAAGTGAAGGTTTCTCCTGTGGGGAGTTTGGGTTAGAGAGAAGGTGGCAGGAAAGGGTAGAACTGGGAATTTCTGATTCCTCTAAGGCACAAATGATAAAAGCTATACCAGGTACTGAGCAGAGATTAAAATATATATATATATATATATATATATATATATTCTGACCAGTGAAAATTTTGGGAATGCTGAGGTGATCCCGCCATACCTTGAGATAAAATTAAGCCTCCTTTTTTTTTTTTTTTTTTTTGCTTTGGCAAAGAGAAGAATCCAAGAGAAGGCAAAAAATCCATGTCTGATTGCATGAAATGTACTCAGCTGGACCCTGGCAAGCTGAAGGACAGGCACTGCTCTGCCAGCAAGAGCTAATCCTGGCTCTTCTGTCGTCTCTAATTGCTCTGAGGGTTGAGATGAGGAGCTGTTCCAGCTCTTGGAGGAGACACTCCACTTTTTAATCAGCCTTTGGGCAGAAGGAACAGGCAGGCTGATCCTCTGGGCTGCCAAGCAGAACCTCTGTGCTCCAGTGCCTGGTGGTTGGTGGCCAGCTGGGCAGCAGCAGAGCTCACCTGTCTCTCTGCACTGTGAGCCAACACAGCTGGACACAGCCCTGTGCCTCAGGGAAGATGCTGAGCCAAGATAATTCTGGGTCCTTTGTCCAGGGACACACCAGGACAGACACAAGACCTGTTACTTGTACAGGTAGAGTATGTTCTTTAAAAGGATCGTGTTCTTCATAGTCCCCAAATATAGGGCAAGATGTGTCATTCACAGTGCAGCTTCTGACAAAAACTGTGCCAGATGCTGGGGCCAATATAGTTGCTGCTGCCTGATTTCAGTGAAACTAAGAGCACTCTAAAAATAGAAACCAGTCAAAGAACCAGAACCCTACAGCAGCCTGCGTCACTGCTGTATATCTTCAAACCATAGCAATATGAGATGATAAATTTAAAAAAGGGAGAGAAAACCTCCAGGCCATAAAAACAGAGAAAAGGCATAAGTTTCTAAGGGGAAAAAATAAAATCTCTGTCAAATGTTGCAATTTTAAATTAAAAACAACTGAGCATTAAGATTAGCATTTTATTCATTCCAGGACAGAGAGAAATACCCCAAGTGTGTAAAAAAAAGAGATGTTTTAGCCTGAAAAGTGTTTCCTATAAAGAAGTGCATGGAATTGTTTAGAGCCTTGTACCATCCTACACCTTGGGGACCAAAATTCCTCCACCCCAAAACCACCATCAAACCCAGTTTCTTTAAAGTTCTACCCCATGTTTTAGAAGGTTGATTAATCAGGTCTAGGATGATGATGTTTCTATGTATTTCCTCACAAGCATTTTCAGTACTCCATAGTCCTTATTATCAAAATCACACTCTCTGTTTTCAGCACAAATTCATCTGAGTTTCCTGTTCCACTTCCTTTACCACATTCTGTCTTCATTAGTTTGAAGACCATTCCCCAGCCTCAGAGGCCATCCATCTGCAGAGATGGAAAACTAACTCACCTTCAAGCTCAGCCTCTCCAGGGACAGCCCCATACCTACAGACATTCCCATAGCTCTTTTCTCAGTTTCCCAATCTCTGTTTCCAGCATGGCTACCAGAACTCAGCATGTTCCAGCAGAGAGCTTGCTGATGCCACCTCCCCTCTCCCCCTTACCAACAGCACCTGGTCTTTGACACCTGAGGTTCACAGCTTGAAATCAGGTGAATAGAGGATGACATTTTTGCCATGGGAATGTGCCAGCTGGTGAGCAGAGCAGGCAGAGCTTCCTCCTGCAATAAGTGACCTAGGATGGGTACCTGGATAACACCAGTTCCCCAGAGAGCAGAGTGGGTCTTTGAGTGCGGCTGAAGGGGATCAGCCATGGGCAGCAACCATGGCTTACATGGGCTCCAAATATTGGCTCCCAGACTGCCCTCCTTCCTTCTCAGTGAGAAAATAATGAATATTCTGTCTGCTCCCTCTCCCACCCTTGTTGTTTGTCACACTCAGGCAGCCAGCAGGGTTGCTGCCCCAGCCAGCACAGAGTGATTATTTTTCTTCCTTCTTATGCTAACCTAACTGCTTAAAAGAAAAAAAAATGAGCAGTTATTAATTCACCAAACACTTATTTAGCAACGAGGGGGCAAGCAGGGTGTTGTTTTCCTTTCCTTTCATGGTTACTACCCATGGCACCATGAGCAGAATCTTTATTGACTTCACGCCTGTATGGAAACTGGGGGCCCTGCTGCACAGGGGCAACCATCTCCTTGTCCTGCAATATGAATGCTAAATTTAAATCCCATTAAAACTACATCATGGAGTCTGAAGCTTTCTAAACAAAGCTGGTTAAATAGAACCCCAGAAAAAGCTGTTTCTGGAAGATAGTGTTTAGTTGTTCACTTTTTTTCTAATAGCATTATCACTTAACTCTTCAGAAAAGAGTTTTAGGAAAGAAGGATCCTTCTCACAGGTCCAAATTTATTATTCTGCATTTTCTTCTGCATTTTACATCTATGTTTAGAATGTGACTTTTTTTGTGTAAAAGCAACAGAGAATAGCTTTGTGCACCTTCAGTAAATTGAAATGCAAAATACAAACTGTTGTGCTTGGTAGGTTATCGAGTCTTGTAAATTAAAATTTCTTCTCAATTCCCACTGCTATTTCTAGGCCGCTGCATAATAACAACAAAAATATTGTGTGGCTAAAAATAGGTCAATGAAATTTACATTGTCCAAGCTGAAATTAAAAGCAGAACTGATGGTAAAACCCACTGAAAATCAGTAATATATTATAAAGGTTTCCTGGATAAATTTGACAAAAGGGAAAACATTGAGGCCTTTCACACAATCCTTTCCTCAAGAGCTTCAGTAATTTTAGATAAAGTGGGAACCACAGCCTGGCTGATCATTGTTTCAGTTTTGGGGAAACAACAATGTTGTCTTCCTGACTCACCTCTCCCTTTTGGGATTTTGCCTATCTCAGCTTTAGCATGAAATGTAGCAAAGGAGAGGATTTTTAACCTAAATTGCTAAAGAACAAAAGTGTCACTGATTTTCAGTGTAGCAACTGTCACCCAAGACACCAAGCTGCTTTCGAAAGTCATAAAGTCCTTGTTTATGGTTTTTATGATGGGATTTTCAGCCCTATAGATCCTTTGATGACAGCTCAGTGTCTCAGAAGAGAGCAGCTCATTCATTCTGCCAGTGACAACTTCTAATCACAGAGTCACAGAATGGTTTGGGTTGGAAGGGACCTTAAAAATCATCCAGTTCCAGCCCTGCTGCCATGGGCAGGGACACCTTCCAGCAGGCCAGATTGCTCCAAGCCCTGTCCAACCTGGCCTCTGTTAGGTTTATAAATGGAATTAGTGAGGTTTTCAAATGTTAGCACAGCTTCAACCACAAAAAGTTAACTTGACATTTCTCATTGATAACTCTCTGGGCATCAAATGAAAGCAAAATGAAAACTCAAAGAACAGCTGTCCCCTGCCCCAGATGCCACAACACCAAGGAATGCAGCATGAGTACAATTCTCTACACCCACTGCCACACTTTCAAGGTACAGATAAATATCTATTAATGTGATAATATGTATGTATATTGTATGGTGACAAATTACAGCAGTCTTTTCCTTGATTTCTTAGCTCTCTAACCTGGGGTTGTGTCTTCTGAAATATATATCAAGCACTGAGAAATCCTGAAGAATCTCTCTAAAAGTACTTTAGAACCCTCTGCAGTACTAGCTAGCACTATTCTCTTGACAGAGTTTCTGTACTGAGGTATTAAAAAAGTAAGGAAAACAAAGATTGTTTCTTGAATCTGCCTTCTCCAGTATCACTAAGCCAAACACAACTGAGAAATCATATTGCTGCAGGACTGAGGGATGGAAACACATTAAACAAACAAGAGATCAATGAAGAGAAGGGATGAAATGTTGCCTAACAGATCACTGGAAGCCCAATGTGCCAGTGGGAGGTGATGGATTAAGTGTAGTATATAGGCATTTGTTTAAAGACAGAAGCAGTCCCAAATTGTTCCCTGAACTAGAAAGGGATGTGTCTAACTTCAAATGTGAAATCTTATATGAGGACACTTTATTGAAGATTATATTGTGATCCTGATGATAAATTCCCCAGGTTCTCCTGGGGCCAATTTGCAAAGGTTTGTGTGCAAGTCTAGTGCTGGGAGATGAGAACATGACATTGTTTAACACACAAAGAAAACTTAACCAGGATGCTGTGATCAGGGGACTTCAGGAATACCAAAGACAAAAAAAACCCTATTGAGCTTGGAGCTAGCAGATCTTAGAGAGATGTCTCAAAAAACACCACTTTTAAGGCTACCTTACATGTTGCAGTAATCAGTTTGTTACTAAAGTTGATCAAAATATTCTGAAGAGAAATTGTGGGAATGAAAATACCTTGTGAATGTTAGGGTTCTTCTTCCCATAAAAAGAGAGATTCTGCTTTTTGAAAAAAATTTCAATGCACTAGAGAAAATGGAAAACCAAAGCATTTGTAGTCTGAAACTTTATCAGATTTAAGCCAAAAAAATGACATGTGACTGGCTTGATGTTGAAATGTCACTTGCTCTTTCCATCTCTCCAGTCTGGGTTTCCTATGGAAAGCATGGAGATGGGATACAGGAGGCTTGGCAAGGTGCTCTGGCAGGGGGGTGGTCAGGAAGCCTCATGAGAGAATGGATGCACCAAGTGTTGAACTACAGCTCCCACGTTGTTCTTCAGCAGACTGGGAGGAGGAAGTGAGGGTGTGTTTGCTTTTTTGTTGTTTGTTTATTTTTTTTTCTTATTTTTGAACAGGAAGAAAGAAACACCCTAAAAAAGTCAGTTACATTGGCTGAAAAGTCAAAAAAAACTTCCACAGGAAAACCTTGCACCCCCTCTGTGATCCCCAGCCCCATTTGTTAGAGCAGGTTTCCTGGGTACTGGCCTGCTGGTGCAGTGATTCTTTTTAGAGAGAAAGTGGAGACTGTAGTCTGTCATATCTGAGGGAACAGGGTTAGAGACAAGAGGCAGATGACAGGGGTGGTTGGGCACAGTGTTGGCAGGGTGTCAGGGGGAGCTGGGAGGGGGTGGGAGCCATCTGCCTGGAGAAGAAGGTTGCTGAGATGGAGGTAAAGGGGGTGGCAGAAGGAGAAGAAGCCAGCACTGAGCTTCAGAAATACTTTTGGTTGAAGTTTGGGAGTGGCGTAGATGTGGATGCATCCCCACACTCAGGGAAGTTATTAATGGTGCTCAGTATGAGCTTATTTTCCTTGGAGAAAAGGTGGGTGAACTCACCCTGGGGAAGCTGACAAAGCTGTGGCAATATTGAATCAACCTGCAGGGAAGTAAATTTCAGCTACAGAAAAGCTTCAAGTGGGTGATTCATGCTCCTTCTAAGCATACAAGCCAGAGGGTCTAATCACAGGAATTTGAATGGCAACCAAAGATTCCTTCCCAGGTTTAAGTTATCCTTTCCCCTGCATGCATCATTCATCCCCATATAAGCAGCTTTAGAGAGAAAAGCTTCAGGTGTGCCTGTGTCTATAACCCTAAATGGGAAAGTCAGCAGAAACCAAATCCTTGCAAGTTTTCTGGCCTTACAGAGTAGTGGGGATGCTCATGAAAATGGATGTGCATTCCTGGTTCATGCCAGCCTAGGTAAATGGCAAGGGAGGACCTTCAGCCAGGCAGCGCTCAGAAATACCAACTCTAACATAAACTTGAGCAAAGCAGATCTATGTGGGAACTAAAGCAGCTTGAAGAGGAAAGTGAATTCAAGAAGTGTTTGATGAGGAAAGTGGCATTTTCTGTGGCTGTTCAAAATACTAAACTGTACACAAGTGCTTGAATATGAAACTGAGAATTCAGTGTCAGGCAAAGCAACAAAACATCCCAGAGCTGCAGGACACTCAGCACTACCAAAAAAATGGCAAGCCTTGGTCAGCAGATTTGTGGTGCTGTGTATGAGCCCAGAGGTCTCAACTGGGTTTGTGTGAGTCTTTCCTACCTGATAAAAGAAAAGGAAAAACAAAAACCATCATGTTTTAGGAGAACTTGAAGCAGAATACTTCAAATCTTATAGGAAGAATAGTTGAAAATCAACAAGAAAGCTAGAAAGGTAGAAGACAAAAAGGTTTTTAGGGAGATTTTCTGAATGAAAATGTAGCCACAGAAATAGAGATTTGATTTCTGCTCCTCTGGAAAAACAGATGGGGAGGATGGGAAAGGTTGAGGTTCAGCACCCTGAGCCTGTCTGGTTCACAGCCAAGCTCCTCATACATCAGGTCTCTGACACAGGCAGGGCACAGGTCTGGAGA
>JANPWX010000310.1:280031-356040 GCA_024734555.1 Trochalopteron elliotii
GGAAAGGAAAGGAAAGGAAAGGAAAGGAAAGGAAAGGAAAGGAAAGGAAAGGAAGCAGTACAGCATGGGCTGGCTCAGGTGAGGATTCCAGAATCCACACTTGAAAAGGAATCTTGGGGTTTACTCCCCTAAATTTGCTGAAGGAGAATAATTTGTAGTGAAATACAGGCAGAAATAAAGTTTCTGTGTAGCATCCACAGGCAGAAATAAAGTTTCTGTGCAAAATTTCACAGGCCCAGATGAAAGATGTGTGATCCTCCCACATCTCTCTGTGTTAAACACATGAAGCTGGTTTGAGCAATCTCTCAGAAAGTACCCAGGAGCACTGAGCAGTTGTGGACTCCCAGTTCTGGGAGTTTCAAAGAAAAGACTGGATCTTTTTTAATAAAGATGACAGGAGAACAGATTATGCCACCCTTTCTTAATGTATTGGCAGCTGATTTAAAAAGATAAAAGTATTCTGCAACTTTCAAACTCACCTCCAAGCCAGATGAAAATGTCAGGTGACAGAAGAAGAAGTTTTTCCACATTAGAACAGATCCTCAGGCAATGTAAAATGACTTAACTCCATCGATTTCAAAAGGGGAGCATCAGTTTAATCAGACAAGGATTGAAACAAGGAATAATGCTACAGAACACCCAGGTAAGTGCTGAGCTGGAAATGCCCAGCCAGGGAGCCAATACCTTTTGGAAAAGTGATAAACAAGAAAATGCCTTTGCTAGGATCAGGTAATTTTTTCCTGTCTTTGAGAAATCAGTGATTCCTGTACTTATTAATACACAAAAGCCACTGCAATACAGATGTTTATTGGCGCTCTTGAAAAACAAAACAATGCAAAACCTTCTGCAAAGCAATAACTGTACAAAATCATATTAATGTGAAGTAAAATTTCCCCACCTGCAAACTTGTCATGAGTTTTGATATGATAAAGTCACACTGGTGAAATATACCTGCACTGTGAGCCTGTGCATGTGCATTCCTCTCTAACTTCATTGTGGTTTTAGGTTCTGTGAACCATGGTAGGGAAATGATTGATTTCAGTGATGGTAACTCAATTCTACATCAGCATCAAGTCGTCAATCTTCTGGCACTCTTAAAAAAAAAGAGCCTGAATAATGTTCTATTGATGTTCTGTAGAGCTTCTCCTTTCTAATGTTATGTATTATTGCTGCAGTTTCTTACAAAATTGTAAAGATCTTTATTGTTTACAAAGTGAATTATGCTTTCATATCTTTTGCCTTACTGTTTTCCCAATTGCTTAGCAACAATCCTCCACAAAGAACAGAAAAACCAGAGCACTCTTTCTTTTATGTTGTACATCAGCAGCACTGCTGGAACAGCAGTGACCTCAGACAGCTGAACACCCAGCACACATTTGCTCCATTATCATAATCCTGATGTTCTGTAGAGGGTCTATACATGTTAATATTGAAATATTGCCTTTCTGAATCTGTAGCTGCTTCAGTCCTGGGGCTACAGCTTTATGAGCACTATCTTCCACATTCAACATTTTTAAAACTGCTATTTATTTCCAGTTCTTACTTTTCAGAAGAAATCAGCCCAGTTCCAGAACCTGAGGTAAACCAGGCTTGTGGAAGGTTGAAAAATCCTGTAGTTACTGATCCAACAAGTTCATATATACAACACTGGGAAGATAATTCTGTAGCAGTAACCAGCATATAATATCTACAAAATTAACATTATTGTTGTCATTTTAGATCCAAACAGCCACAGTGATGCTCATCATGAAAGAAACATCTTTTGTACCTTGACAACTGCATCTCCTTTCTTCTTTGTCTTACAGCAAGTCCAGTGTTCTCTACTGACAATCGTTATATGCAAAAAGAGAGGCCAATAGCTGTAAAAATTTTCTATTTAGGTATTCTGTCCTCCCAAAAATATCTGAATGGGGAAAGACAAACTGGGTAAAGGGGATGAACAAATAGTATGGGGAGAAACGAAAGAAAATATCCCAAATAATATGAAAACAAATTAAATCTTCTCAAGACAACACAAAGGGTCAAACTGGAACATCAAGGAGGTGCCAACCCTACATTGCCAAGGGAAAAGCACTGCATTATCTAATATTATTTTCTGTCTTTAATTTTAATGAACATCAAGCTGCCATCTTCAACGAAATGCATTCCCAGATGGGAAGGTTAAATAGGTTTACAGGCTTATATTGGTTTTAGAGTGCACCGAGTCAGATGATTGCTAAGATAGGCTGGTGCTGCTCAATCAATCTTTAATACAACTGAGGAGATACACAACAGACACACAGTGTGTACACCTCAGCACTGCTTTGATGAGTTTACCAGTGGCTGGAACTTTTAACAATAGCCTGCTGTGATATTTTGGCTTAGTGGAGGGTGTCTGCCACTCAGGTGACAAATGCCTCAAATTTCCATGCTGAAACCCCCTTTCCACTCTGCCCTGACCCCTTGGGGTGAAACCCTGCTATGGTACAGCCCCACACCAGGTAAAACCCTAAGTGGAGTTCCTGTATTGGGGAGAAATAAAGACATTTCACTGAAAACCTATAGCTATGTTCAAAGCAGAAGTCCTAGAAAGCTGTGTCTCCACTAAGGACCCAACGTTCCCAGTTTGTAAACTCCTTTTCTTTAGGATTTAGGAGACAGGCATCTCAGCCCTGCTAAATTAGCATAGGGGTTCTTTTCCAACTTCTGACAGGCAGCATTTAAATGGCTTTTGGGAATAAGTGCATTTTCTAGATTTTAATGAAAATATATTTTCATATATATATATATGTAAATATATATGTGAATATACAAATACCTATGAATATACATATGGTAATATAAAAAATACAAAACTGTTACTGGCTCATGTTGTCCATTTCCACAGCTCTCATTTTATGTTTCCAGGTGCATTTAATTTTTTTATGCAAAGTAGAACTTCCCAAGAGGAAGGGAATGCCCAAATATGCTGGCAGAGCTGTGCATTCTTGCATTCTGAATATTGTATGTGCAGGATGGATGCTGAGGATATAGAATGATAAAGTTCTGTAAACTCGAGGGAAGAGTTTTCAGATCCCTGGAGACTTTAAAGAGCAGAACCCATATTTCTTTAGCTTGAAATGTGAGCCAATCACCTCTGAACTTAATGCATTCAGGGCTTTTAGAGCACAATACATGCATTGACAAAAAGTAGGCGAGCAATATTTGTAAGGGATTCTGGTAAACACGGGATACACAGCAAGACTCCAGGACATAACTAATTGCTAATAATGACAAGAGTTTTTATTCACAGGCTAACACAAGCTGCAGTTTTGCTAAGTGAATCAGTTACCAGGACATGCTATTACACAGAGTTCAACTCCAGAACACTTGGAAAAATTTGGGCAGGGGAGTTGCTCTGGGCTCTGGGATATCCTGCAGTTTGAGCAAAAGCCCTGCATAAGGACTGGCCTCAGGTTCTATCCCTTCAAAAGTGGGACAGAAAACACATTTTTTCTGGGAGTCACGACCAGACTCCACGTTTTCCCCTTGTTCATGCACTGAGCATCACTGATGACCACACTGAGGAAGAGCAGCCAGAAAGTGACTTGGCTCTGCTCAAGGCTCACCCATTCACAAGGAGGGAGAGCAGAGCACAGAGGTGGCAGACAGAACCTGTGCTCCATATTCCTCAGAAAAAGACACCTGGAAAAAGGTGTGGGTAGTCCAGGAGAAAGAGTCTTCAGCATGGTAGCTCTGCTCTGTGCTTTAGAAGGTGTCCTGACAAGAATGGTGAGAGACCTTCACTTGTGTCAAGAGAACTAGACACTGCTGGGATCTCTAGTTCAAGTCACAGTTCAGTTGTGTATGGGCTGCACAACCTCACAGAAATTACCTGGATCTGACAGAGATCTCAGCTTCTTCAGCTGTAAATGGAAATTATCACTCCACTTTTGTCCCTTTGCAGAACTTAGCAAGGCTCCACTCCAGTGATGACTGCAAGGTGCTGCCATTCAAACAAAGCCCACAGAACATTAACACCTTACACAGCAAGCAGAAGTGTTTACCATGTATTCAGTTCAGTTCACTGCTGCCCATTCCTGTGTCTGGAGAGGTGTCCACACACCTGTGGGAAGGAATTTGATTCTCAAGGATTCCTTCCAGAAGTGCACTAGAGCAAGTCAGGGTGCAAATAGCTCTGCCCAATAACAAAGGCATTTCAAAACTAAAGCAGATATCCCCTCTCACCCCATGTGCAAGTTAAAAGAGCAAACATTTCATATTCCCTAATCCTTCTCCACATCTGCCAATGCAGCTAAGGGCCAGAAGGACTTATTCCAACAGTTCACTTGGTGCTGTAACACTCTTCCAGACTAAAAGCTGAATGAACCACCACCCCAGGCTCGTACTCACAGCAGCATTTAAGCAGCTACATGAAAGTAAATATCCTCATTTGCAAAGCAATCACAGCTAAGGAAAGTATACCTGAAGGGTATGGGCAAGGCAATGTGGCAAGACAAATCATTCCCCAGGGGAACATTGCATTCCATGCACATTACCTTTACACAGAGTTGATTACTTCCAGCACCGTGCAAAAAGGCTGGCACAGAGTACTTCAACGACTGTTATTAGTGCTGATTTACAAGGAATCTATAGTAATGTTTTAAGTATTGCAGGTAGGGAGAAGACATTATAGTGCAGCAACCTGCACACAAGGATAGACTGAAAAAAACCCCACACTGAGTTTCTCACTGCAGCTCCCCTTGAATTGATTCACCTGATACACAGCTTGGGGCTTGCTGCTTTCAATAATTCTGCTCTGCTTTTGTTCACTTCTCTAAGTCTGGTGAGTCTGTGTTGATTCCTTCCAGACAAATTGATCAGCCATTGCATATATACAAGGTTAGGATCATGTCTAGTTATTTCTTACACAACCCAAGAGGTCTTTGCCTTCTTTGATGTTTCTTCAGCAAAACAAACAAACCTTGGCTCATTAGAGTAAGGCTTCCTAGCCTGAAAGATCAAAGGACTCTTAGCAGAAGAAGAAGCACAGAGAAAAATCTCATACTCACCCATACTTCAGGTACCTGAGAATCATTCACATTGAAAAGCAGAGGCCTTCAGGACCTGCCGACATCCCCATGGGCAACACCCCACAAGTTTGGGAGACACAGGGATGTTTGTATTCCACAGAAGGCTGAAGGGGAGCTGAGGAGCTCTGAAGGCACATGGAGACAACAGAAGACAGCATGTCACCAGCAAGATCTCCTCATCCTTTCAGCCACTGTGCCACAGAGCAGCTCTGGGCTGGAAGCAGTGTACAGGCTGTAGCAGATGAGTACAGGGGAACTAATAATTTGTGTATTTTGTCCAGTCTTCTTATTCCAGGCAGGACTACACAGAGTCCACTTCCTCTCTGCCAATCCCAAAGGTGAGATTTGATTGCATGTGGGTATATCCACAGGCTGTTGGTTATCCAGAGTGGGTCATCTAAAGTCTGTTTGAGACATGTCTAGAGGAGAATTTTTGTCATCATGGTTTTACCACCTTCTTTGGTCCATGGCCAAAGGTCCCCATCCCTGGAGGTGTTTAAGAAAAGGCTGGATGTGGCACTCAGTGCTGTGCTCTGGTTGGAAAGATGGTGATCAGTCAAAGGTTGGACTTGATGATCCCAGAAGTCTTTTACAACCTACTTGATGTTTGATGGCATCTTCAGAAACATGCTGGCCATGGGGTTATTTCTGGGGTTACCTCAAACTCTAATCCAGCAAGGAGAGGCACTGCCTGTTTCACAGAGCACAGCAGGGTAACCACAATTCCTCACAAGAGACTTTCACCACTGCAGGGATCAAACTGGGCTCTGCTCAGGTGGGGAAAACTGAGAACGTGAAGTTATACAAAAGGGGTTGCTGACCTGAAGAGCTGCCACTAGAGTTTGGGGGACTGGAGAGAGGATGGACAAATTTAGGAGAGGTATTAAGACACACCCTGTCCCAGCAGTACTTGGGATAGTCTGAGTTTTAGGTCAATATGAGGGAAAAAGGAAGGAAATCCACAGTTATTGTCCCAATTCCTTCTTGCTGACTGCACACTACTGTAAGTACTATGGCTGGGTGAGTCATTCAGAAGAAATTGGTAATTTGACATTGTTGACCCATTTCCGTTTCACAAATCACTTCCACCGCCATATTTTAATTTACTTTTTTTTTACAGTTACATTTCTGTAACAGTCTTTCTCAACTTCTGTCAGGGTGCTGACTGCTCATGCATTATTTATTGTTCAGTAAATAGAGTACTGATTTGTCACCAAATCTTGAAGGTGCTGTGGAGGTTCATGGGTCAGCTTCAAAATGAAGAGCAAGTAAAATTTGTTTTGTTAATTTTTGCCTTGGTAATTTCAGATGGGACTCTCAGATACTTAACTGATTTCATTAAAAATATTTTTAACCAAAATTTGGGTTATCAGTAAATTTAGAAAAATAATTTAAAAAATGTAAAAACATGAGAGAAGGTTCTGTATGTGGATTTTTATTCTGCATGTGGTTGGTGGTCTTCTCAACCAGCATTTTTTACACATTCTTGGAAATCAAAATGCATGCCAATAATTCTACATCTAATTTTATAATATTTGCAATCAAAATACCCAAGTAATTTACCAACAATACTAAAAATACATCTCCCAAGCTTTTATTCTTTATAACCTATAAAAGCTACAGCCATCAATTTCAACACTTATTTGGTACATTACTTCTTTGCCACATTGCTATCATAATCATAAAACGTGATTGATGGACCTTCATCCACTGTGTCTTTTAGACAGGTTTATTGACTAAGCTACAAATGCTCCACTTCAAAGGCTGTGTTCCTTTTGCACAGGAATATTTTATCAGCACATGTTTCAAAATGAGAAACCTATTGGAATTCCATCTCTAAATCTGAATAGGACCTTAGAGTCAGCCTTCAGACTAAACTCCCACAGCTGTGTATTTGCTAAAGTGTTACACCTCAAAGTTTTTTCATACTTATCCCTTCTAAAAATCTATCATCTAGGTATTTGTTTATTTTTTTATTACAGCTCTGCCCAAAAGTCAGGGATAATCTCTGACAAACAGTTTTATTTATTTCGCTGTTGACAAGACAATAAATCATGTGCCCGGTCTTATTGCATATGTAAATATAACTGTACCAGATAATTTGCAAAATCAAAGCAGAACAGCAAATAATTACGATGATAAAATAATGTGGGGAAAGGAATTTATCAAAGCCAGTTCACTGCTCAGATTATCAGAAAGCAATTTGAGTTTGGATGAAAGCAATAGGGGTTTAACTATTTATGCTGATGGTGAGGACTTGAATTTATTGTCCTTCATGTAAATTACAAAATTTCCATAGAGAGCAACTGGGAACTTAAATAAACCTGACCTTGGGTTCTAAAGAATCTGGGTCTCACCAAGTACAGAAGATTGCCACTAGGAAACTACAAAAATACAAGTACTGGTTTTGGTGTTTTGGGTTTTTTTTCCTGAGAAGAGCAGGGATTGATTTTAATTAATCAGATGGAAATCTGGAATTATCCTTTCCCACCTCACAGAGGTTCAAAGAAATGTCTCCAATGTCTTTGAGGTATTATTGATAATGTCAAGGCTAACACACAGCAAATCAGCACAAGATGGGTTACAAATGGTCTTATTTTTCCCTTTCAGCAAAGCCAGCGTGAGGTTTAGCACGAAATTAGCCCATGGAAGTACAATTTCATTTTAGAGCAGCCACCAGTGTCAGTCTTCAGCCTGAGAAGATCAACTGCCATTGATCCAACTCAGCTGGGACAGCCCCTGGAGCAGCACAACTCATGGTGTCAGGCAGTAGGAGAGGTCATGATGTGATGGGAGTGTGAGAATTTCACCAAGTCTCACATGGAGAGTGAAACATTGAGTTTTCCATGTGTTATAAATGAAAATTAGCCAATCAGATAAAGAGAATAAATTTTGTTTTTCTATTTTAAAATCTATCTGTGGGACAGCCACAAAAACAACATTCGAATGTTGGTTGAAACAGACGACCGACAGCAGGGCTGCTATCTCACACTGTTCCGCGATTTTCTGGTGGTTGGGTCCGGGTTCTTGTACTGTATTTTGTGTCTCCCGGCAGTGGAGGTATTGTGTCCTTAGATTCAAACCCAGTCTTTTCACTCGGTGATGAATCTTGAACAGGTTTCTCGGCACTGGAACATGTTTGAAAGGATTTTCCGGGAATCCTCTTTTGGGATGTTGATTTCTCCAAATTCAGGGTCCACCCTCGAGATTGGTATCGATGAGTTGATGGTCCAGATGTACAAGATCTGAATAACTCAAGGAGCCACATCCTGGTGAGCCACCCTCCTTTTTGGTGTAAATCAAGGTGTTAACTTGTCCTTCCACAGTTCACAAAGCGTGTCCTGGTACTTGGAAACCGCCCTCTCCATTCCAGGGACCAGGATCAGCTTTACACTTTCAGGGTTACAAAAATATACATTCTATCTACTACATTTATTACATCTCCTATATTTAATTGCACGAATTTACCATCATATCTATCACACATGGGACGGGAACAGGGAGGAACAGCTGAAGTGGCACTGTGTGCACTGATAGGAGGAGCAGCACTCCTGCAGCACAAGGGGGACTGGGGACAGGTCCCACTTCACCTGTGATGATGTGGGACTGGGATCCAAGATGCACAACCCCAAATTCTCTATTTTAAACCACTGGCAAACTCCCTGGAAAGCATGAGACAGTCTAGGAGTTAAGATTTCAGTGTGACTGAGTCAGCCCTATCCCTGCCACTGATTTCAGCTGTGTCACCAAAACCAGCCAGTGTCACTGCAGGGATTGCAGGAGCACCTTCTGGTTTTGCTCTAGCTGGGAATTTAGATGCCAACACCTTTTAGTTTCTGCCAAAGAAATCCAGGCTAGTCTGCTGATCAAAACTTTGGAGGCTTGAGCTCAATTTAAATCTCAGCTTCATATTCTGAGTGGCCAATACATGCCAGCAAAAGGATCAGAGGAGGCCAGAGGAGAATTAACCACAGATTATTAAATTAGAGAATACTCAAACATTTCAGTCTCTCAAGTTAATGCTGAGCAGAAACATGTGGGCAAAGGCACATCCTTTATTAAAAACACTGCACCAAAGTGAAGCTTGATCTATTATTCAGTCAATACTCTTTTGAAGCAAATGGTCATTTTACATCAAATCCTTTTATCTTTTGTGTTTTCTTTTTAATGCCATGTCTACTGAGAGGGTGGAGGGCACTAAGTATCCCTGGACAGTATTCATTCAGCTGCCCTGAGCAAGCAGGGAGAGGAAAGGAACAGCCTATTTATAAAGCTATAGAAAATACTCTAGCAGAGTGGTTTTGCACTTTTCATGGGTGCAGACAGATAAAAGAGATTTTGTTTAAATTTATTTTTTTGTATGAGATCACAAGAAAGATATTTATACTTCTGGCCACAGTGGAAGTCCATTTTTGCTGACAATAGAGGCCTCACAGGTATATCTGCCTTCACCTTTATGTGAGGAGAGAAAAGCTGCAGGAAGTAAACAGAGCCAGAGACCTGACAGCATGGAGACTGAGCAGGGAGAACTGGCAAGACAAATCAATAAAGAGCTTGCAGGTGCCTGTAAGACAAAGGCTGCAGCACAGAAAGGAAGTTTCTGTGGGAAAGAAAAAGGACACTTGACACATGGTTATGTATTTAAAAAAATAATCTTGCAATAATAAACTGGAAATATGTCTTTCAAAATGCAAAGAGTTCTCAGGGCAGTGCCCATGATGGTGAAGATGGTGGAGTGGGATGAAAAGCAAAGCAGCTTTAAGTGGTGGAAGAGCTCCCTGCCCATGGAAGGGAGGGATGGCACCAGTGAGAGACGTGTGTGAGCAAAGGCAGAAAGGCAGGAGACAAAACAGAAGGCAGCTCTGCAAAAATAGCTGCCAGTCAGAGAGGATGGACTGACAGGGAATTGTGTATGAGCACATACACCCAGTGAGGCTCCATGCAGTCACAGCACAGCAGTATTTTCTGCAGACAAATCACTTTGGAGGGTGATTAATTTGTGTATCCCAAGCAGCACCATCAGCTGCCTCAAAACTGAGTTTTCCCCCCAGATTTTTCCTTCAGAGAGACCCAGATCAGCAGTTTCCATCAGATCCTGTCTTAGAATAGCCAGGCAGCAGCATGACACTCAGTCTTTAATGGGGGAAATGCCTCTTCTTTACAATCCAGATTTGCCACCAGCAGAGAACAAAAGCTAGACTAGGAACTGGATCCCTGTTTGCCAAAATCAGAAGGGAACAACATAAAAATTTCACCTGGCTATGGAGTGGGCCATTGTAAAGGATGGAACAGACTGGGATGTTGGGAAGTAGGACTCAAGGTTGAATAGTGATAGTAAAAGAACAGATAGAGGAGTACTCAGCAGAAATAAATATGTTTAATACATATAATTTTGCAGGTTATCTGTGCATGCTGTGTTTGGCTAACTCCACCTTTCTTTATCTGATGCTTTAAGTTTTGACTTTCATGTTTCTCAGATTCTGTGCTGTCCAGGTGTGTATTCTGAGCCTCATATTCAGTGTTAGTCAGCTCTCTTCACAGAGAGGGGAGACAAAACAAATCCTTTTTCCTGCTGATGACCAAGGGCAACTGGTACAAGTTTTCAGGCCCTAAAGCACAAACAACAGTGGACTGAAGGGAGGAACAAGAAGGATGGGACCCCACACACAACCTGAAGCTGTAACTGGACAATTAAACCCAAATATGGAAATGGACAAAAACTTATAAAAGTGTGAGACCTCATGATCTGTTGTCCATTTTGTGACCATTTTGGGTCCATCTTGGGTGCAGCCCTTGCCAGGCTCTTGTCCTGCCCGAAGTGTACCCTAAAGGCCTTTTAATAAATACCTGCTTTATTCTCTTCTCTTCTCTCTGTCTAGTCTTTGTTCCAGGTCAGCCCTCCCAAGGCACACATGGCATTAGGCTGGGAACAGTAGACAGAGCAGGCCATTCCTGGTCTGGGAGAGTTTCTGATCACAGCATGGCAGGGGCTGCAAGGAAGCTGCAGTTGAAATCCCCTGCTCAAAACACAGCCAAGGAGAGCAGGTTGGGCAGACTGTGCCCTGTCAGGCTTTGAACAGTTCCAAGGATGGAGATTTCACAGCCCCTGCTGGCAATCTGTTTCACTCTTTGACCACATATGTAGTAAAAGTATTTTCATATGTTTAAACAGAATTTCGTTCCCATTTGTGCCCATAATGCAAGGTCTAAACACTCATGCACATCAGGATGGCCCATCTTGGCCTGTGCTGCACTGACCCTCTTCTCTTCCTCAGGATTTCAGAAGGAACAGTTGTTCAAATCAATTCTATGTTGTCCCACTAGGAAAGGCTTAGTTCTCAGCTAAGCAATCAGAAAAACATCATTATGAACAAATTACACGGTTGATTTTGCAAATAACCTGAGATAAGAGACATTAGTCCATCTCTCTTGAGGGAGCATCAGCTGTCTACAGCCATCTCTGAGCAACTAACTCTGCCTCATCTTCTGTCATGAGGGTGATAACCATTGTCTTTTCTATAAAAACACATCCCACCCCAGAGCTTTCCTTGTGGGAGAGACCAAGGAGTTAAGGCCACTGCACTGCATACCCCACATTTAATTATAGCAGCATCCCCAGATTCTTTTGACTGTCCAGATTTCCAAAGGAAAAGAGAGGAAGAGGGAGGGAAACAGGACTTTATTTACCAAAACTTGTATGTGAACTGAAAAGTATAATTTCTGCCACTCTAAGGATTATTTAGCACAATTATGGGAACAAAATATTGAAAACATACTGAAATACATAAATTTTATCACACATCATATCTAATTCTGTCTCCCATACTTCAGTTTTGGATTGCTTGACTTACATATTCAGTTATATTAAATGTGTTATAGCTTTCTAAACCTAAATAAATAGAGTATTCTTCAGGGGATAAGAAATCCATCAAACCACCATGGAACCTTGTCTCCCAATATTTTCTCACTCTCCAGCTGAGCTTTTTCTTTTTCACATCCATTATGGTCTGGATTACTGCAGTCAAATGACTGGACTAATTTATTTATTTATTCACTTAGAAGAGAAGTAACTTTTGCAGGAAAATGGTGCTTTAGAGCTGATCTGACCAGAAAGCCTTCTCCTTTTTGTGAAAGCTTGCCCCATTCTGCTTGTGATTTTTGGGACAAGGGCACATAAGAGGAGAAAGGAAAGATCTGCACAGCTCTGCTGAAGCTATTCTACTAAGGACAACCCACCCAAAGAAAGAACTGTAGCCTTTTCCCACATGCTGTGAAAACCCCTTAACAGTCTGTTTCAACTTGTTCCAGATACATAAGCAAGCTGATAAACAACTCTTGCTGATTTTATTTCCCTAACTTTAATAATGTTTTAATATAGCATTGACAAGCTTGTGCCTAGTAATTATTTAGAAGCTGCCTCATGGACAGGTTTTGTACCTCACTGCTGCTGTTTTTCAATCATTGACAACTGAAAAGGGCCATTATTAAAATACCTCACCTAATATATCTTTTCTTATCCTGCCTTCTGATATAAAAATAACTGGGGAAAAAAATTCATTGCATATTTATGCCTTTCAAATTCTCATATTATTAAAGAACAGGAATGGAGGAACAAAATGACATCCTCATTGTGCCAGGTGCTTTTATCACCTGGAAGCTTCAAATCAGGCAGTGAGATGCACATGTACATACACTATTTTTTGTTAATAAATGGTTGTTCATTGTACTTTACCACATTACGTAGTGTCTGCTTCAGAGAGTGGCATTTTCCACCTATTCTAATGCTTCTGGGGGTAAGATTTCAGATACACCTGAATGCCTGACAGTGAAGCAAAATAAGATGCAAAGACTGGAAGCTGAAGTTCGAGAAGAAATGAGCAAAACGTATGGTGAGTTTAGCCACAGTCCAAGGTAAAATATGCCAGAACTCACTCTTACATTTGATTTCTTTCAATCAAGGTGAGGTGTCTTTTACATAAGATGTTTTTCTTTAGAGTTCTACCAATAAAAAAGGATTTGAGAGAGAGTCCAAATCATGTTTCTCAAAGCCTCAGAAATGCCCCAGCTGAACTCAAACATTGCACCAGACAGAGCCCTAGCATTTTGAGGCCAGAAGCTAAAAGGGGAGCAGCATGATGGCAAGATCCGCAAATGCATAAAAACACTGTTCAAAATATAAAATTCACACTGCTTAGTTACACATTGCATGAGGGTTCACACTTGGATGAGCTGAATAAGTGATGCCTAAAGCCAACCATTGCTGGAGTCAAGAGGACACATATCAAACTGCCACACTGTTGGACATGGGTCTGTATCTTGGGATTGCAGAGAACAGCATCAGGGAAATCAAAATCCAGGCTGAAGCCTTCTGCACTTAGCAGCTGACATGTCTATCCTGACTTCTGCCTTCTGTACAAGAGCACATGAATTAAAAACCCTTTCCTAGCCAATGACCCAGCAGTTGTAAGGTCAGAGGAAGAGCAGTGGGGACAGAGACTCATCTGTTCAGTGCCAGGAAGTCAAGAGACAACAAGCAGATCTGCATACCAATTCCTACCTCCATGGGGAAACATTATTGCTTCAAAGATATGCGTGACTGGATCATAAGAGGCACAGTTCAGTGTTTTTCTCAGTGTGTTCTCAAACAGATTGCACAAATATTTCTTTTGTATTCAGTTCTCCTCTGAATTATGACTGAAAGATGAAAATCTGATGAGGACCCGACCTCCTGAGCTTAGGTCCATCCTCGTTGTTGTCACATGCCATTTTTTTCCAGATGAAACCTCTTCCCACTGGAAGAAAAGAAAGAAAACAAACTCAAAGAGCAAAAAATGTTCCCTAACATTTGCCTAATCTCTTTACTAGTTCTTAAAGTCATGTTACACTTCAGTCTTCCCAGATTAGAACTGCTTTGATGTTTCTCCTCCCTCTTTTCAGGGTGCTTCTCCTCCATGCCCTCCATATTTCCCCTCATTGCTTTTTTTGTGTTTTGGAGCTCATTTGTGATGCTTTCTGGTACCATACCAAGCAACCTGACCAACTTTGTCAGTAGTTTATTCTCACTCTTCCTCTCTGGAAAGATATGATGCAAGGAGCATCTTATGATTTAAATAAACAACCACCACAACAAAATCCTTGCTCTTGAAATAGAGGGAGTGTTAAAAATGAGAACAGCTTTGGCTGACAGTAACCTTCCTGTTACTGCTCTTTGGTCTCCAGCCATATCAGTGGTGGTGGGGGTCACCTCCCACCCCTATTTCTCAGTGATCCCACAACCCAGAGAGCAGTTGCACATTTCTTGTGCCAGTACAAGAAACATACAGCTCTACTATATAGCTACTTTTCCACTGGAAATTTACCAACCATTACAAAAATTGATACCAAGCATTGCACTAATCTACCATCCTGATTTCGGAAGTCTCATTGCTCTCCAATTCCTACTCCTATTACAACCCCAAATTTAACATTAATTTCCCCCATTGCTAAGCAGAACAGAGAATGACTCTCCCACTTTGAAAGCCACAAGGAATACTTCCACATACCTAAACATGTTACCCTTCCATTTTCCATCTAAACCATTTTTTGTCAGCAATAAGCCTTCAGGATCCATTTTCTCCAAGTTCAAGCTTATAATCAGCACATTTAGCACCTGCACAGCTTTTGTTGCTGCAGCAATCTCTCTTCCCTCACTCCCTACCCCATACTTCCTTTAATCACAAGTTTTACTAATTAGTACAGCCTTCTCTCACAGTTCTTTCTCAGATGTCAAAATCCTTCCCCATAACGCACCACTTCCATTCATGACAGATTTCACTAGCCCAGTAGGGTACAAGCCCAAGGAGGATTTGTACCATTGACCAAGATTCAGATCTGGGAAGTTAAGTGACTACAAAACATGGAGGGAAGAAAGGAAGAAAAAGTTAAGTTTCTGATGTCTGAGTTCCTCTGAGTGTTTGCAGAGGTTTTAGTGTCAATGCAGGTGAGCTGGGATGGGGAAGTGGTAACTTCAACATGAAAAACTGAAGACTTTCTGGTTTTATATGAGAAAAAACCCCCACCAATTCTTATTTGTGTCACTTGTGAACCTGATGTCCACCTGCTGCCACGTCCAGAGGACACTGTCTTTTTTTTGTACTGATCCCAGTGGACCAGAGCACAGACACACACCAGAAGAAAAAGGTGGTGAAGGAAAAGCCAGTCCCTCACCAGGTGAAGGCTGTGAACACACAGCCCCAGCACACTCCCAGTCAGAACCATGTGAGCTCTGACCTACAAAAACCTGCATGAAATAAGAGCTGAGTGCCTGAGAGCTTGCTTCATTCCCCAAGAACAACAGGGCTGGCTGGAGGTGCCCTGCCAAACCCAGAATATTGCTGGCAAAAATCTCTGGAAGGTCCCCGGTGTGAGAAACAGGTCCTGCACCATGTCTGGCTGCCTGCAGGGAGAAAATCCAACCTTTCCCAGCACGAATTCATTCATGGCTCGAGCCTGACATGGTTTTGGGGAAACAAAGATTTGAGAAGCTTTTGCAGTAACACAAACATGTCAAAGAGCTTTCTAATGCAGGAGAGACGACATTTCTATTTCTATCTTATAGCCTTAGATGGTAGCCAAGATTTTTCCTAGGCTGAGCAGGGATTTGGGATACCTCTGCTTTGGGAGACCTCTTAAAGAAATTCAATCTTAGGGAAATGAAAAGGACTCCTTCACAGGTAGGCATTAGCATTCATGCCAGTGCATCTGGGGGGGATCCCAGAAGCCAGGGAATTTCGATTTGCATTTTGACAGAAGGAAAACTTGGTTATGTAGACCCATCCCCTGAATAAGTATATTCCAAGAACATTATCTCATCTTTCCATCACTTTAAGGAGTTAATTTTCTAGGAAGAACACTCCTGTAATTGATAGAAAAGGGCAATTACCTCACAATACTTTACTGATGTTTTATGGTGAATATCCCCTCAGCCCAACTGCTCCAGATACAAGCAAAACTGCAAGGGAAATTTACCCGAATATTAATTGAGTACTTCATATAACACGCTGATGAGTTAAACATCCCTCATGTTTTTTAAACATATTTTCAGAGATGTGTAGTCTAACAGACTACAATTAGCTTAATGAGATTTAAATTGCACTAATGGACCTCATTAGGAGGGAAAAAAGTTATGAAGTCTTCAGCAGTTATTCAAAGGCTCATGTCAGCACAAGGAGAAAAGGTTCCCAAACTTCATCCATAGTCAGTGAAGAGAAACAGATTCCTGCAGAGAGAGACAGACCTAGTTCAGATGTCCTGATGCAGCCTCAGAGGATCACATCTCTTACCATCAACTCTGAATTAAGCTTAAAAAGGCTACCTTTCCAGAAATGGAATAGGCCTTGTGGTCACTCACAACCCTACAAAGCTACTTATATTTTAGGATCTCCACTATTATTTCGAAACCTGGTATGTAAAAAGGCATTGTGATAAACTAGATGAAATCCATTGATATATTAATTTTTCACGAAACAGTAGTGAGCAAAGCAATTACAAAGATAACTTCCCGTATTTCATAAATAAACTGAGTTATCCAATTATATAATTCCTGGTAAAGCAAAGGACTGAGTCTTGAGCCAGTCTGCTGTTTGAATCTATTTGGATAAGGTATCAAGTGAATCCATTACACCCAGTCAATAGCAGAATGGTGCAAGTAGAGGCAGAGACCAGGGACTGCAATACTGAACTCAAAGCCTTCTCCTACACTCCAAGCTATTTTTAGAAAGTAAAGATTCTTTTTCTTCCTTATAGTCATTATAGAACATTTCTGAAGTGAGTAGGGAATTATTTTAATGACTGAAAGTTTTGTTAAACTGTTCTACAAACAGAAATTCACTACTATGTAGGGAACAAAGCATGGCAAAGATTATAAATAGGTGCAGTTTGGTACATAAAGATCTAAAATCACATTATTGCATGTCTATAAGATCTTTAAGTCTCCTAAATATTGTTTTTTATGGCTATAAATGGCAGCTATGAAGAATTAAACATTCCCACGTTTCCTTCTCAGTGGCAGCCTTTTACTCCCTTCTGGATCTCATCCAATGATCAAGAGGTCTCTGTGAATTAAGTACCACTGTTTTAACCTCCTCTTTGGGATATAGCGATTTTGAACCTTTTTCTATGTTTTTTTTTTTCTGGATAAAAGAAGGCTCTGGGGAGACTTTAGAGCACATGTCATTACCTAAGGGGGATGTGAGAGCTGGAGAGGGACTTTTGGCAAGGGTGTGCAGTGACAGGATGAGGGGGAATGGCTTCAAACTGAAAGAGGGCAGGGTTTGATTAGAGATTGGGAAGAAATTCTTTACTCTGAGGGTTGTGAGACACTGGAAGAGGTTGGCCAGAGAAGCTGCAAATGCCCCATCTCTGTGTCCCAGGCCAGGCTGGAGGGGACTTAGAGCAACCTGGTGTAGTGAGAGGTGTCCCTTCCCATGGCAGGGGGTTGGAACAAGAAGGTCTTTAAGGTGTCCCTTTCAACACAAACTGCTCTATGGCTTGCAAGAAAATGGCAAATATCCCATTTAAAAGGCTAAGATATTACACATTTAGTAATAAGCAAACTGGTAACACTTCTTTGGTACTGCTTAGACCTCTCCAACCCATTTTGTACTCAACTCTGATTACCCAAGGTGGCCAGGACCCTTCCTGTCCCTCCTCACAGGCAGCACTGCCCTGGACTTTCCTGTGGCCCCTTGCCAGCCAATGTCCTCTTGTGAACTCAGCACACCCAGATCCAGCACAAATGCAAATGTCTTTCTGCTGCTATTCTAGTGGCTTGCACGTTTTCTCATCCAGTCCATATTCTCCTCCTTCCCTTCCAACGCCAGACCTAGTTCCTAAAAGCAATGAGCTTAAACAATTTAGCTTCTGAAGGAAGCTTTCATAACCCTGGAGTCTTTTCTCTTTTTTTTCCTTTTTTATTTTTACTTTTTTTAACAGCATGCCAGTATTCTCTCTGGCTTGGTAGTTAGGATGCCACTAATAGCTTTATTGGGCTTTAAATCATGGTAAAAATGTTGCTACAGTAAAGATTGCTTATAGAGGAAAAAACCCAAGATTTACACAATTATCTGTTCTGTTTGGGGTTTTTTAGCTATTATTTTTAGGTCTGTTTTTGTTGGTTTTTTTTTTAAATTATCAGATGAAACAATCTAATTGTAAAAACAGAGAAGCTCGTTGGCATTCTTGGTATCAAAGGACATGACCCTGCCATCTGTCTGCTTAGCAAGATCTAATTATTTCTTCAGTTTATTAGCTTATTTCTCAGACTGATAACCCCTTGCCTGTTAAATAGGACCAAAGCTGTTAGAGAAGTGTGTTCACATAAACCAAATAAACTGAGTTAATCAGCCTCACAAAATCTGTTTAAACTAACTCCAGCCTAAACCCCATTATGTTAGAAACATGATTAGCAGCAGGCAGGATGCCACATCATCTTCAGAAACAGCTCCAAAATCCCCTTTTCATCTTCATGTTTACTTATTAACTATGTATTTTGCATATAATCTGACAGATATGGAGTAGTCAATTGTTTAGGATAAGTGCATTAGTTAGTGTCACAGTAATATTAAAATATGTTTACTTAATTGCAGCAATATTCTATAATGAAAAAATATTGCACAATATCTTGTATATTACCAAGATCCTTCATTTAG
Source organism: Trochalopteron elliotii (assembly GCA_024734555.1). NCBI lineage: Eukaryota > Metazoa > Chordata > Aves > Passeriformes > Leiothrichidae > Trochalopteron > Trochalopteron elliotii. The sequence goes on from JANPWX010000310.1 coordinate 298,771, forward strand.
TCTAAAAAGATCCCACATTAAACAAGCTAGTCCTTTGGAAGAAATGCCTGAATTCCAGACCTGTCACTTCATATTCTCTCTTGTTTTGTTTTCTAATTACTCAATCTAACATTAATTAATTTATCAGACATTAGCCCCATCAAGGGGGACTTACTTTTGCCATGTATTCCATGTCATGCCCACATTAAACTCCTACTTTTCTTTACCTCTTAGAGATTTGGGATAAAAAATAATGAGCTATGAATTACTTCTTGTTTCTCCCGATAAATCCTTCTCTTTCCTGAGAGAAACAGCTATAGTTTGTTCATCTCATATTTTGCCAGTTTTAAATTACAAATCCTAACCTCCATTGAGTAAGATTAACGTTATGAAATTTCAAGAAACAATCTCTTCTTCACACACTTCCCCACATTAAGCCAAAGCTACAACTGCAATATCAGCTTTTGGTGTCCTCTTAGCAGGAAGAAAAACTTTGTGCTCTCAAGTTTCAACACTATTGTGGTTAAAACATTACTACCAGTACCTATCACTTGTGTATCATCTGCATATCACAAAGGAGAGAACCCTCCCTGCATATCAGGGAGAACCCTCAACAAATACACACAGACAACAGTGCCAACAGAGACATCTCCAGGATGTGGGAAATCTGAAGAGTTCTCCTGATCCAAGGTGCAGAGATCCAGATCCAGATCAGTTCTCCTGATCCAGAGATGCCTGAGGGAGAGAACANTGTCCAGCTCTGTTCCTCTCAGTTTAGGAAGGACATTGAGTGCTGTGTCCAGCTCTGGCCCCTCAGTTTAGGAAGGACGTTGAGACCCTTGAGTGCATCCAGAGGAGGCAACGAGGCTGGTGAGGGGCTGGGAACACAAACCCTGTGAGGAATGACTGAAGGAGCTGGGGTTGCTTAGCCTGGAGAAAAGGAGACTGAGGGGTGACCTTATCACTCTGTACAGTTCCCTGAAAGGTGGTTGTAGTCATGTGGGGTTGATCTCTTTCTCCAGGCAGCAATTGACAGAACAAGAGGACACAGTCTGAAGCTGTGCCAAGGGACATATAGGTAGGATATTAGGAAGAAATTTTTCATGGGAAGAGTGATAAAGCACTGGAATTGCCTGCCTGGGGAGGTGGTGGAGTCACCATCCCTGGATGTGTTTAAACAGACTGGATGTGGTACTCAGTGCCATGGTTTAGTTGAGGTGTTAGGGCATGGGTTGGACTTGATGATCTTGAAGCTCTCTTCCAACCTTGTGATTCTGTGAATTCTGTGGATAGCAGCACATATATCCCCACGGCTCACTCGAGGGCTTTCAGCTGGCCCAGGGATACTCCTAAACAAGCTGCAGTCCCCTCTGCCTGCTGAGGCAGGTAACGTGCACAGAGACAAGGCAGGATTCCAGTGGAGTGGTTGACAGCCTGAGCCATCTTGCAGGAGAAGAATCTTTGAGTTAACCCAAAGGTCTGTGGTGCATCTCTGCTGGCAGCACCACTCCTGCTCTTCAAACCATGCCAAGCAGCCCAATTGATGATAGTCACGAGCGACAAGCTGCAATTCCAGACACAAAGCTAACATGGGAATGCAGAGTATCCCAAGGACTCTGGAGTTAGGTTTGTGGCCTGACACATCTCTGGGTGCTCCAAGTAGTGCCCAACTTCATTGCCCTTTCCCTTGTCCTGAAGCCACCTCTGCATTTGTCACTCCCTGCTTTACTCTGGCTTACCCCAGGAGCTGCAGCTCCTCTCAGCAGCACCTGGCATGTCCTTAGTGCCACCTCTGATGACTCCCAGGAGATCCTCTGGGCAGGAGCACAATGCAGACAGCAAAGTAAAGCTCACTGCACTTGCTGAACCACGTTTTTTACACTTCTGGCTCTGTCACGACTGCTATGGGGAGTTAAATAAAACCATGAATGTAACTGCTCACCACAGCAGAGAAACAGGGGCAAACTTCTGCTCTTTACACCCATGTAAGCTACTGTCTGCTCTTTGCACTTCAAATACAAACCTTGCACAGGAGCAATACACAGAAAAAATGTCTGCTGTCCAGGTTGTGCTGCAATCAGCAGGTCTGAGGCATTTGAAATCTGTGGGGGTGGGGGGGAAAAAATGATGTTTTATTTCTGTCAATCCCATGCTGAGGCATGCCAGAGAGGCCATTCCAGAAGTGTAGTCAAGTCAAAGTGGATTATAAATTTTTTAAAAAGCTCTGGATCCAGCACTCTAAAGCAGAGCTGGAGACAGCAGTCCTCCCAAACTACTTTTCAGATGTATAAACCATCGTTTGTAACACAGAATGTTTCTACAAAAATGTATTGCATTTTTGTTTGGCAGATTCCAGAGGCACTTTGTTACTGACATGGTGGTTGCTATTATGTGAACCATATACAGTGGCTTAAATATTATACAATTCCTACATTAAGGCAATGAATGAACCAAAAGAGCCTATGTGAGCTCACATCAGATCCTGGGCAGCTTTCTGGTGAAACTCTAATCTTTGATTTTGAAAGCTGAATTTAAGCCCAGATCCTCCCATGCTCAAACATGGAAACATAATAGGTGCATCCATTTCACCCCCTCCCCAGCCCTGCAAGGGACCTGTTTGCAGAGCACTGTATTCCTTCCTAAATCTGATCCTCTGCCTTTGGAGGTCACACGGAGGCTTTGTGTTACTTACGGGCTCTGTATTGTATCAGTTCTAATAACAGCAGATCCAGGCAGCTCAATATCTGATTTCATCATCCTGACACAGACTGCACAAGACTAGAGGTTGTCACCAGATGTGTCAGATAACAAGAGGGGAGGAAATTTCTCACCTACAGAATTAAAATTCATTACATCTCTAAATGCAGCACACAATTATTTTTATATTTCAATAGGTTTCTGATAAAAGAAAATAAATCGTTTTACATTTTGCTTGCCAGAAAATCAGTTTAAGAAGACAGCAGCACTCACATTGTCTGCTTGTGAGTGGACCAGGATCCTGCGCTGTTCCTTCTCTGATCTCAAGGAGTTTTTTATCATCCACAAAGCACATCTTGTAAAGGAGCTCAATCCAACTATAATAGACTGGCTCTGTTAACACAAACCAGGGATTAACAAAAACTGCCGATTTTTCTCTAGACATGGTCCCAAAGCTTATGCTTTTGACAGCAAATGTCTTCTTTAGTCCAGTAATGATTTAATTTTCCCATTTCAACTTCAAACCTCATTCAATCTCTTTTGGAAGAAAAACATCTTTCTGTCACCATTGCCATTCTTGCCTTCATTTCCAAACAGAATTAAGCTTGCACAATAGATGCCACTTGGCAGTGTGTGTATATACATAACTCCTCCAAAAGTTTTAAGCCCCTCGGACAATTTGTCACAGGAGTACAATATGTCAAAACATATTGAGTCCCACAGTTTAAATAATTACACATTTCACCAACAGAGAGGAAAGATTCCAAAATCATGCCTTTGAGTACAGAAACTTATTGAATGGTGTTTTCCCTCTAGATGCCCTCCCATATCCTGTCTTCTGGCTGGGGAAGAAATGAGCATCTGCAAGAGGTGGAAACCAGAGGTTGGGACTTCTAGGCCCTTATTCAAGGTGTGTTCTGTCCAATGATCAGAGGTGGAAACACCTGGCAGGAATGGGATGCAAAGACTTTGCTTTGAATTTTAGGTGCTGTAATTTTAAGCCTGATAAGGTTATTTGCAGCTCTAAAATTGGAGTTATATCTACACTTTTCAACTGTTTCCAATTGTGTTTTTGAGAGTTGAACTTCATACAGTGGAGGAGAGGCAGTAGTTTGTTTTCTGTGACAGAGCATCCCACACTGAATACCAACAGCACAGAGCTTTGTCTGTCACCAGTCCACATTCACTAGATATGTGTGTGGTTTTCTCTTCTGAAAATTAAATGACAAAAAAAAAAGTGCTCTTCTGCTGTTTGTTTGCTCTTGCACAAATATACACAACATTCCTGAGCAAAACCTCACACCAATAGTGTGTGGTACTTACATTTCCACAGGAAAGACAATTTCATACAAGAAATGTCTTTTGTATCTAGGGCCTTTTTTCCCTCCTTCAGTACAAACCCAGTGTTTTAAATCCTCTCCCTTAACATTATTATTATTTATGAATTTTCAGGATGGATGTGCAATAAATAATTTAATTGCACTTCTTCCAAAGTGTGGTATCTAGATATCCAAAACCTGAAGTAGTTAATAATGGTCTCAGCAGATAAATTTTTATGCTGTTATGAAATAAAAGCAAATTGATCTAGGATTAAAGTACTACCCTGCATTTCTTTTTAAAGTCTTAATTAGAAGTTCATTGATTTTTCTATACTGTTATAGAGATGTAAAATAAAATGGTTTTGTGAGCAATAAACTCCTGGTACTTGCAGCACTGATATGAAATACAACTGCTATGCATGTTCCATTATGCTAAGTGGAAATTCATATATGAGGTATTTTTGACATAAAATTTTTAAAATAAAGGTAAGTGAAAGATGGGCAACAGCAAAAAAAAACCGAAAAAACCAAAAAAACCAACCAAAACAGCAGCAACAACAAAAAACCCCCGTGTCATTATGCCTGTTTTTAGAGGAAAAACCTGATACAAAAAGTTTAGGTTCAGATTGACTTCTCAGTCTCACCAAACCTAAATTATCTGTTCTCAGTTTCAATGCCACTCACGTTATTGTTCTCCTTTTTATCTCTCAGATTAATCAAAAACCCTGAACTACCCAGAAGTCAGGTTATGATTTCAAACCCAGCACCTCCTCCAAACTCCACCACACTCCCTCCCACACAGAGAAGCTCCCTAAGAACAACTTTGGGTCTCTCACCCCTTTCCCTGTGCTGCCTCACCTGGTGAGAGTTACAGCAAGGAGCCACAAGAATTTACAGAAATTTACAAAGCCAGCACTCCAGTTTAGCCCACAGAGGATCTGAGGCAGAAATTATCTTTTTGTGTCGTGTCACAGCAGTAAGGGATCCATTTCATCAGGTTTAGCTCCTACCCATGGCTGGCAGTGAGGCTTCCCCCTGCTCCCTGTGCAGTAAAGCAGCACAAAGGAATTTATTCCTGCAGACAGATTTCCTTCTCCAGTCTGCAGTGTGTTTAGCAGGAGAGGTTAGATGTCCATTGTCTCTTTCTGCTCCACACATCAGCTGGTGACTCAGCCTGGCAGCCCCACAGAAAACATCTGGGGGAAGAGTTAATGCCCCAGCAGGGAGCTGTGCTCAAGCTTGTGATTTACACTGTTTGTGATGTGAACTTGCTGCAGTTTTGGCTCTCAGGGATTCTCCAGGTGTATGTTCACATTCCCACAAGTCAATATTGGTTCCCAATAGAGATATTGTCTCACCAACTAAAAATGAAGTGGCTCACAGAGACTGCACTAGCTTCTCTTACTCTTTTGTATACTTTTAAAGCCTAGAGATTACTTAAAACATCAGGTTTTAGAAGTGAAACTTGCACAGTTTTACATCCAGAACTGGGATAGATTTTGGGGTGACCTAGCAAATGCTGAGGTTTTTTTAATAGCATATGGGAATATTTCCTGCCTCAGAAGGAAGTCTCATACATAGCCTACACAGTAGACAGTTTTATAAAGAGAGAACTCTTCCTTTAGAAGAGATTATCTGCTCACAGAATCTTAGAATCATTTGGGTAGGAAAAGATCTTTAAGATCATCAACAGTTGAATCAGCACTGCCAAGCCCATCACTTAACCAGGTCCCCAGGTGCCACATCTACACTATTTTAAATAGTTCCAGGGGTGGTGACTCCCCCACTGACCTGGGCAGACTGTGCCAGTGCTTGACACGCCTTCAGTGAAGAAATTCTTCCTAATATCCAATCTAAACCTCTCCTGGCACAAACTGAGCACTCTTCTCACAGCCTGTAGTGGTACCTGGGGTTGTTGTGATCCAAATGCAGCACCTGGCACTTGGTCTTGTTGAGCCTCATACAATCTGATCCAGCCTGTCCAGATCCCTTTGTAGAGCCTTCCTACCCTCCAGCAGATCAACACTCCTGCCAACCTTGGGGACTTGTATGGAATGGAACAGAGATCTGAGTCATAAACCAAGATCCAAGGGCTATTATTGAATAAACAAAATAAGCCTCTGGGTTTATTTCCAGCTTTTTACCTTTTAACTCAAACCTAGGTGATCTTAGAAAAGATATTTGAGCTGTTTGGTATCTTAATTTATACAGACAACCTCATTGGCTCACACCATCCTGAAATGCTTGTACTCTTTATAAATAGCAAGAAGTTGCCAATTTGAGAAAACATCAAACTGAGCAGAGCACTGGTGTGCCCTCAGTGATTTTGAGGAATGCACACATTGTGGCAACAGCTCTTTTGCTGGAGCCTTTTAGTTTCTTCTCTTGGTCAGGTGGAAAGTGGCATTTCTTGCTGCTGTTCTAGGTTCCACAGCACTGCATGTTAATTCAATACAAAATTAATTCAATCCTTGGGCCAGGCTCAGCTAAAATTCCCCCAAATTTGCTTTTGACCCAAGGCCTGTTACAGTCTGGAAAGATGGAGGAATGAGATGAAATCAGATGCCTCCAGTTGAAGAAAGAGAAGAGGAGGAAGCAGGCACTTGCTGATGGAGAAATGTTTAAGAACAGACACAGAGGATTTGGGATGGCTTTAGGCAGTGAGAAGCAAATGAGAAGAGAGCTGTCCAACAGAGCATGTTTCCAAATCTGCACACTGGTAACTGGGCAAAGATCACAGTGCCATAAATAAAAGTCACAAGTCACTCCAGCATTGGCAAAAAAAACCCCAGTATCAAAGAATTATGACCTAAGCAAATGTGCCCACCTCTGCAGACTGGCACAGCCAGGACAGACAGCAGGCACACAGTCAGCAGCACTTCACAACACGAGGGCATGAATCACTCAATCCACAATGGGCAGCTAAACCCTGCCAAAGCTCCTGGCAGCTGCCCAGGAATGTGGTAGTGGCCAGACAGTGCATTGCTGCCAGGAGAGGTGAATGCTGGGGTCTGTAATACTTCCAAGAACATCTCAAATTAGGCCTATCCTGACTGTCTCCTAACTGCCATGGGAACATCAGAATTACAGATAGAATCACGTTGTTTGTTTGGATGTTGGTGTCAGTGCTGGCAGGAGTGTGTTCCATGTGCAGCCCATGGGGGATGTGAGGTTGGCATCTGTCCATCCCTGTGGAGCCACAGCTCACTAGAGAGACCTCCCAGCAGGCACAAAGGTGGATAAGCTCAGCTCCTCAACAGCTTTATTTCTGCCTCCCACATCAGCTTTTGCAAGACTTTTGCGTTTGTTTTTGATGATTCCCTGTTTGCCAGTGAGAGGAGGGAGATCATCAATCTGCTACTTCTCATCAACACTGGCACCCCTGTGATAGCCTCAGGTTTGGAAACCCTCCTGCCATTAGGAGATGAACCCTTCATGAAATATTAACGTTTGCTTTTCACATGCACCGTCCTCCCATGCAAAGTAAAAGTGCCTTCACCATTCATATCCCAGTAATTTTAAAAGAACACATTCAGGGTGGGGAAAAAACAACCATTGAGGGGCACTACTGAGCATACATTTGGCTTCATTGTCAGAAACTCCTATCCTGCTCCAGGTCCCACCAGTAAAAACTGATTTGGGATAGACAGAATTACTTCAGTCTCACCTCCTCGAGGAGAGTCTTGCAGGGAAGGAACAAATGAGTTAAAGGGAGATTCAGAAGGCACAAATCCAACTGCTGTCACATGGGGAAAGAAGGTCTCCTCAGCCATCAGTCTCTAGGGCATCCCTTGGGGTAGGTAGGTACATCCCTAGTGCTGACCAGCATTTTCTAATCCAGCAAGGAAATGAACAGTCCCTCTCCATGACACATCTCTCAGCTCCATGTGGCTGCAAGTCAGTTTAACCTGCCATTTACACCAGAGTAAACCTCTGAGCTCTCTTGATTTCACCAATGTAAAAACATAATTTAAGTTTGGAGTTTTTTTCTTCTGCCCATGGCCAGCAGAGAAGCACAGCCACCCCTGAGATGGTGGCTGCAGCACTGTGCTGTGCCCTCCCCAGGACAATGTCCATGTGCCTCAAGCTGTCCACAGCACAGTGGACATCCTCTCACAGGAGTGCACACACAGCCCAGCTATTTATGTTTGACTGTAGAAGTTTTAAATCTAAACAGAAAATTTATGACTAGAAAGACACATGAAAAAACTTCTAAAAAGCCAGAGCTTAAAAAAGTGGGAAGGATTGGAATTGCAGAGTCTCAGAGCTGATCTGGAAACAGAGCATGCAGGTGAGGCAAGTGCTGTGGCTGGGTCAACACATTTCTTGTTTCTTCAGCTTTAACAGGTAGCTGACAGCTACACCTTAGAAAGTGTGCACTCTAGGGCAGAAAAATGAAACAAAAACCTCTCAGCTTTTGTCCAGGCAAATACAGTTTATCAGCAATCCAGCTGATCCTTGCAAATATTCACAAGTCCGTGTCTCTGTATTACTAGAAAAGTTGAGGGCAACTCACTCAGGGCAAGAATCTGTGGCCAGCAAATTTTGACACAAAAGAAACAAGCAGAGAACAGTTTATCCAATGCTGTATGTTAGCCTCTTTTGACTGAAATATTGCTTATATAAATAATACAACTTGCAAGGTTTGGATTTAACTGAGCAAAATGTAAACAGACAAAGCAAAAGTTATTTGTTCAGACTCCTTTCTCACCAATGAAGGAAGAAAAATTTCTAAGGTTCAATACATCTGACTGATTTTGGATAGCTGTCACGTTATGAAATAAATCACTCCTTAAATATATCCATTTCTCTCCATCAGCTTTGAAGGGAGCCTCGACAACAGGTCAGTTTGAAGTGCAAATGTCTACCAGCTGAAACTGAAGCATCCCAGCTCAAAATGTCATCCCAACCCCAGGCATTTCTCTACATTACTGGAGGTGAAAGCTGTACTAATAAAGATGGGAGACTGTTTGCCACACGTTCAGCCTGCAGACAAAGGAAGCTTCCAGTCAGCTCTAGTTGTGATTCCCAACAGCAGAGTAGGAAAAGCTGTCTCTTGGTTGTCAGCCTGTTTCTCTGAGAAGTTTCAGAGTTGTGGTTTTGCAGATAGGATGTAGGGTAACTTCTACTCAGCTTCAGCACTGTTGTGTTTTGTTCTCTTAACAGACACAGCTCTCGATTCCTACTTCCAGAACAACCCCACAATTATTTTCAATCTCTCTGTGGCTGCAAAATTATTGCTCACGCCAGAGAAACCCCCACACAGTCTGCGGCATACAAAGTGACACAGCAAAGCCCCTTCAGGAGAAGCTTTTTATTAGCCTGTGGCCACATCAAGGAAGGATGTGGAGGCAGCTGAGGGATGACATCCTCACCCAGCCAAGTGCATCATGTGGCCCCAAGCAGCAGCTCAGATCGGATCCTAAAAGCCACTGTCTCATGCTGCTTGTGTGGCCAGCATAGTTCTGACAGCCTCTCTCTTTTGTGGAAGCCTCTCTCTTTTCCTGACTGTTGCAGCAGCCCTCTTGTTAGAGGGTAGAAATGAGCCAAGACACAGACTTCTTGTTTATCACAACATGAAAAGGGCCCTGGTTTATTCCTCTTTACAGCTCAGCCATCCTGATCCCAACCACTCACTGACTCTGGCTGCAGCAAGCTCCTGCTGTAGGTTTCCCTTGCAGCCTCTGACTGCTAAACTCTTGATTTCAGGGATCAGTTTGCAGACTCTGACTGCAGGCTTTTACCCAGCTAGACTGTGGCTGCAGGTTCCAACAACAGGCTCTGACTACAGACCCAGACCTATCCCTAAAGCACTGATTCTCCTTCTTCATGATCCTCCCCTCACTAGCTAACCCACTCCTTTTTATCACACTTATCTTTATTGGATACAGCAGTGAATCACCAGGGGCAAGGCTGTATTGGGTAATTAACACAGGTGTTACTTATCAGGGACGAGGTCATCTGTATTCCCTTCTCCTACACCCAGGCCCCCTACCCAAGCCTCTGCCTTCTGGCCCTTCTCTCAGTTCCTAATGCACCTCACCTCTTGCACACTCGCGGTGGAGCCCTCTGGAAGGAGGAGCTGGACCACGTGGAGGATGCAGCTGGGAGCAGATGGAGACATGTTCCCTAGTAAGGAGCCTCTCTCAGGAATCCTGACTGATTACAAGCCCAGCAGCACAAGCTCAAGGGCTCCAGCAGCTGTTTGGCAGCCTTTCCCTTCAGGAGTTCACTGATTCATGGAACTGGTCCAGAATGAGACAGGCACAAGCACAAGTACAATCCGAAAAACCTCTTGCCTTCCCAGCTCCATGGCAGTGAAAACTCAAGCTTTTTACTCCTCATGCCAACTCCAGGTCCATCAAAACCAGCTACACAATAGCTGCTTTCAGATTTTCATTAAGGTAGATTTTTTCAACATTACATTTTCAATGCAAGATATGAAAGCTCAAAAATCACAACTCCTCCAGCACAGCCCTCATAGAAAACAAGAGATATGCTTAAAACACTATTGATTTAACCTCTGAGGGTTATCCATCAAAGAGAGCTGACAGTCCCATGAACTGCCAAACTGAAATGAAACTCAGCAAGCCACATAATCATAGAAAGACAAGGGCAATAAACTCCAGAGGAGTTTCTTAGCTGCTAACAGAGTCAAAGTATCCATAAGATATGTCCCTGGAGGAGAAAAAAAAAAAAAAAAAAGGAAACCCTGAAGAGTCCACGCTCATTAGAGAAATAGAAATATTTCAACCTGAAAACTTGTGATTTTGGTTGTTTGATCTTTATAATTGCCCCAAAATAAAGCAGATATTATAGAATGGTTTGGTTGAAAGGGACCGTAAAGACACCCCTGGTTCAGGGACACCTTCCACTAGACCAAGTTGCTCAGGTCCCCATCAAAGCTGCCTTGAACACTTCCAGGGATGGGGCATCCACAGTTTTGGATGTTGAGATCCCCCCCATGTGTGGCAGATCAGAATTTTCCATACTTCAGCAGTTGCCTAAAAAAAAGTCAGCAATGAAATAGAGTTAATGTTCATCAAAATAGATAAATAAAAGGTTTCTCACTGAATGCAATTTGAAGCAATCAGGAGGGAGGCATTCACTGCCTGTAGTAGTTAAAGCACCACAGACAAGTGTATCCAGCTCTAAGGATCTTGGGGATTATGTTTCCAGCAAGATACAGGTGTACAGATTTCTCCAAAGCATTCACTTTTACACAAATGTTTTCCAAAAGAGATGATTAGAAGAAAAATCTCACTTTGAACTGCTATTTACTATACCCATTAAATAGGCACTGAACAGATGGTAAGAGTAGGACAACAGCAATAACATTATGAGCAGTAGAAATATAGAAGCAAATATCAGCAGCACTTATACTTCAAAGCCCTGTCCAGGAACATACATAGTCAATTTTTTAAATAATATATTAACCATACAGACTCACAAGTGTTCCCAACAATTTATGTGGTTCAATCCTTTGTCTGGATGATTTTTTTTTTTTTTTAAATCAAAGTTACCATTGGATCTTGGGATGTGCATTCTAATTGCTATAAATAAATCATGAATGATTGGCTCAATGTATTTTTCCATGGCAACTCCTGCGTCACACACAGCATTACATTTTTCAAAGAGAGCTTTGCTCTTTGAGAGAGAGACAAAGATTCACACTTAGGATGGGCCTCAGATCAATTTTACAGTTTCTTCTTGAGTAGAACATGTGTAAGCAATGAAACACAACAGTTTTCAACTAATCATAAATTATTTAGGCACCACAGTGCCCTCCACCAGAGCAGGGAGCTGCATGGCAGCTGCCCATACAAAACCCAAGTTTTCTTGATTCTTCAGGCACAGATTAACTTTGACTTCCTCAAACATGAAGCATACCACTCCAGCAAAATCCTGTTCCATTTCTGTCTCTCATCAGAGTCCTAAGGAACCTGCCTCCTGAGGATGCCAGCAAGGATGGGGAAGAAATTACTTTCCTGAGTTCTCTGCTCTGGTCAAAAGCAGGAAGTTGACATCTGTGCATAGTAGGTTAGGCCAAGAAAAACAGAAGGAGCTCTTTCCCACACAGAATTTGGCCCTTGTAAGATAAAACAAGAAAACCTTAGATATGAGTGTATTTCCTCTACCCCCCCCAAAAAAAAAAAAGGACAGATCTACAGTACTTAAAGTTACTCATCTGCATGAGAGAGGAACATTCCCAAAGTGCATATTTCCATCTGTTTTCTGAAAGGGACACATGAAATATTCAGTAATTTAGAGAAGTAAAATCAGTTTTCCATCTATGAGGTAAGATTTTTACACCGGTTTAGAAGTATCAGTATCTAAAGCCAAGAAACCTTCTACTATTAATTAAGAGGAATCCAGCCTAAAGACTCAGTTGTTTAAATCTTTCAAAAGCTTCCTAAAGTCCCATTTATAGCATCAAGCATGTTCTGTAGCTCGGATGCACTTCCTGAGAGAAAAAGTCAAACAATTTTAACTTCAAATCTTTAAAAAAGCAATTTCAGTTTCAGGGGAGGATGAAGCCTTCAAGAGGAGCCATCCTCATCAGACTGTATCTGACCAGGTGTTCCTGAGCATACCTGGTTCCAGGCATCCTTCCACTTGTTCAGCTTTACCAGAGCCTGCCAAGCACCTGAGACTTCATCCTGGATGCAAACCAAACCATGGCTTGGCTTTAGTTTCAACTTGTGCAGACTCATATGCAGACACTGTGCAGTTTTCTCTAGAAGCTTACATTAAACAGAGTCCAGAGAACCCTATTTTGAAAATTAATTGGCAAGACTCTCAATCAAGAAGCTCAAGCTCTTCCTATTTCATGGTTTTCACACCTTTTGCCTCTGAACAAAGGTTTTGGCATCAGTTATTTATTCTACATTTCCTAGGAGGTATATATTTATAAGCAGTGTGTATTTATGACATCCACTACCCACATTACACAGTTTAATTTCAAATTATTCAGAGGAATTTGTATTTATATTAAGTAACCTGCAGGGGATGATACACCTTTTGTTAAACAGCCATCTGAGGAGTAAAATTTACAATGATGTGCAAACAGGCTCACTTATTTCCAGTTCATGGTGAGCATCAGGAGCACAGAGTGAATTATCCACACTGGTAAAACTTCTGCCTTATTTTTTTTTCCTAGAAGGAAGCTGAGTTTTTATGTATATCAGCATCTTTTCTTGTCTGATTTCCAGACAAGAAGATGTTGACCTGGTTTTGAATATTTTAGTCAAAATTTTAGTTTTAATTTTTTTTCACTTGATCAGTGAAGAAACATGCACTTTCCATGCACATCTGTTTTCAAAAAGACAACAAGGAGATAAATATATACCTCCCAAAATCTGCACTGGACAGCATGTTCCTTGGTGTTATCAGTAAAAAAAAAAAAAGGAAAGGATTTCATTTGACAGGAGAGATTTTTCATCATAACCAGCTACATGATTTCAAGTAGAATAGAAACGTTACAATCTCTCAAGCTTTCAGTCTGAAATGAGCTGAACTAACCACGAGGTTCCAGCGACAGGTAAACGTGAGATTTTAGCATGAATTATGTAAAGCCTCTTGATAATTACAAATGATTGTTAACGGCAACAAAGCCATCTCAATAATAACAATCTGGCTCATGTTAATTATTACAGCTCTCCTGCTAAGGTGCCTTACTGTCTCAGAGCTTCTAGACATAAGGCCAAACGAGGGTGGCTCGTACTTCATCATGCCAGTAAATCAAAATCACTTTAATTATTCTCCAGTGAAACTCCAAAGGCTTCAAGTCAGCATGGCACGAGCCATATGGTTCTTTCTGTTTGGGCAACACTGCTAATTAGCAAAGTTGGGAAAATCTTATTTCAAAGTGATAAAGCACAGACCTCAGCATATGTTTACTTGAGAAGAAGGAGATTTAGTGGCAGTGAGTGCATTTGCTGCTGTGTTAACAAGGAGGCTTCGAGATTAGGCTTTGGAAGAACTTAGTTACCTCCTCAGCTGTGCAGGTCAGTGCTACTTCACAAAGCAGCTCTGTGGGATGAGACCACCCCAGCTGGCTGTGCTGCTCAGCATTAGGGGCTTGCAACCACCTAAAACCTCCCTCACATGGGACAGCACAAAGAAAAGCTTTGAGAGTGAAATACAGAATTTCAAGGCCTGATGTTGGAACCCTGGGGGCTGAGAACTTTGAACTTCCTGTGCTAAAAGACACTGACCCTCAAGCAAGCACTACATTTGACCTGAGACCATGGAAGGGGTTTCCAAAATTGAATGATAGCACTGGGATTATGGGTGTGTAGTTTGAATAGCAGTGTGTAATGTCACAGGGTGCAAAACTTAGAGCTTAAGGTTTTAGTATATAATAATATATATAAAGGAATATGGAGGATTTAGGGTGAAGGCTAGTCCTTCTTCCTCATGTGTTTGGATGTTTTTTTGTACTTGGGTGATGTTATAAATGGAATCACAAAATCAGATTAATATAAAAACAATTTATTAGAAAAAAATGATCCCAATCACCAACAAAGAGAGAAACCACAATAAGGACGGACAGCGCAGCGCTGGGTGGACAGGGATCTGTAACCTAAGGTCCAGATTTCCCAAATCCACGCCGAGCGAACTGCTGCTTGGGGTCTTACAGGGTTTTTCATGTCCCGAGGCAAAACAGGTGTGGGGCATAGTCCAATAAAGAGTCCAAACACAATGTTGGATGAATTTCCCGGATTCGTCGAGCCCTGTGAATAGCGATACGGGAAGGTTTTTTTCACCTGTGTATCAAGCTTATCAATTTTTGATTGCATTTGCGGGTGGGTTCCGGAGAGGAGTCTTCTCAGCCCGATGTGTCGCTGATCATTATCTTAGCTGGCCAACTTCTTTGTCCCCCTTGATGGTCCTGGTTCTGCTCTTTGTCTTGGGCTGATGAGAGGTTGTGACTCGAGCAGCCGCCTGACTCGGGAAGGAATTTTTAAACAAACTACACTTTTTATATCTTTATACTAACATTAATAAAACATATATTTCTATATTTTTCTGCACAAATTTTTACCCCAATGATACATTTATTACAGGTGAAAAGGTCCGCATTGCAGGACCATGGGTATTTGGTTATTGCGCTAAAAGTAAAAATAATATAGGTGTTCTCTTGTTATTGGACAAATTATGCTTAAAGACCTTGGAAAGAGTTAGAGACAGAAGCATTTTCCACCTTGTTGGCTAGAGCTCACAACTCGTGAGACTGCTATAGATTAGAATTAATAAATACTGAGTCTGAACACAAAACTGCGTCTCCCATGTATTAATCCTGGCTCTAACAGAAGGAAAGAAGATAAGAAACCCACAGCCTGAGGATATCTGCAGTCTTACACCTGGAGGTTCCCTTCTACTGAAGGCAAAACACAATGTTTTACAGGCTGGAAGATTCCTGCTGCAGGCACTAGTGAAGGAGTCATCCCCCACAGCAAATTTGAGGACAAAGCCAGGTGACTGGGGATGGCTGTAAAAGGGATAAAGAGCAAAGTGTTGACTCCAAAACCTTCTGATTTCATACTGGTTCAAAAAACAATGAACCTGCCTGGGTACACTCATCTTGTGATCAGTACAGTTTTAACCAACAAGAAGATAAATCCATTTGAAGTGGACTGTGTTTGGATATTTCAGCCAGTTGCAACACACCAGACAAACTCAAGAAATTCAGTCTCAAGATTTTGCTTATAGAGCACTAAGAGAATAGCTAAACTTTACTGAAGACTTGAAGCTGAACATCAATACTACAAACCAGAGTCAACAAAACAGCATTCCCTTGTGCTGCTGTGCAAAGCAAGGAAAAGCAGATAGGAAAACACACCACCAGTGGAGAAACCTGACACTCTCTTGCCTGATTTGTTTTCTTAATCCCAGCCTCATCCCACCCTCACTTACCACAGAAGAGTTTTTGAAATTCCATCTCCTTTGCCTCCTCTTAAGACTAAAACCAGAACAGATCAAATAAATGATGGTGAAAATAAATGAATAAAAAAGCTTTGCTAATAGCACTGTTGCTTCAGCAACTTGAGAAAGAAGGGTACTGATGATGGCTGTCATCAGGAGCACAGAGTGATTGCCTTAATTTCTTATCTTTGCAGTCAATTCCACAGTGAATGCATCCAGATACATACAATTTCCCACACAGATGCTATTTCTCTACCTTAAGATCCTTCCAACATCTCCCTGTGTGCAATTGTTCACTTGCCATCTTTCTTGAGATTTTTCCAAATGTGTATCTCATGTCCCACATCTTCCCCATAATTTGGCTGCAAATGCCACATTTTTATCAAGCTTCACTTATAAATAAGTAGACTGGAAAGAAAAATTGATTTTAAGGTGAGAAAAAGAGAAAATCCTTCACTTGTTTCAAGACACTAATTACAAGCTAGAATGCAATTTTAAGAGAAAAAAAAATCTCTGCATTTGGAGCTTAGCAGGTCTAAATTATGCAGTTATGAATATTATGTTAGCCTAATTAATAACTTACTCTTAAGAGCACACTGAAATTATGTACCAATGTCTACTGGATATTGTACATAGGCACCCTCTTACTCAAAAGAACTTTGATGAATTTAAAATTGAAATGCTTTAAATCTGGAAAATACTGGATTATTTGACAAGCCTAAGAGGGACCTGAAATAGAATAAAATCCTGATGTCTCAGCTGCCACTGTTGGGGGAAGCAAAAATGCATTTGAAAGGCCAAGTTTCCATACACGTTTTACTCTTGCTTTGTCTTGGCATTGCTTGGGCATTTCTCTGACCTAAGTTCTTGAGGTATAACACAATTTAACTGTGATACCAAATACTGTGAACCAGAAATAAGCCAGGGAAAAGTTGTCACTGCCACAACTGCCTGGTCATGACCAGATTTCTAGGTGTTTCCACACTTAAAATTGCAGGTGACCTCAAAGAGGACTCCACTTCCTTGCTGTAAAAATGTTCAGAAACACAAACATCTTGTTCAGTTACTAGCAGGATTTACTGTCAGATATTTCTTGAAGGTGCATAGAGACAGGACAAGAAAAACTGGACAAGATGGTAATTCCAGCTAGAGACTGGGTGCACAAACCACAACCACCTCTTCCTGCCCCCTCAAAAAAATCCCCAAACCAACAAACAAAAAAGGAAAATGAATTATAAAGAAAAGAAAAATATCTTTTCCTGTGAGTTTAGTGAAACCCCAAAGTGAGCTGCCCAAACTGGAGTCTCCATGCTTGGAGATGTTTGGAACTGTATTTGACAAGGCCCTGAGCAACCTGAAGTAACCAATCCTTAGTTAGAGGAGGGAGTTGGTCTTCCAGGGGTCCTTTCAAGAATAAATCACAAATCACTTAATGAAATATTTCATGAAGGACCTACAAGTTCTAGTGACCATTAAAATCTCATCTAAGGTTCTTTGAAATCCACTCCACAACCCAAAAATAATGTCTGGTGTAGTAAAACAACAAAACACTACAATATTCATGGAGGACATAGCCTCCTTTGGAGAAGACATTGTCACAAGCTTGTTGATGAAAACTAAAACTGAAGCACCTCCAATGATACCATATTGCTACAAGCACCAAAATCAAGGAGGAAACACAAGGAAAAAAAATTCACAAGGGAAAACAGAGAAGGAGACAAAATACTTCAGAGAAACGCCAAAGTTTAACTGTACCTTGTTAGTGGCAAAGATTGTTGGAGATGTGATGCAAAGCCACTGTAGTTTGGTGACAAATCTTCAGCATCCTACAAAAGCTTTTTCCACGTACTTAGGTGATGGCATGATGTGAATGTACAATCATTTTCCCAGGATCCTTGCAGTCTACTCCAAACAAGTGAGGGGGAAAAAAAGAAATCAGGATTTCGTTGTCCCGTTGCTCAAAGATTCCTTAGCAAGTACAGTTGTAACAAACACATTTCAATCTGTGGTTAAATATGCAGTAAACCAATCTACATACCACTCCTTCTGACCAGTTTTTCCAGAGTACAAAATGATATTTTTAACTGATTTTATGGATGAATGTAAAATTTTCTCTTTTCCTCCCTCTTTTAAGTCACTTCTGTGTCTCTGACCAATGTCCATGTAACCCTCCCAAAGTCTTTATAAGCCTAGCTTTCTGTCATAGCTTGCATGCATAATTTCTTTATTATACAGAGTCATTCCAGCCCCTCTAAATATTTATTTCCAGAAAGAACAGGTTCTGCTGAGCCATTAGCAGCTGCAGTCTTACCTTCGAGCTGACCTCCCCGCCTCCATTGTGACCCTGCAGCAGCATCATCCAATTATATATGCCCATCAATTCCTCGTTCTGGGGAAATTGGGTCTATTTAAATTCAGAAGCCTAGCTCTTGCCTTCACCTCCACAGCTTAATACACAAGGTCAAACCTAACAGTTATGTGATTTCTGTTCCCAAAAGTCTGTGGCCTTTGCTGCTTCTTTTCCCCAGTTTCTGCAATCTCCAGGATTGCCTCACATCCAGTTATTTCTCTTGTAACTTCCATTCAGATTCTAGAATCCCCAGTTTACCAAACCCCTCCATTTTCTATCCAGTTATAACCTGGTAAAGCAAATTACTGATTCTCTCAATTTATTCCCTACTTCAAGAAAAATACATATTTAAATACCTTGCTCAAAAAGGGTATATTTCAAGGTAACTAAAACTCTCTCGTTGAAGCTGTGGCAATTTGCTGATTAGTTATACAGACTCATTCAGGTCAAGACAAAGAGCACAAAAAGGTGCTGCTCTTCCAAGTTCATCAGTGTCCCTGCAGGTAAAAGAGCTGCAGTGATAACCACAGGTGGAGCCTGTTGTTATTGTAGCTTAACTTCCCACACAAGCCCCAGCCAAACAAGGAGGGATGAGTGCAGTGCTCTGGTGGCAGCTATTTCTGTGCCTTGACATATTTCCTATGACACACAGAGAAATTGGTAAAGCGCTGTTCCAAGTTTTCTCAAACAGTATTTTCATATAGGTGCACAAAAGGGTTTGCAGGAAAAATAATCATCAGCTGGCAGCCAGACAACCCTGCAGGTAACTCTGAAACTGCCATGGTCACTGCTGCAAGGTCAGCATTTAAACAGTTAAAACAATATTAATTTAAACAGGTTTGGTTTTTTTTTCACTTTGATAATAATTAATTAGTATATTATATATAATATATAATAATTAACTATCATAATGTTGTTGCTTAGCTGCCACTCTCAGAGACCACCTGATTTACTGCCTTGCCAGCAAAATGTTGTTCTTAATGGAGTGCTCTTCAATTCTTTGGCAAGTCTCAGATTTATACATCACAAGGAGTCACACAGGCTGGCCTGGCATGGCAGGATGACAGTCTCCTGCTCCCAGCTCTCTTCTTGATCTCCTCTGTGATCCCAGACAAGCTGCTTCACTCTGCACTGGTTCTGTCTGCTCTGTTTGTAATCAGGGCACAGATCATGTCCCTGGGAGGGGTCTGTGGGTGCCTAGCACAAACAGGGCTGTAAGTCTCAGTATCCATAAAAGTAGGTGACAAAAACGGTGCAACACCTCAAATGAAGTGTCATATACCACTTCTTTGTAGAGAAAAAAAAATTCCACCACGTAGTGTAAGAGAAAATAATGACAATAAATTTCAGTCTTACAGAAGAAAATGAGATAATGATTTCTCCTGGAGAATTAACACTTACTTACATATTTTAAATGTGCACTAGGTGTTACATTTAAAATACAAATTAAAAAGTTGTGTGAGTATTGCACCTATAAATTATCTTACATATATGAAGAAGGTATGACTCCATATTTGTTTTCAGCAAGGAACACTATTATTCCAGTTCTGAACAAACCACAATGCATTTAGTGTGGGAATCAGACCCAAACTTAACCAAACAACATGTGTTGATTCTCAGTCTCCATAAACAAGACAACCGAATACCAACTACAGTATTTCATGGCAAAGAAAAGGAGTAGATTAATTTTTCTATAGAAACAGAAAATTCGAAGAGCTTTAACATTTTTGACAATTATATTCACTCTGCAATACATCTACATCAATCACCACCCACGCATGCTTTGAAGACTGAAAGTAGATAGTAAGTCTAGCAGAACTTCGTGGTGGGAGTTGTGAGGCTTTTTTTATCAAACCTTGAAATTAGGCTTGTAAAAAGTAGCTTTAAAAACCTGGTTAATTCTCAAGGATATTAAAATTTTGGACTGACTTCTCATTTCCCAAGCTTTAAAACCAGTGGATTCACCATTTTAGGTATTTTTAAAATTGAAGACAGGAATATTTAGTTTTATTTTTTTAAATAATGGTTTACCTTAGTTCATGAAAGTGTTTTGATTGGGAAACTTTATTAACTTTAAGGAGGTTAAACGTTTATTGTTAACTTTAACATTATTGTTAACTTTAACATGATAACATGAAGAGGAGGTCAGAACAGCCAGCCAATAATTCTCCTTCTGGTCCTGCAGATTTACAAATCCACCACTGAAATCAAAGCAGGGAGATAGGACAAAAAATATTTCTCACTACAGCTTGGAGAGAGCCTGAGATAAAGCAAATTTTGGCCATTTGGCCTGGCCTAAACTTGTAACCACATGGGTGACCTAGAAGTTTCCCCATCATTCATATGATAACCACAAGGCTTCTGACTGTCCCAGCACACAGCTTCCAGAAAAACTTCCAATCCTGATGCTTCAGCTTCAAATGATAGAGAGCTCACCGTAGGTAGTCACTGGTTCTGCTCATTTGCACCTGAATAGAAAGAAGCCATATGAGAAATTAATCCTCTAAGTCTTTCCAATAGAGTAAAAAAAAAAAAACAAAACAGAAGACTACTGCAGGGGCTTAATTTTTATTGATCTGAATTTTAAAGCAGGATGAGAATCAGTTCTTTTTCTGTATGGGCCAGTGCACTAATGCCAGATGCAATAGCTTATATGGCTGAAAAAGCTTAGCTCTAACTAAACTGACCCCACACTTTTACCCTTGGGACAGGCAAATAGTCAAGGCTCTTTTCTACCCGAGCACCCAAGCCTGTAAAACAGCTTTTAGCAACCAACCCAGCAGCCACCTACTCAATATTTTCATCTCTGTGTTACATATTTTCTTCCCAGAGCAGCTCTGCCAGAAGTCTTTGTTCTGGGCTCTGACTTTCACAGCTAAGGAAGGCAACCAGCTCCGTTGTGCAGGAGTCCAAGACAGTAAATTCACCAATATTAATGTAATCTGGCTCCAGGACTGCTACAGACCACAGCAAAAGCTTACAGCTGCTGGCTCCTTAGAGCTTTTCTGCCTGGAGACACCTTTAAAGAAGATTATCCATGTTCACAGCCAGTGGTCGGGCACTGCCAAAGAGCAAACAACTCCAATCCCCAAAAATGTGAGTGGGGAGGTCACAAATTGGGCCCTCTTCTCAATCTTGAAGCAGCTCTGCAGCAGCAACCTGTCCTTGCAGTCCCTTAGCCCTGGACTTGTGGCTGCCAGGAACTTCTCCCCAACTCACAGTCCCTAAAAAATGGCATGGAGGAGTCAAGAGCAGGTCCTGTGCCCACACTGCACTGAGGGTTACCAGCTGGTATAATGTGGCACCACATTAATAGTAATAATAATAATAGTAATAATAATAATAATAATAATAATAATAATAGTAATAATATATTAAATATAATATTTATAATTATTATAATTAATATAATATAATAATATAGTATAATATAATAATTTAATAATTATTAAATTTATTATTATTATTATTATTATTATTATTATTATTATTATTATTATTATTATTATTATTATTATTAGTGTAGATGTGATTTAGAAGCCAGAAGCTTTTTTAAAAAAAGATCTGCTAGAGTGGTACTCAGTGGCAGCAAGGTCAAGACACACGGCTTGGTACAATTCCTGTGACCAGACCAAGATTGAAGGAAATCAAATCCTATAGAACATAAGTGTGACCTTTCCTGGATGCTCTGAACATCTTGAACTTCCCAGGGGAAGCACCTAGGAGGGCATGCCAAAGGATTCATGACAGAGACAGCCAGAGATCTTGGTTTTTAGGACACAGATGGGCCCTTTTGACAGAACAGCATGAACACAACCCATAAGTGTGCAGCAACTTGCTTGTGCTGCACGTTAGTGCTGCTTTCTCAGAGCTTTTAAAAGCACAGATCTCTGCAAGAAGCATGTTGGAACTATTCCTAGCAGCAGCTCCTTCCCCCAGCATGAAGCAGAGGCAGGCACTCCTTGCACTCTGCTCTCCCCCTTCCTGACACCTTCTTCAGCCCTGCCCAGGTGGAGGTGACAGCTCCAAGTGACTTTACTGTCACACTGCCCTCCCAGCAGTGCTCCACTGTTTCTCTTCCCAACACTGGCCCAGCAGGGAATTTACCTCAGATTTAACAAGTGCCTGGAGTTTTAGATTCTGTTCTTAGTTTTGGTTTTGTTGGTGTTTTCAATTCAAGGTGCATATATATACATATACAAAAATACTGCCAGGGTATTGTCATAATAATCTTGAGGGAAATAATGCCTGAGAAACTGGAAGGCATTCTTCCTACACGCCCACATTCTCTGCTTTTAAAAGGCAAAGGAAGAAAGAAGCAAGCAAAATACCAGTCACATTCTCTAGATAATCTATTCCTAGATTTTCTAGGAGGAGTCACAGACAGAAGTGAATAAAATGTTTTGTAATTAACTTTTTTTTTCTTTTGGAGAACTTTATCATAACGAACTTCAAATAGCCCTTCCTATTGTTGAATGGACCCATGTTCTTGAACAAATCAAATTCATTACAGGTGATGAGGTATTGCTTAGTTTTTACCTCTTTATGTCCTACAGAAAGTGTGAGAATATATTCCTGCCTGCTGCAGGCTTTGCATAGCACTATAATGTTGTTTTCCCTTTCTAATCTCCAATATATTTCTCTGAAACTGCAGATGCACTGAATCATCAAGCTTTGTGTTTGCTTTGTGTTTGTTTGCAGGGGATAACAAAAAAAAAACCCAACAAAAAAAAACCCAAAAAACCAAAAAAAACAACAACAAAAAAAATTCAAGCACCAGCACCTTCCTGGTCTTTTTCTTGTATTTTCAATGTTTCTGGATTATATAGTTTCAGCCGACCTCATTGACTTCAGATGGAATTAACAGGTAACATTTCTAGTCCTAAATTACTTACTTATCCAAAATATGCAGGACTGTTAGGAGCAGGAGCCAGCAAGACAAACAGCTTCTCATCTCTGATATTAGAATGTGGAGGAATGATTCTGCTCTTACACCTCTCCCTCCTAAAATATTTTCATAAGGAATGGCTCCATTTCCAGCTCTGAGCCAGGCAGCTCACTGATGAGCTTCAAGACACTAATAAAAATAATCAACAACCTTCTGGAGCTTGCATCACACTCAGTAATGATGTTCAGAGGACCAAGATGAAATACCAGCAACATATTCAGTAGAGCCTTGACTCAGTGGAGAGAAGAGGAGCAGTGGAGTGAGGAAATCATACCAAGAAATATTAAAAGGAGAAGAAAGTAAATTTCTGTTTTTAAAACCTTAATCTAACAGAATATTTCAAAATGGAAGACACTTTTTAGAGCAGTCATACCACAAGAGGAAAGCTTGCACATCACACTAAAACCCTAACAGGTATTAAAAGCTGTGAAGTTTATCTGCTGCAGAACAGAAGGACAAAGACAAGGTCATCCACTGTGTGCAAGTGAAAGAACAAGACTCCAAAATCCCCAAACAAACAGGGCAGAAAATAATCTCCTCGGCAAAGTTTCGCAGTATTTGAGCATCAGGAGAAAGTCAGAGGCAATATTATTGACTAACCAAGCTGACATTTGGCTACTGTTTAATTCTTATAGTTCCTTCTAGATGAAAGGATACCACTTCCATCTCCAAGTGATGGTTTGGCACAGTCAATAGAATACAGAATATCCACTATATTTTTTTATTATTAGTGGGTTGAGGAAGAGAGGACCATCCTGAAAACTTCTTATTTGCCTGTTGTCCTTTATTTTACTTGATTATTTGATTTGCAGTAGCACTTGAGGTCCAATTCTCCTAATTAACCATTCTCATCTTCCTTCAGTCTTTTCTGTGGGGAGGCTGGTGCACAGAAGGTATCCCAGGAAGATTTGTGTGTTGGGTGCTACCACCAGCTGGATCAAGTCACAGCACCCACAAAAAAGGGACTGAGTAGATGGAAGGAAAACCCCTGGTTGAGGAAAGGAGCCTGCATGGCACAGTGCATGGAGCAGGAGGCTGCAGTGGTGGCTGAACACTGCTTGGAAGGTGACACACCCAACCCCTGGCAAGGGCTCAAGTCAGCTCAGCTCCTCTGATCTGGAATAAAATAATTCAACACGTCCCAGGCTCATGGCAGGAGCTGCTGAGAGAACAGCAGGAAGGTGTGAACCCCTCACAGAACAGTAACATAGATCACCTGGCACCTAATAACTGTGAGATGTCTTTGTTGACATGATCAATGTCCAAAGACTACAGAATCTAAATAATTATATCTGTTTTCTGAGAAAGCTCCAGCTGGGCAGCAATTCCACTATCAGTATTTTATTGGCAGAGCTGCAGCAGCACTTTATAATTCTCAGCCACAGATGACAAACTACATCCCAGTAGATATTTCATAGTAAACTGCTCCAGTCATTCTCCACCCCCCAGCTCTTCTTGTTTGCCAGCTACCTACAAGCAGAGTACAGGATTTTTTTCTTTGCTGTTTGCTAAGGTTTCCATGCACAATCTTTGATCTGTGGATTGCTGCACATATTTGAAATTCAACATTTGATCTGCATCAGTTGCTGACAGGGGAATTTCAGCCACAGGACTAAAAATGCAACTCTCAGGATCAGATTTATGATGCAAATATTGAAATATACATTTAAGAAACAGTACTGACTTTGGAAATTCATGGCATGAAAGTCCTTAGGTTTATTCCACAGACTCAGTTATCATCAACATATGTGGGAGAATTCCTTCCAATTCTCATCTTTTTATTCATTAGCTTGCTGCTCCACATAGTATCTTCCTGGTTTTGAAATTAAGGAAATGGAAAACCTTGATCAATTTTCTTAAGATTTAAGAATTTATGCCTCTGTGGCATTTTTCTTTTCTTAAAAAAACTTCTCTGTGCTGGGCAGGCCATCATTTCCCAAAAGAACACAGAGGATGCTGGTCTGATGCTCAGGACCATCCTGTCCAGGTGGTGACTCAGGCAGAGAGGACACAACACCAGCCCTGTCCCCTCTGGTCCTCACTGGGCAGCAGCCCCTGCTCTGTCAGCTCTGCACCTTTCAGGAAAACTCAATTTACACCCACACACTTCCCCTATGCCTTCCCTTAGACATTATTAAAAACCTCCATTCCCTGATGATTCACCAACACCTGGGAGCAAGTTCTGCTTTTTGTTCCTCTCCGACTCCAATCTTTGCTTCCCCTTAGCAACCAAGTGGCAAAGCCTTCAAGATTTAAAAGGAACAGGAATGAGTGTCTAAGTGTATGCTCGCTTCCTTAGAGTGCATGAAAGGCTAATTATAGAAATTAAATGCTAATTTCTTCAAGATTAATATAGGCAAGTGAAAGGCTTTTGCGTTGTTCGCATAAGAGGCTACTTCAAAATCTTTTGTCCTTTTGCTCCTCACCTGTGGTTTCTGCCCTCTGTGCCCATGCTGGGTTACATTGGGTCAGGTTTTTAATTGGTGCTAAAACCTGCACAGGCAGGTTTTAGCCAGGCTGTGGATGCTCCTCTCTGGCCAGTGCCTGTGCCCACAGGAGAGTGCTGCTGCATCTCTGTAGTGGGAGAGGAAAGCAGAATCCCCTCCCAGCAGCAGCAGCACTTGGAGCTCTCTCACCAGCAGCTTCCCTGACACCCTGTGGAGAGCTGTAAAGGGGAACAAAATAGAGAAAACAGAAACATTTGTGCAGTCCAGCTCCTTTGTCTGCCAATAAGACACAAAAATGCAGACACACACGTTCCCAAAATCTGCACTGTTTTGTGCTTTTTAATGGGCACTGATCTCTGTAATTTATTGTCATGTTTGACCCTGCTCAGAGTGAACACAGGCTGTCCCCTAAAGCACAACAGTGCAAATGCCTCCTTGAACTGAGGGCCTAATATACATTTATACACAACCTGGTCTAGTGGAAGGTGTCCCTGCCCAAGACAGAGGAGTTGGAACTAAGTGGTCTTTGAGGTCCTTTTCAGCCCAAACCATTCCATCACTCTGTGATATGTATTTATCTGGTGTGCTCTCTAAAACCATAAGGGTCTTAATCATACTCTGAATATGCTAAGTGAACATAACTTACAATGCAAGAGAAATAGAGTTGAAAAGTTATTATGTCTCTTTGATTCTCTTAGCCAGCTTTTGGTGGAACAGCATCTCATTGTAATCTGCCATCCAACCCTGCTGACCAGGGCTCTCTAATGGGGTGGTGACCCTACCAAAAAGCAGCAAACCCGCTTCACAGCACAAGCTCTCTCTTAAGCAATAATGGAGAAGCCCCAAACACATCAGGGCCTCACTTCATCATGTCTCAAAGGGAAAACAAGGAGTGGGATGGACGTATGGTGTGCTTTTTCTGAAGC
The DNA here is from genome assembly GCA_024734555.1 of Trochalopteron elliotii. Lineage (NCBI taxonomy): Eukaryota > Metazoa > Chordata > Aves > Passeriformes > Leiothrichidae > Trochalopteron > Trochalopteron elliotii. The sequence goes on from JANPWX010000310.1 coordinate 325,365, forward strand.
ACCTCAGTTTTCGGTGCAGCAAGAGGAGAGGTCAGAATTAGGGGGTATTTTATGTTTCTTGGCCTGTAAGAGATACATCACTACCCTCAGGAACATCATCAGAAAAAGAATAACAAAACTGCCCCTATTGCAGAGCTATAATAAGGCGAGGAAAGAGAAGGAATTAATTTGATATACCTACGTGCACATATTAATTAAGGATAACAAGAATAATTATACACTTGGGAAAGGCAAAGACAGGTCCTCAGAATATCAAGAGGTCTATAAAAATTCCGGTGAAAGGCACCAAAACCTAAATAAAAAGGGGTGCAATTATTCCCCACCACCCACCTCTGCTGAGAGTGGGAAGGGACAAGAATCATAGCAAGAGAAAGTGAATGTCACAGATGGGTAATAGGGACAACAATTGAGAGACACCCTATAAAGTCTCTGCAACAGAGAACAGCTGAACTGAGAGGATCCAGCAACAGGATTTACTTGCAGGACGGAGCATTTACAGAGCATTTCACACCTCTCCCTCAGTGGTGGGAAAGGAACAGGCAACTCTTCAAATGAAAAGGGGCAAGGGGAGCAGAAAACTGAAATGGGGTTTCAGCAGGCTGATGGTGTTTTCCTTTCACCCCTTTCAAGATTAGGACATGAAAATAGAGAGAATCTTCTATATTCCCCACCTTGTTAAAAAGCTTGATTCCTCTTCCCTGCAATACTTCTGCTGCAGATATCATGTTTGGATTAGACAGCAGATCAGGAAAATATCATTTGCAGTAAGAAGACTGCATCCAAACACCTTCTGCCTCCAGAATAAATGCATGAAACTAAGTAGACCCTAGCAGTACAGCAAAAATGAGTTTATTGAGCTAATATCCTACGTGTCTTTCTATATTAACTGTCCAGGAACTGCAGCTAACTCCATAGGGATGATGAAGAAGCTGACACCATTAAGAAAGGAGAAAGAAGAGGCTTTCAGAAGACATCCTTTTGAGCACCAGGTACAGTAATTTTTTCAGCAGTGATTTTAAACTCAACCAGATGCCTGTATTGGGTGATTAACACAATAACAACATACACTGGTGTAAAAGTAGAACCCCCCTCATTTGATCACACAGCTGCTCAAAATGTTTCAGAGAGCACAGAGAGGTGACACAGCTCAAATGAGAGTCTCAGGGACTCCTGTGGTTGCAGAACAGGCTTTGTAGTACAGAGGTTTTAAAGCACAATGCCTTGAGCAATTTAGGCTCTTGCTGAAATGTACATCCACTCTCACACACCTTCAACTCTGGCATGAGCAAAAGGCCACCAACACTTGGGATATGAACCAGGGATGTCACTAGGCTCTAACCAAATTTCAGAACCTTAACTGTGTTTATTCTTGGTGTCAAATCCATATACAAGGATTTCAAATCTATATATGTATATTTATATATAAATATATATGATACTGTCCCTCATTACATGCTTGTCTCCAAATTGGAGAGACATGAATTTGATGGATGGACTACTTGGTGGATAAAGAACTGGCTGGGACATTCTGGTGTCCCCAACACAAGAAGGACATGGAACTCTTGGGGCAAGTCCAGAGGAGACCACGAAGTTGATAAGATGATTGGAGCAATTGCTCTATGAAATCCCTCCCTGAGAAAGTTGGGGCTGTTCAGACTGGAGAAGAGAAGGTCATGTGGAGACCTCACAGCACCCTCCATTATCTGAGGGGGCTGCAGGGAAGACAGGGAGGGACTCTGCCAGGAACTGTAGTGAGAGGATAAGGAGTGCTGGGCACAAAATGAAAGAGGAGAAATTTAGGTTAGATATTAGGAAGAAATTTTTTGCTGTGAGGGTGGTGAGGCCCTGGTACAGGCTGCCCAGAGAAGCTGTGGCTGCCCCATCCCTGGCAGTGTCCAAGGCCAGGCTGGATGGGGCTTGGAGCACCCTGGTCTGGTGGAAGGTGCCCCAGCCCATGACAGACGGTTTTTAAGGTCCATTCCCACCCTTTAAGATTCTATGATTCCCCCTCTCTCTCTCCCTCTCTCTCTCTTTTTCTCTGCCATTTAAATCTAGCTGAAATACCAGAATATAGTTTATAAATCACATCTAATATAGTTTATAAATTACAGTTTAATTGCAGAATATCCTAAACCAAATTTCACTTCCCCAAAACACAGCAGAGAAAGTCTGAATCCAGTATGAAGACTGTAGCTCTAGCAACAAAACAGCCCCAGTATACATTTCTGCTGTTATTTAACCTCTAGGTAGTAACCAAGAGAGTTTCAGTGCAGCCTTTGGATTATGCTAACAAGACCAGAGAAAAAAAAAATTCATTGGTGGAGGGTCCTTGGTGGAACAGATACAGATCAGCTGGAGGACTGTGAATAATCTCTTGTTTAAGAGGGTCTAGGACTAAGCCAGCACACCACTAATGATTCCATCATGTTCCAACATTATTTCAAAAAAGGGACAGAATATGACACTGGTTGCTCAGAGGTTACAAAAGACAGAGCTCTGGAAAGGGGTTTTGCCAGATTACTGAGTAGCTTTGCTTTAGATAGTAGCTTAGAAATTTTTTTGGCAGCAATTGTACAGCATAACGTACAGATGAGATGTGGCACACATTCCACCATATGGGCTAGAAAAAAGCAGATGTCTGGGGAATATCTTCAACTAAAAATATTGTGTCTTATCTGGCTAAGAGAATTGTAAATATTTTAAATGATACTCAGAATATTTAATTGCACTCTTTGAAATACTGGAATTTACATGCAAAATAAACTGACAATTAGATACAACACCTTGAAACTGTACTTTTCTGTGATTGCTTTACAATAAAGATGTATTCAATGTGTGGGGGGAAAAAAAAGAGCAGAGATCTTCTAGAAAATCTTCCAGTAAGAACAGAGGTGAAGGGAAATTCTACTTTCATCCAAGACAGATTTTGGTTGGAAGATGGTAAGAAAGACCTGCTGAACCAGGAGACCTCTTCCAAGTCTTCAGAAATGTCTGAGCTAAAATTAGTTTTTCTTGGAAGCCAGTTGCAGTCTTTGAGACACCATGACTTAACGAACATCACCCGTGTACTAATTTAGCAGACAGGAAAGATTATCATGGAGGATATCAGAGTGAGTCATACTAGAAATTAAAAATCTCCTTCTACCTGGTGGTGCCTCTCAAAATTTGATTTCTTCCACTCGAGTGCCTGAGGAGACAGGGCTCAGTTGTACATTATACAATTCTAAATTTTTCACATATCAGGTGGTATTTGTGCAAACAATAGAATTTGGACCCTCAGTCATTATTTGCTCAGGCAATGATCTGATTTGCATGCAAAAGACAATGTTTGTTGATAAAAGCACAGGACCAAAGATAGTTGTCGACCTCAAATAACCAAAAGCGATTGTAAATTCTTCTATTACTTCAACAACTAAGCTGGTTGAGAGGGACATTAAATATCTCTGCATCAGATCTGGAGAGCAAGACAAGAGCTACAGTGGCAGCTTTCTGTGTGAATAGATACACTCCTGATTAATCAAAGCACCATGGTATCAAAGCATCCAGATCCCAACCACACCACGCTGTGAGTTATGGATGGAGCAAGACAATTTCCAGCAATGGGGATGTAACTAATCACCACAAACCCTTAGCAGGTACAGCCAGCAGTTTGTAAATCCATTTTCTCCTCCCCAAAATCATGTGCCCATGGCTCAGATGGTGCTCAGGGGAAAAAAAAATTGGCAGAGAGACCTTCTGAAACAGCTACTGCCCTCTTAAATGTAGGGTTCTTTTACCAGAGTAAGAAGCCAGAGAGAGAGTAGGCTCCATGGTGTTACTTTAGCCATACAATTTTGCCCATGTGGAGCTCCCTGCTGAAGACCTCACTGTTGAGTATCTTCTACCTGGCTTGGATATATCCAGGATGAGAAGAATCCTTCCAGTCTCACTTCACCTCTCTTCAAAGCACCTCTCCTCATCAGGGAACGCCAGCTACGACCTTCATCTTTTTGAGTTTAGAAGTTTCAGGCAGGTTGAAGCTACTGCTGCTTCAACATGTTATAAAAGTACTCTATAAAATGAAAATATAAATATATTGGCTAGAAGAATTTAACAGCTCAGGAATGCAGTTTAAGACATACTGTCACAAAAGTGCAGCAGCAGTGAAAAATATTGAATTAGTAGCACAACTTCAGGACAGTAAAAAACAGGATTTAGTATGAAACTTACCCTCTCTTAAGAGGGAGAGATGCCTGTATTAGTTATGCTTTCTGTGCATATACTATAATTCCTCTGGTTTGTTTGATTAAGGAAACAGACAAAATTTAATTTTGGATGGTTAGATGGTATTTATACTTTCTCGAACTCTCCAGGTTCAGCTGGTTGAGCCTTAAATGAGGACTTTGTGAACAATTTGCTTCCCCTCTTCCTCACCCTCAGACACAAGCATTTACCCCACTGGGGAAACATCCAAAGTCTGGGGAACCAAAGAACATTTTTATTCCTAAACCTTCTGGAAAGGCGTGCAGATCATCACCAGAAAATGTGCAGAGTAAGGCACAGGAAATCCATTTTAATCCTTCTCACTTTCTCCCCTATTCCATGAAAATGGAATTGGTGAACACTCATATTTTCTTCACCAAAATATAAAGAAACACAGACTTCAGCATTTAGAAATGACCCCCATAATTTCATCTTAAAATTCAGAGCAAGCTGTCAGGACTGTCTGGAGACAGCTCACCCCAGACAGAAGTGCAGGAATGTTGAAAAAGCACCACTGACATTATCCCATCCAATTAATGAAACCCTGGGAGTCAGCAGGGTCCTGCAGCTCCTGCAGGCTCTCAGCAGCACTGTAGCCCTGCTGATTGTCCTGGTTTGGAAAGACAGGTGTCTGCTAAGGAAGGCAGGAGCCTCCCTGGAAATGGAGAATGTAAACCCCCTCCCTCCGAATCATTGTAATTTTGAAATTAAGGGGCTCTCAGATAAAGATGTGGGAATATGAATAACTGGTCTTTACTAGGGAAATTAAAATAAAAATGCAGTAGTACAAAAAAACAACCAAACAAAAAGAAATCACGGACAGAGTCAGAATGGTCAGAATGCAACCTGACACCCTGTTGGTCAGGCTGCTGGGAGCAGTCCAATAAAGTCCTCCTGCAGTGACAGATGTGGTTCTGTTGGAGCAGAGATGACCCTGTAGAAGGGTGTAGTTTTCCTCTGAAGGTCCAGTGGTGGTGAGATGGGTCCAGTCTTCCATTGGGAATCCAGTGCAAACAGGCTGTCGTGGTGTTCTGACTCCCAGATTTTATCCAGGTGGGAATGCTGGGCTCCTCCCCCTGGGTGGAGCATCTCCCCATGGGATGATGGAATTGTATCAGCCCCGCAGTGAGCCTCGATGGCCCATTAACAGCAGATATCCCTTGGAGGGAGGATGGGTTGTGGAAGAGATAAAGAACATTGCCCCACCTGGTTTTAACAGCTGGTAATAGAATACTTTTGGTTACATCTTGCATTGCAACCTAAGACACTGATGCATCCCAGTGCCCCAGGGATGCTTGGGAATGGAGGGTGGGATGGCATCCACAAGCACCTGTTCAGCCCCCCTTGGTGCTCTAAAGGGTGATGAGCTTTCCTGGTGTGTTCAGCATTTCCAGTGGTGCACAAGATTATTTTCTCAGGGAATAAAAAAAATCCAGTCTGGGCAATAATACCAATAAATCCAAGGCCAGTGCTCAGCAATTGAAAATTTGAATGTAGTGGCTGGCATGCAAATCCCCAGTGACGTCTCATGATACTCTGGGTAACAGGAGGCACGGATGAAAAAACAAATTCAACACTGAAAAAAAAAAATCAGAATTAGGGAATGTCTTTCCACCCTGATCTATGGAGCCTAGATCACTTCTAAAGAAGACGGGGAAGAGATAGAAGTTGCAAATAATGATTTTTTGGCTCAAAATGGAATCTTTCCATCAGGTTTAATGGGATAGGAACATACAAACAAACAAAGAACTTGGAGAACAAATGCGTAAGACAGAAACCAGAGAAAACTAAAGGAAATAATAAATCTATCCCAGAAAAATCTGAAATACAAACAAAATAGATTCCAAAACTCTCAGATATCTTGAGCAGGAAAATGAAATCAATGTGGTTTCATAAATAAATTTGTGTTTTTATTAAATAATTCCTCAATTGAAATCCCTTTGTCATTAAAATAATTGGCTGTTACAGAGGTTTTTCAGCTACTAAGATTGGGACTGGACCTCTCTATACCTCTCTTATACACTAATTTCACTGTGTTCTACATCAAATTTAAGAGGTACCTCAGACCCATTTTTGTGTTGTGTGATGCAACTAACAATATCATCATGTACAGAGGAAAAGGGAATTTAATCTCTTTTGAGTTCCACTGCAGATCACTGAGTCCTTACTGTCTTATTATGATTTCAGGACACTAAATTAATACAGTTTAAAGCCTTTGTATGCAAAGTCCATGAAAACCAATCTCCTGCCAATGTCATTTCTTACTGTATTAAAAGGTCTCAAAAAGTAACTGTTAACACTCCTAAAGAAACTCTTTGCCATTGGTAAGAAGCTGAACAGTCAGAAGCTCCTTTACCTAGATCACCTTTTCCACTAAACAAGAAGTGATACACCCCATTAGCTTTCAGTTCAATTATTTGGCAACAGGAAAACTTCATTTAAAATCCACCTGCTCAGGAGGAGCCTAACAGAAGCATGGCACTGTATGTGAATAAAAAAGCAGTGGAGGAAAATAAAAAACTGAAAGATGGATCATACTATTGCTGTCCAAGAGCATCCTGTCCCACTATTCTGCTCTGTGTGACCTACACAGCATCCATGTGCTGGCCGTCAGTGAAGTGAAAAATCACCACAGGTCTGTCTGCCATGAAGAATCCATTTGTAAACACAGATCTGGCTTCTATTCCCTGCATGCTGGGTCATAGAATTAGACCAAAAAGCTGCACCCAGAATTGAGACACTGCAGGTCTTTATAGAGCTGGCAGTTAGCTTCTCCTTCTGCACAGGAAGGAGCCTTTTGTCAGATGCAGAATAGTTAATGTATGTCTGCTTTAACTGCAGGTACAGATGAAACTTGAAGGTATTCAGAGCCAAAGAATGGCTTTATTTGCACACGAGTTGCTACCCTGGCATCTGTGGAGACCTGACTGATGGAGTACAGCATACACATGCAGTCACTTGCTGCTGGCTCCAAGTTCTGAACTACTGGCATCACTTTTCCATGCCTGACACATTCCAAATGTAGACATGAATGGTGTGGCCACTGGGCTGGAGGGAAAGAAGGAGGCTTTGATCCCTCTGCCATCAAGTTATTTGCCTTCAACAGGGAACCTTGTTCCAGAACTCACGATGGGAATCAGGCCAGGAAAGTTCTTACTCCTTCCCAATTCCTTAATCACCAGGTCCCTTAGGCAAGTTGTACAAAATCTTGCTCTTCCCCTCCACCTGCTATGAAATTTGTGTTACATCACCACAGCCACCACTTCCCCAGTGGTTTGCACCAGTTGTGTCCCACAAAACAGAGTCCATTTTGACACTCCGATGGTTGAGAGGGACAATAAATAGCTCTGGTCCCAGCACAGTACAGATTACCAGGATGGAGGGAAGGGCTGAGGAGTACTGCTTTTCCTGTGGTCATCCAGTTTTTTCCTGAAGTTCTCATTGCAGCAACAAAGGTATAAAGTGCTTTAATCACTACATCTCAAAACACACAAGTTAGTACTTTCCCTGCTTCCAGACAGTAGAAGATTAGTGCAGCCTGTCTGCCAAACATGATTAATAACTCTGCAAAGGCCCTTTGTATTGTATGCAGTGTTTGCCAAAAAAATGGCAGGAATCAGAAGAGAGAAGGGTGTACTGCAATGACAGTTATTTCAGAACCAAATGACTGTTTTTTGTGATTAAAGAACAAACTCAATTACATGAAGAAAACTCACTGACATAAGCTCTCCTCTAGTTCCCTCCTCCCCAGGCCCCATTACTCCTCCTCCTTTTAAGTGCTGCTTGGCATTCCTGAGATTAATTTCAGGGTTTTAAAATAAACACTTCCAAAAATAGTAAGAGGAAATGGTAATCTTGCAAAGTGGGGTTTGTTAGCTTATTTTCCAGAAACCAGAAGCCCTGCTTGCTTGAAGCCCTTATTGCTCTGCACAGCAAGACACAAGAATATAAATGAATTTCTGTATCAGCAAAGACCAAATGCTGTTGCTCTGGTGCAGAGGCTCAGGATCCAGGGAATGTGAAAAGCAAGAGACCAACTCAGGGCCCAGGGCCTGGGGCAAACCCCAACACAGAAGATGCTTTCAAGTCTATCAGACCCCACTGCTGCCTGATGGAGAGGTTGGCTACTGCAAGCCCGAGGTGTTCCTCAGAGCCACAGAGGTTCCTGTCAGCAGCAGCACCAAGTTCACCAGAATCATGCCCAAGAAATTTTTCAGCTTAGTCTGTGAACACCAGTTATAGAGCTGAATGCCCTCCACAGTCACATCCACATTCTCATTCCCAACTACTTTTCACCATTTAAACTCTGCCCCTCCCTGTGATCCCGATCTCAGCTCTGCCTGTCACACTGAGTAGGAGTTCATTATGCCTGAAGTGGGAAAAGGGCTGTGATGCCAGTCACTCCCTCCTCCAGGATATCCAGCAAGAGGGCAGCAATCACTGCTACAAATGAGACAGGTGGCACTGAAAAATGTATGGTGACACTCCCTAGGAAAAGTGCAGCTTCCCAGCTCCTGTAGTCAGCTGCCAAGACCACTATCCACCACACAATTCCTTCAGGCAGAATAATGGAAGTCAAAAACAAACACAAAAAAAGGCAAGGGTTTCTTCATTCTGCAATTTCTAAATTGTCATGTTTCTGCCTCACAGTACACACACAGCAGATCTCAGATATTCTGGCATGTTGCTTGATAAGCATCAGAGTCTTGTGGATGGGGACTTGCATTTCTGTCTGAAGTCTAAATAACTGCATTCTGAGGCAGCAGAGAGGCTCTGTTCTGTCAATGGAGCATCCCCATCTACTGTTGGAGAGTGGAAAGGGAGCAGCACAGCCCCTAGAAGGAAGCAAGGTGCCAGGAGAGGGATCTGCCACCCAGCAGGATTGTCAGGAGCCTCTGCCCAAAGGTTGAGAGCAATTGGAAAGAAACTTTGGGTTCCCACTCTGCTGTGGCCTTCACGGGAGTTCTAGTCCAGTATCTGTTACGAAAACAAGTTTTCAGATGTCATGGTTTTAAAAAAGCAAAATTTTAGGAACAAATTTGTATGTGAGCCAAGAAAAAGCATTGCTTTCCTAATCTTGCAAAGAATCTCAAATGACTGCCTAAGGAAATTTGAAGTCTCTGTGTGGGATAGCTGATGGTGACAGTTTAGATGCTAAAATACATTTAAATCTTTCACTGCTGGTGAGGACATTAAACATGCAATAGCAAATAAATTTTAACCTTTTTTTTTCATAATATTCATCAAGATTCATACCTTTTTAAAATAAAAAAGAAATTACATCTATTACTTAAGTTTCAAAAGGATTCCAAAATATATCCAACTGGAGAGAAAGGATTTTAACATTTTCATAGTTTTGAAGTTCACTGAATTCACACTCCTATCTTTGGTCATCTCCTAACAGACAAGGAGATCGTAACAAATGATCATACTCAGTACTGCACAGCAAGGCATAGATTTAGTAAGGGGCAAATGCAAAACTGAAATTAAGACATTAATAAACCTGCCTGTCAGAGAAGATGTGGAATGATTCCAGACTAAAAAAACTTCCACACAGCATTCTAATTACAGATTATTCCCCATCATAGCAGCATGATGAAAACAATCTTGATAAAGTTACCTATTCATCAGCTAACTGTCATTTCCCTGTAATAATCATAATCCTGCTTTTACAGAGAAAGAAGGAGCTCAATATCTACCATTGGTACAGAAACGAACAGCTCCAGAAACTCGAGGGATGGATTTGGAGAAAATAAGTTATTCATCACTTTTCTGTGGCCTTTTTTTTTACTGTGTGTGTGATGTAGAAATGGGCTAAAAATTAATGAGACAAGACTTCTCCCATGCTGCAGAAGTTAAGCACCCACTTTAAACAGCATCCAAAGAAGAAAGAGAATTGCTTGCACACTTGAAAAAGCTTGCTAACTTCAAGGTATTAATGCTGAGGGATGACTGAAAGCAGCCCCATAAGACGGCACATTTTCATGAGAGATTTAATTCAGAAAATAATAGTTTAATCTTTAAAGTGATCCACTGTGATTCTGAGGCTGCAGTAGCCATGTGTGTGTACACAGCCCCAGCTTGCAAAGGCATGAGAAGGAGAAATCCAAACACTGTTTTTAATTCATAGACAGCACTCAGCTTGCTCCAAACACATTGTGGAGGTCTGTTTGGATTTACATTTTCTTTCTCCTCTGTCTTATCATGAACTCCCCCCCATAACAGATTAAAAAAAAAAAAAAAGAAAGAAAAGAAAGCCAACCTAAATAATCTACATAAAGCTATCACAAGGTCAGAAGATGACAAAGACTCATGGGTCAGATTTTTATTCAATGCTCCCACCTCTCAAGGATGAAAGGTTCAACCAGCTTCCTCCAAGTGCTCAAGGAACTTGCTTGTCACTCCCACAGTAAACCACAAAACAGCAGAGATCTCCCTTCCATGTGTAAAGTGGGAAAATGTAACCTTTCAGCAGGGGTTGGCACTGGGTGATCTTTAGGGTCCTTACCAACCTAAAGCATTCTGTCATTCTGTGATTCTATCATCTGCCCTGAGCAGGAGCTTCCTGCAGCAGAACTCCTCACACACCTCTCCCACTCTTGTGAATTATTGGTCATTAACTCTGGGCAACAGAAGCCCATATTCCCAGGTGAGCCAAGAGATCCACCCCTGCTCCTTAGGGAACACACGACAGACTCTCCTCAGGCGTCTGTCCTGCAGCACACCTTGAACAGAACCTCTCCTTAAAGACATTTCTAGATGACCCCATAGCAGAGAGGGTTTGCATGAAGGGAAGGACACAGCAGCAGAAAGGCTTTGATTCATCTAAAGTTACACAAGGACAGTCCCAGTGAAATTAATTTGTTAAATTAAACACATGCATAGATGGTCACAGAATTTAGGCCTGAGAGACACCAGGTGTTCACACAGCCTAGGAAAATCATATCTAGCCAAAGGATCTCCTACTTTTGGATCAAAATATGTTTCAATAAACTTAACTCCATATAAGCATTCTCACAAGACTGTGTTCATTTACTGCTGGAAAGATATAAAAGGATTGGGATAGAATTGAAGATTATTATTATACCCCTGTGCTGTAAAAGCGTTTGTTGAGGGCATCCAAGAAGTTGAGAAAATATTAAGTTTTATTCAACCCTGTGGACAGTCAGGAGACCAGAAAAGGCCAGAACAATAGCACAAAGGCAACAAGAAATTCCTAGAAATGGAGGGGTTGGAAATCCAAATGAGTGAGTGTTGGGCTAAAATGATCTAACAATCTCTCTCCACTGGCAAACAACAAAGGGCAAGGGGACGGTGTTCAAAGTTTCCTGAAAACTGAAACCTTTTTCTCATTTTCTTTTCGAAAAAAAGGAGAAACCCAACAACTTTTTGCTGTATGGGGGAAATAAGACAATGCTATAGAAGTGGCAAATTAAAGAAATGGCAAATTAAAAAAATAACAGAGATGATGACACCTCAGAAGTATTTCACTCAGAAAAGGAAAGAGAGAGGACCCTGAACCTATAGTGGAAAATATACATACATAGATACAGATATATATGGTCACAAGAGGCAACCATCTAGGCACCTGCAAGGGGGCTGCAAACTTACAGAAATGATCTCAGAGTGTTTTGTGTGGCTTTGACAAGCAGATGATTCCACTTTAGCAAGAGACAGCCCGTGGTGAAAGCAGGGACCAGAGAGAAGGGCTCCAGGCATAAGGCTGCATACAGGGGTGTTGTGAAAAATACCATTAAAACCAGACAACAGATGCTTCCAGCACCGTGGGAGATGCCTTATGCAGCACAAAAGCCTCAGCAAGGAGGAGCTGCTCTAAGGGCCACACAAAACAAAGCCCTGAGCTCTCAAATTTTACCCAGTTTCAGGTGTCTGTGTGCTGTGACAGCACACGGCCAGCAAAGAAGAAAAGATTTTGTTCTTTGCAGAAAACGACCTGGAAAGCCATTTAAAACACAAGATATCAGCAAAGAGCTCGGAGCAGCTGGGGTACAATTCCCTCCAGGTAACTGCAGAAAGCTGCAGGCAGAGGATGAGCTGCAGGTGAGGATGCCCTGATGGCAGAGATTTGGCAGCTTTGTTTAACCCTGTGATCACTTCACACTTTAATCCAGACCACAAACACTTCCCCAATCTAAGCAGCTTTGCTAATGAATAATGAATCAATTCTCCTCTCGTTCTGAGTGTTCTCAGGGGAATTCTTAATAAATCTGTAATTTATTAGACACACACTGCGTTTCTTGATGAGAAACCCAAGTCTTCTGAGGAAAAAAGTGATGGTGCTGCTTTCCCTTGAGCCTGATTCAGATTGTGAGCCAACCCCACCAGTGCCCACCCTCACCCCAAATAATCTACATGTGAATTCCAGTCTGGAGCACAGATAACAAAATTTCATTTGTTCCAGCAGCAGACTTATGTGCTAAAATCTAACACTATGATGAAATCAATTTCCTTGTGAATGAGGATACTTTTTGCTATGTAACACAGTCTTCCCACCTCACCTTAGAGGTGGAGAAGGGACAGTCAGAGAAATTAGAATTATGGAGATGTCAGCATGAATTAAGTCACCATCAATAAGGCTTGTCATGCTTGGCTTGTACAGTCTCATCTAACTTGAACTGGGCTTCTCCCCTAAAAAACAGAGCTATACAGAAAACTGCTATATGAGGCTCATATAGGAGAATAATGGCAAAAACAGCACATTTATCCCGGAGCAGAGAGTGCTTTTAGGAATGAGAGAAAATTGGACCAAAGCTAGAGGATTATTTTTTACAGCATCCTGTCGCTACCATCAGCAGGTACCAGCTGTTTCAACAGTGCTAAAGGCATAGAATAGCCTACTTACTGCAAAAAAAATTGATGTTTAATATGTAAACAACTTCTATTCCATTATTTTTGCCCTGTCTGCTGTAATTCTGGTGGTCTCTACCAATGGTGTAGCTGTCCTGCATGACTCAGAAAAAGATTAAAAAATTATCTTGTCTGCATTCAGGGGAATGTGGAGTTTGATATATTAGGTGCACTGTGTAATAGAACTATTGTTCTCAATAACTACAGCATTGTGTCAAACATGATTTCTCTGTAAGTAATGAAAGCCTTGAAAGCCAACAGCTACAGCAGCAGAGCAAGACTGGCTTTCTAAATTACCAGAAAGAGAAGGCTTTAGATTGCTATGGATTCTGTGGGGTCATTCACCTCTGGGGAGCTCTGCTGGGCATATCAAATTTCACTAACCACACAACCTGTGGCATTGCAGACATTAATATTTATTGCTGCAAAAGCAGCATCAATGCTCATATTTAATGCAGTGATAGTGACCACTGTGACCTCCAACAACTTCCACCAGCATAAGTGGGAGTTGCAGCTTTTCTTCCCCACATCAAGACAGGACCAATACAAATTTTCCCATTATTTTCATGGGGAAAAACTCTTATCAGTTATGCTGTGGGAAATGGGGAAGTTGGAACAAAAGCTTGATAGGCCCTTACTCATGGCATTTAACCCACAATGTTATTTTGCCAGCCAAAGCAATACCTGGTTCTCCCTCCTCCACCCAGCACCTCAGATTCCATCTCAGTGCTTGTGGCAGGGATGACAGCTCTGGTGCAGCCTGATGGAAGAAGCCATTCTGAAAGAGGAAATGGGCTCCTGACAACTCCATTACTTCTTGATTTCAAGTGGGGTTTTTTTTGTTTTTTTTTCAATATTCAGTTTCAGAATATTTGGTTTATTTAGTGTGTTTTCACTGATGCATCAAAACACAGGCACACTACCAACTCATCTTCACCCCAGCTGATGGATGTTTTTTTCTCTTTCCTGATCAGTTCACCCTCCTTTTTTTTTAAAAGACACTATTCCTCTATAGTAAAAGGCCAACTTCAACAATCCTTTTTTTTTTTTTGTCCCTTGTATTCCTATCTCTCTTTCTTTCTCAAGACTGCTATTCATCACCATTAAGATTTTTAGGAGCCTGTAGACATTCTTCCACAATATTTTGATCAGTCCAACTTGTTCAACCCAGAGGTTTAAAAACAAAATTTCACCTCCCAGGTAAAATTCACACCCCCTTTAAAGACACAGTAACATCACCCCAAGTTTGGCAAATGTTCCTTAAATCCCTTGGGGATTGTCACTTCTTATCAGCTGCTGAACTGACTCACTTCACCTACAAACTTGACCTCAAAACCAAACTATTTTTTCATTTTTTCATTCAGGGATCTCAATGCACACCTTAACTCTGAGCTCACCCCAGGTGAGGCCCTTTCTATGACCAAAGCACAGCTCAGGTGTTCAATCACTCTGATGTCCCTTCCCTTCCTACAGTCAGCCCCAACAGCCTCCATCCCTGAACCCCTGCAGGGTTGATATATTCACCTTTACAAACCAATAAATATTGTCATTCATGCAGAATTTTAAGGCACATGCTGCAGATAACACTGACTTTTCATGAGTATTCACCTACAAGGAACACACTGAGATGGAATTGCTTTTAGTGTTCTCTTGTTTTCTCTCTAGATTGTGCTCAGTATTTTGAGATTTTCTTTCACTAATTAAAACGTCTTGCAAAATAGAAACACCCCCAAGCTGCTTTTTATTATCTCTGCTTCACAGGTTTATTATCCTGTACCAACAAAAACAACTGATCCTGTGCTGTATTAATGCTCATATACAGAAAACATCTCTGGATAGATTTTTGCTAGTCCCCAGCAATGTAGTAGGTCAGTTTGAAAATCTTTTAAAGATGTGTTTGACAGACAGAAGCATTTTCCTTGTATGGGAAATCCAAGATACATTTATACTGCAATCAAAAAAAAAAAAAAAAAAAAAAAAAAAAAAAAAAAAAAAAAAGGGGGGAGGTAAATTTTATAGGAAAAAAAAGATTGAAAAAAAACTTCTCAAATTTGTAAATGCTCAATAAGTTGCCTGGTGGGGCAGAGTTTCTGGGCAGGTTCAGAGGGAGGGTGCCTTGCAAGTAGGCAGGAACTGCTGATGGAATGGGATGTCCCTCACTCCACACCTCACATTTCCCTGGCCTCGGTTTTCCTGGGTTGGTTGGGACTCCCTTCCTCAGTTCTGGTGTCTGTCATTGCTGTCTGACATGGTAATTTTGGATCAATCTGACAATGGCATGGAAAGAGGGAAAAACTTCAGAGAAATTATCCAAATGACTGACACATGCCTAATTCTTAGGGAACAGCTTCTTCAGAGAGCAGATGGGCACAGGCAGCCACCATTTCTCATTGAAAAATTCCTGCCTCACAGGTGTGGGAATAAGGAATCCATGGAGTTAGAGATGGTTTGACAACCAAATACATTTTCCTAACAAGCCAATTTCTGATTATTTTGATTTTCCTATATTAAGTAGAAGACTATAGGCAAAGACAACACAGGATGCAAAAAGAGGCATTTCTGCACATACACATCCATTAAACTCAGGATCATAATGGGTGAAAAGAGTCAGATCTGTTAGGGACAATTCCCATCACATCTAGGAATTGCACTGTCATTAAATGCACATTTCAGCAGGAGATCATGGTGGGTTTTTTCCTTTTGGGCAGACTGTCCTGGGTTGTGGTGTAGAACGTGCACGGAGTATTCTACCACCATCTTCATGAACTGTGGAAACCTATTGCTGAAGCAGCATTCTTCCAGACTCTCCCCTCCCTCTTTCTGTTAGGGTGTCTTTTGTTAAGGTGTCCTCTGCTAATGGGTCTTTTGATAACGTGTTTTCTGTTAATGGCCTGCTGATAACTTACAGATAACTCCCACCAGGAGTTATCTCCCGTTAATGGGCCATCAAGGACCCCCCCTGTATGACTCATTATTCCATTGTGAGATGCTCCACCCAGGGGGAGGAGCCAAGCATTCTCACCTGCATATAATCTGGGATCTGGGACAATACGGGGTACCTTACCCACTGGATCTACAGAGGATCAGAGCTACCAGACCTTTCTACGGGATTGCTGCTTCCATCATCTTGCTCAGGTTGTATTCTGACTCTGTCAGGGGTCTTTTGTATTGTTGCATTTATTTTATTTCTTTTTTTTTCTTTTTCTATTAAATTGTATTTCTGACTTGGAGCCTCTCACTAGTTTTGCTTTCAAACCATCACACAGACAAAAAAATCAATGCAGTTATTTGTGCACAGTACAGCCCATACATACAATTGAGAATTTAATTGTAAATGCTCTAACATCAAAGTTCCATAAGTGTCGGGTTTGAGTTTTGTTTCATTTTTAGTTCCTAGAAAGTTAAGAACACAGGTATCATTATATTTCACTGAATATTGATAAAAGGCAATCCTCATTTGGAGTAGTATCTCCACGAGTATTTGAATGACTGTGCTTTCTTCCTCCAGCAAGATCAGGTCAGTTCTTCCTGGAGATGAAACAAGAGTCAGAGAAACTGGAACACTGGATAAGGTCTCATCAACTTAAAATTTTTCAGTGCCTGTAGTTGTCTCCGTAGGTGACAGGGCTCCTTGTGCTCTCTCTGCTACACACTCTTCCACTCCCGCAGACGTGTCCTTTTCAACACTTGCCACTTGAAATTCTATTTCAGGATCTTCTCTAGCACTTTTTACATCCCTTTTCACTCTTGAAACGTCTACCATTACATCTCCCAGCTTTGCTGCAATATAGGCAGCACCTTCTGATCCCTTTCTTGTAGACCATTCACACCCAGGCTTTTTTTATCGACTGTCTTGACTATTTTCTCCTGTAATTTTCATTTCACCCACAAATTTTCCCATTTTAATTGCTTCCTCTTGACTTTAAATGTCCAGCTCTTCCTTTGGAAGACAAACATCTATATATTTTGGTTTCCACCTGCTTTAATTTCAGCTAATGATCATTTAAATTCTACTCCTTAATTTTCTAACTCAGCAAACCTCTCTACTTTGGGGATCTCTATATCCAGTGGTTTGACTTTGTGCTCTTGAAGAGTCAGAGAACATGTAGGAATTTTTTTGGAAGAACTGGTCTTTTTTTTTTTTTTGTCATTTTTTGAAGCACTTATTTCTGGTTTCTACAGCTCTGCTGAGAACAGGGTGAATTGTGAATTATGCAGTTTTGTCCTTCAGCACTAAGATGAACTGCATCTGTACATTTGACTATATCTGGGTTTGGAATATTCACTCTAATCCCTGTTCTCTTTGCAGGTAATGAAATATCTTCTCTCATCTCTGGCAAGCTAACACCAGAACTCTTCATATAATCTCCTCATTTTGGAACGCTTCCTTTTCCAACTGTAATTGTGGTCGCTGCATACGGAAGGTATTTTAAGGAATACTTATTCCAATTTGTAATTTGGCACAAGGATCACCTACCTGAAGCTTTTCCAGACTTCTTTAAATACCAGCTTCACCAGTTTTTTTTCTGCCTAAAAGGATGTCCAGCCTAATGCAGGTATTATGTATTTTGGCATTCAAAAACATCTCTGCAGTTCCTTGGTCTCAACTTCAACAGTTTTTATCTCCGATTCTCCTTCTACCTTAATTTTCTTCTTCTCGGAGTTCTCAACACCTCCCTTTCCTCCAGGATCTGACGTATCAAATTTAAAGTTCTGAAGTTGGAACTTGCACAGAAATGTCAGCAATTTCCAATGACATTTTTAGCTGGGCTTGCTCCACTTCTGGAGAGTAGAACTCAGGCTCTTTCCTCTTTCTTAGGGAGATTCCAGACTTCTGCAAATTTCAATTTCATCTTTCTTTTAGCCAGAAAAAGATGATCATGATTCCTATTTCAGTGTTTCTCAGTTCAGCTGAAACATCTCTTTTGGTTTTTGAGTGATGTCTTCATCAGCAAAACTTGATTTTTTTTTTTCTCTAGGAAGTTTCAGATTCCATTTTAGAACTCATGTCACTTTCTGACAGTTCTCTCTTACAATAAGAAATTCTAAATTTTTGGTTTAGGTTTAATGTATTTTAACTGTACATTCTGTGTCACCCACAGATATTTCAGGAGATGGTGTTTTCCCTCCTGGCTTCAGACTTCTTTGCTCCAAAGATCCATCTTCATTTAAAATTTTAAAATCTGTTGCAGATTCATATCCGGAAGAGATGACATTTTAGATTCAGATTCTGAAATGTTCATTTGATATTTAGTGTTGCATTCCCTTTTGGTAATGCAGAATGCTGTATGATTCTGGAATAATGAATACCAATGTAGGACAAACCCAAACCTTAAATTCTAAATAGAGTATTTGTAGGAGTTCTATCTCCCCTGCAGATGGGAAGAATTTTAGATCCAGCATTCCTTGAAAGATTAGCAGGCATTCCCTCTGTTCCTGCATGAAAAAGATACTCTGACTGAAAAACTTCAGTTCCCAACCTACCCTTAGGCATCTTGGAAAGAGATGTGAAAGGATGTTTCAGCAATCTAAAACGTCCAGCATATTCAGTTTCATTAACAGAGCCATTATCTGATATGCCAGCAGGTTTCATGTTTTCTGGAACTTCCCCTAAAAACTCCTTCCTAAGTTTTCATAGTTCCACAGGTATTTTCCCCAACCCAAATATCCCAAATTTTGGGTTTCTGCTTGCTTTTGTCTTGTTTCCAGTGTGCCAGGTGACATTTGTAGTGCTGTTTTATCAGTGCCATTTCCAGTTCTCCCTGTATGGATCCTCTTGCTGTGTGGTCCATTACATCTATGTGGATTCCACCTTATCATTTTCTTTTTTCTTTAGTTCATTTCTGTTTCTTGTGGGGGAATTTTGAAGAGGATAAATTTTGTTTATCTGGGCTTTTTTTCAGAGCAGGTATTTCTAAACTGGGACTGACATCTGTGTTGTTATAGCTGCCACTTCTGGTGCAGTCAACTTTGATGTTGATTTCTCATCTCTGTTTTTAAATGCTTTTTTTCAACTTCTGGAATATTTTTTTTTCCACAGGTGGGAATGCTGTTTTTTATTTCTTTAAAGTCTTCTGTTAAAGTTTCTAAACAGGGCTTGGACTGCTGGGCTGTTCATTTTTCCATGCAGTATTTCAAGGCTAATTACAGAAGGGATGCTTGGTAGCTGTCACTAATTCTGCAGCTGGGAGGAATGAAGAAAGGATCACTTGAGAGGATTCTTGGGCTGGTTTGCTGCAGATTCTCTTATTTTGTTTTTCAGCAGAGTTGTCTAGATCTGGAGCAATGCAAACATGGAGTTGAATGGCCCTGTGTGGTTTGTGTGGTGGGTTTACCTTCCAGTGGGGCACAGCCACTGAGTCTAGAATAGTGCAGCTGTTCAATATTTTGAAAGAGAGGAAAAACTTCATAAACTAGATGCCTTAATCAAGGAATTGTTATATGCATCAGCATACAACATTACTATAAGCTGTATGCTTCAAAATTAAATTAGGAATTGATCAGAAACTGGAGTTGCTGTTAAAAAAACCCCAAACCTACAACCTCTTTTGTCAACCATTGTGTTTCTCTTGCTTAAAAATTATATCCTTCTCTCTGCAGTTCTTACATCACTTCTTCAACAGCTTTTGGCCTTCCAGAATGCAATACTGAAGATGCATATGAAGGTAGAGAATTTAAGTAGCCTGTCTTGTCTTGAAGAATGCAACCTTTCATTCCATTACCAAGTATCATCCTTCCTGTAAATTTGTTGTTCAATGTTTTTCATTTCATTTCTGAGGGAGAGAACTGAAATGCTGCTGTTGTCTAGTTTGCCCTACAATTTTTGTGTAGATCAGTTTAAATTGACAAGAGAAGAAATGCACTGCACATATTTTTTGACACAGATTCAAGTTAAACATAGATCACTCTCAGACAGAGAATCTCTTCTCACTAGGAGAGGTTTCTTCTTGCCTTGCACTGGCTGGCATGGAGTATTAAGTTCACTTCAGCAGCTGGTTTCTCTTAATAGACAGAAATTTGAGCTGTGGTATACCCATGTGCAAACTTGTGTGTTTGCTCACACATTTATTATGGTTTGTTGATGATATCAAGGCTACAAGTGGTGTGTTTGCTCTACAAGGCTTTTGGTGTTCCATACTTACCTTTACTCACCTGTGATAACCATGGAATCATAAAATGATGGAATGGTTTGGGTTGGAAGGGACCTTAAAGTTCATCCAGTGCCAACCTCCAGCCATGGGCAGGGACACCTTCCACTATCCCAGGTTGCTCCAAGCCCCATCCAACCTGGCCTGGAACATTCCCAGGAATGGGGACATCATTGTCATTGTTGGCATTGTGTTGGAAATGACAAACAACTTCCACATGCTGGTCAGCTGTTTTCACAGGCCTCCCACACGTTCTTAGAATTATGCATTTATCTCATTTTAAATAAGGATATGCATCTCTGCCATCACCTGACTCAATGGAATTGTGGTATAAATTGTAAAGTCAACCCTCATGTAGCCCAGAGTCAGCCCTACCTCAGGAGCTGCTAACTGAAAACTGAGTCCTTTAACACTTCTACACTTGGATAAATCTGTCGTGTAAAGTAGATAAACACATCAAAGTATTCAGCTTTATCAGAACATCTGTCCTGTGTAAAGCAGGAGAGGTGTGAAGGGGAAAAATAACCTGGGTCAAGTTTAGCAAAATATTATTTCAGACAATTCTGAACCATTAAGAGCAGAGTATGACAGCTCTGAGTGCACAGCCCATGACAAGAGCCACAGGAAATTTAAAGTCTCTGTGCAAGGAATGATGCAGTGACACTTAATGCTGTAGTATGTAAAATCATCATTCATTAAAAAAAAAAAAAAAGAAACTGCTGGGAGGAATTAATTCCATGCACTGCTTGTTGAACAGAACTCTAGGAATGGAAATGAGAAAACAAATGTATCAATCTCTGCTCAGTTCCTGACAGTCATTGTGGCATTTATTTTTCACTCTCACATTAGAAAAGGGAAAGTGAGAGGGATCTTCCATTTCAGTCATTCTCCCAAGCAAGGCAAACCAGCAAATAACCCCAGCTTCTGGCCAGCTTAGAACTTGAATTTTCAAAGGACTTGAATATAACTTGTTTCTCACTGAATTGCTTTTCGAAGATATGCACGTAACTTACACTGATACTTAATACCCTCTAAGCACAGCCCATTTTTCTGGCTAAGGGAAGCACCATGAGAAATCTTAAATATTTAAATGTGTTTTGTACTCACAGGGCAATATTCTGAATGGTGGAGGCTTCAGAGAGAGCCCCAGATGATTCCCAGGTTTGACTGGAAAAGTTGGTTAAAAGCAAGTATTGCATGCTTGACTCAGAGCAAATCCTGAGGATTTGTTCATCAAGGATCTGGTTTCTCCTCTTGCTTTCCTTTAACAAGTTCTGCTCTGACACTCATTTGATTTTATTCCTTTGCTTCTAATGGTACACAATCTGCTTGAGACTTTTTTTTAATGGGTAGCACACTGTGCAACACAGAATTAAGTACATTAGTGATTTTTCTTTCTTTTCTTAAATGCAGAAACCTGTATCAATTGCTGGCTTTACCCCTCATAATATCCAAACCCTGCCTTCCATTCCCTTATTTACAATGGGAACATTCACACAGCTCTGCCACAGGCTCTGAGGGCTCACTCCTATGAAAGTTCAAGGCTGCAGCTCATAGAGACTTGCCTAAACTTGGAATGTGAAATTAAGGAATGAGTAACCTGGCCTTTGTTGGCTGGGCAGCAGATCAGCAAAGCCCAGCAATGTGTGCACAGCAATGTGCACAAAGCAAGGATGCAGATCGAACAGAGCACTGCAAAATGAATGTTTTCTAATTAGCTACTCTGCCGTTGCAAGCAACTTCCAGTTGGTCAGATGATTATTTCATTTATACAAGTGATGTGGGACTAATTATCAAACGGAATTCACTCAACCTGCAAAAAAAGCAATTGCCTATCCAGGAGCAATTAGAAAACCTTTCTGAGCAACACTGGGACTCCAAATATTACACAAATCTGGAAGACGAGCATGGAGAGAAAGATTTACTGGAGAGATAGACCCTGAAGTGAATTGAAATATGCATTAAAATAAAATGTATATTTGAATCTTGTTCCCTGTGCAAAGCAAGGAACTTTCTCTGTTATGTCTTTGTAAGGGAAACTGTTTTCTCATAGTGTCCAAACTGTCTGATGATCTGAGAACTCATGGTGGGGGCTGCCTGCAGAACCTCCTGTGTGTGACACTTCCCCTGCTCCCACAGCGACAGGAATGCACACAGTGCTGCAGGACAATTGATCTGGTGTTCATGTGAATACACAACATACAATCAGATCCTAATTCATGAGAAAAGCAGAGCTCCAGCGCCAGCACAGTCATTCCATGCCTGTGTCTGCCCATGGCCCTGTTGATCTTGCATCCACATCCCCTCTGAGACTGGTGACTTGGCCTTGGCTTCTCATCCCCATCACTGGGTACCCAGGGCTCCACTCCCTGGTGAGGTGGTGGGACAGTTCCTGGCTGTGAGGGTTTGTCCTGCCACCCTGGGGAGCCCCAGCCCTCTCTGTGCCCCAATATTTGCAATATTAACCTGCAAGTCAGTTTAAACTGCCTGACTTTCAAGGTCAAATAAAAATTGGAACCAAAAATCCCCCCCAAAAGAAACAGAAATTAACCTGGAGCCTTCTAGGCACTGTATGTGCTCTTTGATGGCAACTTCCAGCTAGACTGGAAGTTTTTGGGTTTTTTTGGTTTTTTTTAAGTTTCAGAATTATAGAACAGCTTCAAGACCACTAAGATCATCCCATTCAAACCCTCTGCCTGGGCACCAAACCTTCCAGTAGACCAGGTTGCTCAGAACTTCATCTAACCTGGTCTTGAACACTTCCAGGAGTGGGGCAGATGGTTTGGGTTATATATATGGCTTTGTATATATTAATTTACTTGTTTGTTTTATATTTGGGTTATATAATTGGTTTTATACCAGTCTGGGGATTTTTGAAGTCCCTGTTTACAGGAGAAGCTATCCAGACATGCCTTAAACTTCCCATTCCACATCAAGAATTTTAAATAATTTGTTTATGACTGAAACTCTATCATTTGCAATCATGGTCATCTTAGATCTTCTTGACTTCGACTACAAACATAAAGTGACTTTTGGGAAGCTGGGAATTTGCCCCACCATATCTTGTTCTTTTACACCCCACTTCCTACAGAAATCTGTTTCAGAGAAGCCATCCTACAATCTCCCAGGTTACATTTCTGCAGAAGTCAGCAGAACAATTAAAAAAAAAAAAAAAAAAAAAAACCAAAAAAACCCCCACAAAACTTGGCAACCCTATCAGTTATAAATTGCATCTTTGCCAAGAGCTTCCCTGCTGCACAGAGCAGATTGTCGCTTCTCACTTCAGTTCCTTGTGCCTTGTCCCACAGCTTGATAAGCGTTTTCTGCAAGTGTTACAAGATGGGATCTAATCCCTGCAGACAGACACACACCCCCCTCACGTGCAGAGCAGGATGTGAGATGCAGAACTCTCCACACTGGGGACTGCCAGACCAAAAGCAGATGTTGAGTGAAATCTGAGGTTTTGGATTCCACGAGAAACCACAAATGCTCTTGGACCCTTGCTCAGCACACAAATATCAGGGATCAGAGGGAGAAGGCAAGAAGTTATCAAAATTCAGGCTTTTTGCTGCTGCTGCTATCATGGTATCCAAAAGTTTTCCATGCACTAAGAGCTATACAGTCAAATTGCTGTACTATTTATACAGGTCCTTTGCCTTTTTTTCCCTGGCAAAGCTTTCAGTGCTTTAAAAGGTTGCCTTGTAGCAATAGCATTCAAGCAGAGCAGCTTTAAATCTAAGGTTTTGCAGCTTCTCTCATGGTTATTAAACCACTGCCTCAGATGCTCTCTTCCTGAGGTTGATTCCGCAGGCAAATCCAGGAATGCTTCAGTCCCTCACTCTTCTGCTCCTCTTTGAATCCTGTCTCAGAAAGCATCATTGTCTGGGCACAGTTCCACTGAAATGTGATCATTCCCCAAAGAGGTCTCACCTTCAGTGTGCCCGCCCTCCATGCAAAATTTCACTTCTCTGTCATTGTCACTGCCAGGTGGATTTTTCCTCCCCTGCAGCAGGAGTGTTCTTTTTAGTTTCCTGCTTTAAACAGGTGAAGAGCAAAGTGCCACCTTCTAATGTGCCCAGAGAAAAGTCCTGGGTTTGCCTGATGATGGGGAAGAGATTGGAACAAAAGAGTCGTGGGGTTTTGAATTGTGAAAGGAAGAAATTATTCATAAGCTTATAGAAATGTCACAGGATTTCATGGATTTGCACAATGACAGACCAGCTAAGAAGAGAAATACTTCAGTGCTTGTCTGTAGTTGCTCAGCCCATCCTTCTTTCTGCATTTTCCCCATCTCAGCTTCCTCACTGCTTAAGCTTCAGTGCCAGGGAAAACAGATGCTAACACCATGCACAAACTGACACTACAAAGTCAGGATCAGACCAACACCTCTCCAGGCTAAAAAGCTTTTCCCACTGCCACTTTTCCAGACATGGGGAATTTTGAATCAAGCCTAATGAGTGTGTGTTTTAAAAGGTATCTTCCTACTTCAGTTTCTCAATGCCTCTGGCACAGTGTGACCCTGGGACTGTTTTGGTACTTAGCTAAAAAAACTGATTCTTCTTTCCTGGAAAATTGTTGGTGAGCTCCCATAGTCTGCATTCTAATGGTGTGCAAGGAAAGGACAGGAGAGGAACAGAGAAATCAAGTTGCTGTGATGATAGCAGTAAGTCAACCAAGCAAAAAATCCCTGCATGAGGAGGTATAAAACCCTAAGGACCACACCAGGAGAAACTGAGTAAGACTGGGACTCTGCCATTCCAAAAAGCAGTATATTCTCATCTGAGTGCAGGCTGCCTGGCCAGCAGAGACCCCTCAGGGGTCTGCACATCTCCCCAGAACACCATGGGTATGTGCCCTGAAGAATAAACAGAGCCATTTCAAAGCATGGACATGAGCAGAGACAGTTCTGGTGTGGCCAAGAGCAATTTTTATGGGGAAACATGAGTCAGTAACCAGGTAGAAACAATTTCTCAAAAAAAGAGAAGTCAGAAGCTTTATGACAGCAGTGAAGACGAACATTGCCTCATTTTATGAGCCTAAAGAACTACTTTCTCCCCTGTAAGGACCTCAAGAATTAGAAACCTCTTGCTTTTCAGAAGTGCAACCTCCTGTAGCACATAACTCCCTGCAGTGGTGTCATGTCCCATTCAAAGAGCTGCTAATGACTCCCAACAACTGCTGATGACTCCCAACACTGCTAATGACTGCAGAGCTCAGCACTGCAAGACCAGCAGGCTTCTGTACCAAAATGCCTGACAAAGTCTCACCAGCACACACTTGTCCTGGAGACACAGAGCCTCGGGATGAGCACGTCTGTCTGTGTTAGTACTGAGCTTTCTTCTCTCTCTCTCTTTTTTTTTTCTTTTTTCTTTTTTTTTTTTTTTTCTTTCTGAACTCTTTTTACCCTTCTGAACACCTTATTACAGGGTTTTGTCTAGGAGGTGTTGTCTGGGAGCTTTTTGTATTTGTGTGACATCGGTGATCGCAGATTTTGACAAAGGAAAACTACTGCCTATTGCAGCCGCAGGGAGATTTAGAATGTGACTCCACATAATGGGGGCAGCACAGAGAAGAAACAGTCCTTGCCACGAAAAGAAAGTACCATCTGCTCTTTTGTCTGAAGGATAGAGATTACTGTCCTCACCTGGATGTTCTGGGGTGTCTTAGAGAGTTGTCCAAGGTGACACAGGAAGACCATCACAGAATCAAGAACAACATAATGTAATTTTTTCCCTGTTTCTGAGGGAAGATTTAGACAGTGGTTGCCAAAAATCAAAGGAGAACTCCCAAATTTACTGTTTCATCCTAAATAAATGAATCCTTTCCTCAGTTGAAGGCTGTCATTTCAGATCATGACCCCACCAAAATAGAGATGATTTGAGGAAAAATAAGGTAGCAGAGCTGAAACTCACTGTTAAAGAGGAAAACAAAAACAGATAAAAATACCTTGTTGCTCCCCTGCCAACCCCCATCAAAAAATAAGGACAAGAAAAAAAAATTAAAATCTATCTCTGCCTGAGCCATCCTTGACTGATTTTGTTTGAAGAATTTAGGGACAGGTTGAATAACAGAGGCTCCACCTCCTATTCCAGTTTTTTTTGCTATACTTAGAGGCAAAATTCTTATGCTAATTTAAACCTCCCTTGGTTTAGTTTAAATTCATTATTACTGGTTCTACCCACCATGTACTTGAACAGATGATTCCCCCACTCTTTGAAGACACTTACACACTTAACACAGCTGAGGACTGTTCTCCTTCAGTTTTCAGGAGACCCCATTCTTTCCATCTTCCCATACAAAAAGTTCACTTCCTGTGTCCACCATCAGCACCACACTTCCCACCTAGACCATGTCCCACTGGTCACATCCCTGCTGGATTACAATGCCCACAGGATTTGAAGGATTTCCCTGCTTCCTACCTGCTTGTCCTCCCTTACATTCATGTAGCTGAAGGTAGCATGATCATGTAGCACGATCTGAGCCTTTGCCTTGGAGTGTGCTGTGCTGCTGTACCCCACAGGGCATCAGAACCATGTTTTTGATGTCTGTGTTTCCTATCACACCAACACATCTTGCTAGCCCTGACAATCCCTATGTCCTTTAATAATCCCCACCCAGGTACCCCTTCCACCACTGTGACTCCTCTAGGTATTAACTGAGGGAGAGAACAAGCAAAGTTACACAACCCTCCAGTCCCTGTGCCAGCCTGAGACATCTCCAGGGAAGGAGATGTGAATATTTCAGGCTCTGGATTGGTAGTTTAGGTAAAAACTGGTTTTGATTTCCAGACGTTGGCACACACAGGGCTGCTGCTGACTCTCTCCACCTGTCAGCACCCTGGCAGGGGCCCTGCCTGGCTCTGGGTGCCAATCTGTCCTCAGACATCACATTCTGTAAACCTGCAGATGGAGTTTTCCACGAGCAGAAGCTGACATGTCAAAAGCTCGATGCTGGGACCCGCTGGCCACCACCCAGCAGTGTC
Organism: Trochalopteron elliotii; assembly: GCA_024734555.1. Taxonomy (NCBI): domain Eukaryota; kingdom Metazoa; phylum Chordata; class Aves; order Passeriformes; family Leiothrichidae; genus Trochalopteron; species Trochalopteron elliotii. Next base: position 352,605 of record JANPWX010000310.1, read on the forward strand.
CCTCCCTCTCAGTGGGAGCAAACAGGCAGCTAAAGCCACACTCCTGGAGGGTTTGGACATACCCCAGCAATCCCTTGTTCCCTCATCTCCAAGGGAGGAAATGTAGCAGGTCTTTGCAGGAAAGCTGACAGCACAGAGGTGTTCATTGGCATTTATTGGTGCCATAGAGAAGCAACAACCAAGACGACACCGTAGCCTCCAGATCCATTCCAGCCTGGTGCTTCACCATACTAGCTACTAAAACCAAGTGTCCTGGTTTCAGCTGGGATAGAATTCACTTTCTTCCTAGTAGCTGGAATTTGGATTTAGTAAGGCAATAATGCTGACAGCACACTGATGTTTTAGTTGCTGTTGAGCAGTGCTTACCCTGAGTTAAGGATACCTCAGTTTCCCATGCTGTGCCATGAGGAGATGCACAGGAAGGCAGGAGGGGACACAGCCAGGTCAGTGACCCAAACGGGCCAAAAGGATATTCCAAACCACAGAAGGACATGACGACTGTGTAAACTTGGGGCAGTTGGCCAGGAGGTGTTGGTTGGTGGCTGGGGACAGACTGGGCATCAGTCAGTGGGTGGGGGGCAATTGCATTGTGCATCACTTGTCTGCCTTTGTTTTTTATTTTATTTTCTTTTTGTTCATTACAACTATTATGATTGTTATTATTATCATCATTAGTATTATTATATCTTACTGTGTTTCGATTATTAAACTGTGTTTATCTCAATTTGTGAGTTTGGGGTTTTTTTTAATTATTTCACCTGATTTTCCTTCCCATCGCAGCAGGGGAGCCTTAGATTGGGGATTAGGGAAAAATCTCTCCTCTGAAAGGGTTGGCAAGCACTGGCACAGGCTGCCCATGGAATTAGTGGAATTGTCATTGCTTCAGGCACTTTAGGAATGTGTGGATGTGGCACCTGGGGACATGGTTTTGAGGTGGACTTGGCAGTGTCAGGTTTGTGCCCTCCAACTTGATGGCAAGACAAATGTGTGGTGGGACACAGCCCAGATGCTGGCAGCTGTGAGCTGACTCAAGCCATACACATCAGCCTTCCACGTTGGCTAGCACCGGTGCTGGCAGCTGAGCCACTGGCAACATGCCACCTGACCCTACTGTAGAACCCTTTCAGGGTCAAGCTGGGGCGAGAGAGGGGGTCGGCAGCTCTCCCAGCTCCTGAGCACAAGGTGAGAAAAGAGAAACACTGTTACCCATCAACCCCTTGAAGTGACCCATCCTAACAGAGGAAAGAGAGGGGCAAAGGCACAATTTTGAGGTTGATCTACACAGCACCGGGAGGGGACCATTCAAATCCAGGTCTCCAGCACTGAAAATGCCACAGCTTTTCCTGGTGCAGAAAAGCTCCAAACAAAACACAACACAAACCCCAAACCAAACCAGTCATGTTTGAATTTTCTGTGATTGATGACTGAGAGAAGCTGCTGTGCAGTGCTGATGGTCTCTTCTCTGCACGCTCCTCGTTGTTGCTCGTCTCAGGCCTCTACAAAGCCTGGTCAGGGTTTCTGCCTGCTCTTGCCTGTGCTCACCCCAAAGAGCTTTGGGGTGCTCAGTGCTCTTTTCAGCAGTGCTGGTGAAAGACACCGCAAGCCACGCAGCCCTCTCCTCCAAGGCTCCAAAAATACAAGGGCAGAAAGCTGTAGCCTAAGCTGCATTTCACCTGAGATCCCCTCTTCACAGTCTGGCCTTGCAGGTTAGCAAAATTCACACGGACATCAGGGGACATTCCAGCAGCGACTTTCACTCGACACCATTCCATTTTCTACAAGGAAAATTCTGATTTTTCCTTCTGCTTGGAAAGGGATGGATTCCCTTGGCTGATGCATTTGGCACAAAGTTTCTCCTCACACGGAAACGCTTCCGGGCAACCTGAAACTCTTGTGCCCGGCGACAACCCCTTCTGTCCCACTGGATCATGGGAAGTAGAGTGCAAAAGCAGCACCTTTCTCTCTGCTACGAGGAGCTGGCTTCACAGCCCAACCACCTGACACCATGCAGATGTTCCCAGAAGGGAGTCTGTAGCTAGGTGGGGCTCATTCTATTAGCCCAGGGAACAAACAATATGAGCAGAGGAAAACGACCTCAGGTTGCACCACGGGACCTTTTGATGGCACCTTGAGGAAGTACTCCTCCAAAAAAAAGGATATCAAGCTTGGGAACAGGCTGCCTGGGGAAAAGGGTGACGCACAACCTTCAGAAAGGTTGAAAAGTCATGTGGATGTGGCATCTGGGGACCTGGCTGAATGGTGCAGTAGCCGGTGTTAAGTTTGCAGTTGTGTTACAAGTAAATAAACATTTCCAGGGGTTAACGGTTGTAATTGTTGATGTTTCTGAAGTTTATGTGTTAACAGTTGTAATTGCTGATGTTTCTGAGGGATACGTGTTAAAGGCTGGAATTGTTGTGGGTGGGTGATGTTTCTGAGGGATACGTGTTGAAGGTTGTGGGAAAGCTCTAATGGACTGATGGCTCCGTGGACATCATGGCAACAGCACCAGCGCTCTGCCCCCGGATTGGTGGACGCAGTGGACCAAGAGATTGGTCCAGGATGACCCTTGTTAAAGGCCAATCGGTCACCAGAGAAGGAACCAATCAGAGCAAGGATCCTGAGAACACCAATCAAGTGGGAGCAAGAGGGTATAAAAGGGACTGTCAGACTTTCCTGAAGGTTCTCCGGTGGAACTCAGTGTCCTAGGGAGCAACCAGTGCTTTCGCACTGTTACTTGTTTTTTTTCTGGCTTGTCGCGTGGCACCTGGGCTTTATCTTGGGCTCCTGTTCTCAGTGGATACACCAATAAAAGACGGGCCTTTTTTTATTCCACCTGAGTCCCTGCCTCGGTTATAACAGTTGAACTGTGTGATCTTCAGGGACTTTTTCAACCTGGCTGACTCAGAGATTTAAGTGCAGCTCAACCAGTGAGGAGTCAAAACTTAGACTCAATGATTTTCAAGGGTGCCTTCCAACATGGATATCTAGGAGACCGCCAATGGAGGGCAGATGAAAAGAAATCCAAAGCAAAGAACAATGTTAGTTCTTTGCAGAAGATTCATTCCAAGGCAGCCTTAAGCACTACACCAGGGCCGCTCTGAGCGGCTGAGCCAGGGCGGGGCCAAAGGGTGGGGTTGTCTGGGTTGTGATGTGGGCTGTGACAGCTGTGACATCACGGGGGCCGTGTCACAATGGGGGCAGCTACAAAAGGCCCCAGCAGGTAACGCTGGCCCTGCATTGCTCGGGCAAGCGGTGAGTGCGCACGTGCTGGGGAGGCTGGGCTGGGGACAAGGGCCGGGGCGGAAATGCTGCACCCGGGGCTGGGCTCTCCCCCTGCAGGCAGGGACAGCCCCTCATGGGACAGCCTTGGGCAGGCCACAGTGCTGCTGCTGCTGCTGCTGCTGCTGCTGGGGCAGCGGGACAGGCCTTGCTGCCT